>JARGCV010000559.1:0-82500 GCA_034064705.1 Bothrops alternatus
GTCTTCAACACCCATCCAGAACTGGGTGTCCCCCCCAAGGGGCCAGGAGAGCATTTGGGGGAGGGTCTTCATCACCCATCCAGAACTGGGTGTCCCCCCCATGGTGCCAGGAGAGCATTTGGGGAGAGGGTCTTCATCACCCATCCAGAACTGGGTGTCCCCCCCAAGGGGCCAGGAGAGCATTTGGGGGAGGGTCTTCATCACCCATCCAGAACTGGGTGTCCCCCCCAAGGGGCCAGGAGAGCATTTGGGGTAGGGTCTTCATCACCCATCCAGAACTGGGTGTCCCCCCCAAGGGGCCAGGAGAGCATTTGGGGCAAGGGGCATTTGGGGTAGGGTCTTCATCACCCATCCAGAACTGGGTGTCCCCCCCAAGGGGCCAGGAGAGCATTTGGGGGAGGGTCTTCATCACCCATCCAGAACTGGGTGTCCCCCCCAAGGGGCCAAGAGAGCATTTGGGGGAGGGTCTTCATCACCCATCCAGAACTGGGTGTCCCCCCCAAGGGGCCAGGAGAGCATTTGGGGGAGGGTCTTCATCACCCATCCAGAACTGGGTGTCCCCCCCAAGGGGCCAGGAGAGCATTTGGGGGAGGGTCATCACCCATCCAGAACTGGGTGTCCCTCCCAGGGGCCAGGAGAGCATTTGGGGGAGGGTCCCCCCAGGGGCCAGGAGAGCATTTGGGGGAGGGTCTTCATCACCCATCCAGAACTGGGTGTCCCCCCCAAGGGGCCAGGAGAGCATTTGGGGTAGGGTCTTCATCACCCATCCAGAACTGGGTGTCCCCCCCAAGGGGCCAGGAGAGGATTTGGGCCAAGGGGCATTTGGGGTAGGGTCTTCATCACCCATCCAGAACTGGGTGTCCCCCCCAAGGGGCCAGGAGAGCATTTGGGGGAGGGTCTTCATCACCCATCCAGAACTGGGTGTCCCCCCCAAGGGGCCAAGAGAGCATTTGGGGGAGGGTCTTCATCACCCATCCAGAACTGGGTGTCCCCCCCAAGGGGCCAGGAGAGCATTTGGGGGAGGGTCATCACCCATCCAGAACTGGGTGTCCCTCCCAGGGGCCAGGAGAGCATTTGGGGGAGGGTCCCCCCAGGGGCCAGGAGAGCATTTGGGGGAGGGTCTTCATCACCCATCCAGAACTGGGTGTCCCCCCCCAAGGGGCCAGGAGAGCATTTGGGGGAGGGTCATCACCCATCCAGAACTGGGTGTCCCTCCCAGGGGCCAGGAGAGCATTTGGGGGAGGGTCCCCCCAGGGGCCAGGAGAGCATTTGGGGGAGGGTCTTCATCACCCATCCAGAACTGGGTGTCCCCCCCCAAGGGGCCAGGAGAGCATTTGGGCCAAGGGGCATTTGGGGGAGGGTCTTCATCACCCATCCAGAACTGGGTGTCCCCCCCAAGGGGCCAGGAGAGCATTTGGGGCAAGGGGCATTTGGGGGAGGGTCTTCTAGAGAGGACCCCCCTGGTCAATATCCAGGTTCAGGAACCAAGATCCCGGCAATCATGGCTTGGGGCAAAGGGCAAAGCTGATTCCAGCAAGGCACCACCTTATGGGTGGGGGGGACGCTGATCAGCCCCCCCAGCAGGATTTCTGGAAGGGCTCTTTGTTTGCCCCCCCCATCCTTCTTGTCCACATCCTCTAGATACGTTGGACTACAACTCCCCTAAGCCACAGCCTGCTGGGAACCGTGGGGTGGCCCGAGACCCCTCCCCAAAGGGCCCCCATCCTGGAAAAGCAGCCCCTCCCCCGCCCTTCCCACCACACTACCTCCCCCTCCCACCTTCTCCCATTCATGTTCTCAAATATTCAAATAGGGCAAAAATGACGCCCCGCTCTCCCCGCGCCCAGCCAATCAGAGCGAAGAGGAGGCGAGAAGGGGAGGGCGTACCGCGCGGTTACTCTCCTTGGCCGGCGTTCCTGTCAATCTGGCCCAATCTCCGCCCTTACCTTGAAAACTGCCGAAGACGCCCCGCCCCCGCCCCCGGTTCTCTTTACCGGTCTCGGTTGCCGGCTATCTCTGAGGGGAAGCGGCCGGTCCGAACCGCTAAAACGAGCCACCGGAGGGGGTCGGGGGCTTCGGCGGCTACGGCTTGGCTTTTTTTTTTTCCCCCGCGCACTAAGCGGCGCTTTCCCCCGCCAGCGCTGACTCGTTCTGACCGGCCGGGCGAAGGAATAATGCGCATGCACCACAACCGCGCCTTTCGAGCCGGCCGGGCGCATGCGCAGCTGGCAAGCAATGCGCAGGCGATAAACGTAAAAAGCGGATGGGGCGGAGTCGTTTGCTTGCATGAAAATCAACGCGCTTGCCCAGTGGAACCGCTTGGCCAGAGAAGGGTTCGGGCGCCCTCTGTCGGCTCAAGGCGTTCATTAGTATTTCTGGATTCGGTAGAATAATATTTTTTCGGTCTGGTTTTTTTTGTTTTCCCCTCCAGAAATGAAACCCTCCCCCCCAAAAAAAAATCACAAGGAATGTGGTACATTTTAATATAGTAAATTATATTAAAAAGCAAAAGATTTCACCAGCTGCATCTTCTTGTGGCCAAAATAGATTTACACAGCTCTCCTCCTATCCAGGTAGTCCTCGACTTAACGACCAAATTCAGTCCAAGATTTCTGTTGCTAAGCGAGACATTTATTAAGGGAGTTTTGCCCCATTTTACGACTTTCCTTGCTACCGTTAAGCGAATCCCTGCGGTTGCTGAGTTAGTAACCCGGTTGTTAAGCGAATCCCTGCGGTTGCTGAGTTAGTAACCTGGTCGTTAAGCGAATCCCTGCGGTTGCTGAGTTAGTAACCTGGTCGTTAAGCGAATCCAGCTTCCCCCATTGGCTTTGCCGGTCAGAAAGTTGCAAAAGAGGATCATGTAACAACCCCCCAGGGAACACGGCAATTGGCATAACTACATGCCAGTTGCTGAGCATCTCAATTTTAATCATGTGACTGTGGGGTTGTTGTAAAAGTCGCAAAGGCTCATGTCACATTTTTCAGGGGTCCTCTTTGAACGGTCACTAAATGAACTGCTGTAAGTCGAGGACTATCTGTAATGTCCAAAGGAAAAAAAAGAGAGGAACCCAATCAGGCATCATAGTTCTCCTGCTGTGCTTCAGGATAAATAATAATAATAATAATAATAATAATAATAATAATAATAATAATAATAATAATAATAATAATAATAAACGAGAAAGAACTGGAGAAGATAACAAAATACAAAGACCTACAAATAGAAATAGAAAGACTGTGGCAAAAGCAAGCAAGGGTGGCACCAATAGTCATAGGCGCCTTGGGTGCAATCCCAAAACAACTGGAGCACCACTTGAACACCATCATCGACACTGACAAATTTGCCATTAGTCAATTGCAAAAGGCAGCCTTACTGGGAACCGCTTCCATCCTGCGACGAGATCTGTAACACCATCAAACATCTACATCTGCCTGTCTTTGGAGAGGGGCGGCATATAAATATGATTTTAATAAATAAATCCCAGGTCCTTGGGAAGGACTCGATAGGTAGACAAAAATGCCAAATCCAGTCTGAACATCTGGCTGACTGTGCGATGATCCATAATAATAACAACAACAATAATAATAATTTCATTATTATGGAAAACCTACCAAATAATGAAAAATCCAGCAAAAGGGGCAACACCAGGCAACTACAGGCCAATTACTTGCTTACCAACAACTTTCAAATTGCTAACTGGTCTGGTAGCTGATGCAACAGCATCTAGCTGAAAATAATCTCTTTCCACCCGAGCAGAAAGAAAACCACCCCAATAGCAGAGGAACAATATGCAATAGACTAGATGCAGTAGATAGACCATATATAAGAGAAACACCAACCAAACAAAAGGTACTCGGAGTATACTTTTTTTTTTAATATAAAATTCTTTTATTTTATTTTATTTTTTTTTCCTTTTTCATGTCTGTATTTATTTTCTCAAACAAACCGCATACACCGTATGCCCACTGCAGAACAAACGACCCCCCAGACACACCCTCCTTTGTCCTCCCCCTCCAAGACACAACAACGCTGGTCTGAAAGGAGCCTGGTCTGAAAGGAGACGTCCAACTGCCCCCCCCCCACACACACACAAGGCCGTCCTTCCTTACTTGCCAAATGTATGACATCCAACCATTAAGCACCCCTTCTCTTTAATATAAAGCAAGACGTGGGCTTTTCCCAGGAGAGGGAAAAGGGGTCCCAAACCCACCCCCTTCCTCGCCCCGTTCCTAGGAAGCCCACGCTGGTGGGTGGGTTGCAAAGCAACTTTTTTTCCCCACCAGCTAAACCTGGTTAGACAAAATTAAAACAATCAACATTGAACATAAAAACATATTATGCAGCAATCATCATGGCACCTGATATACAATACTAAGTATTAGTCATTGAAAACGTCTGAATTACCGGCAGTAAGCCTTTTTCCACTCCTCGCGTCTAGCCTCAACTATACTCCTGTTACACTTTGTTTGATTGGTGTTTCTCTTATCTGGTTCCATATTAATGTGATCAACATTAAACCAAAGATCCTATTGCTAAACAATCATCCTAGAACATAGCATACAACATTAGGTATTAATCTTTGTATACATCTGTTTTAGTAAACGTTCTTCCCTCCTCCCTTCCCTCTTCAAGTATACTCCGAGTACCTTTTGTTTGGTTGGTGTTTCTCTTATATATGGTCTATCTGCTCTATCTAGTTTATTGCATATTGTTCGTTTGCGCTTCTGAATTGACTTCATCCCATTACTAGTGCAATCTTTTATAGTCCCTAACCAGAGATCTTGAGGTAAAAGTTTCATATCCTGAGGTAGAGATTCAGTCCGCTTTAACAGTATTAAAGCAAACAACATTAGTCATAAGGTTATGTTAAGAGGCATTAGTTATAGAACATATACATTCAACATTGGGTGTTAGTTTTTGTAAACATTTGATTTGTTAACCCTCTTCCCTCCTCCCATCGAGCCTCAGCTAAACGCCAGCTGCATTCTGTTTGATTGGTGTCTCTCTTGGATATAGTCTATCCACTGTTTCCAGTCCGTCAAAAATTGTTCATTGGAGCGATTTTTCAAGTATGCTGATATTTTCGCCATTTCCGCCAAATTTGTTACTTTCACAGTCCATTCTTCAATAGGCGGTATTTCCGGATTCTTCCAGTATTGTCCCACCAACAATCTTGCTGCTGTAATTAAGTTCAAGAATAAATTTGTCTCTGAGGTAGTGAAATCCTTTGTGATCCCTAACAGAAAAGCCTGAGGTAGAAATTCTATACGTTTTTTGAAAATAGTTTGGAGTGTCCACCATATCTTCCTCCAGAATGCTTTGGTTTTTCTGCATGTCCACCATATGTGAAGAGGGAAGGGAGGAGGGAAGAACGTTTACTAAAACAGATGTATACAAAGATTAATACCTAATGTTGTATGCTATGTTCTAGGATGATTGTTTAGCAATAGGATCTTTGGTTTAATGTTGATCACATTAATATGGAACCAGATAAGAGAAACACCAATCAAACAAAGTGTAACAGGAGTATAGTTGAGGCTAGACGCGAGGAGTGGAAAAAGGCTTACTAATTCAGACGTTTTCAATGACTAATACTTAGTATTGTATATCAGGTGCCATGATGATTGCTGCATAATATGTTTTTATGTTCAATGTTGATTGTTTTAATAAAAGAATTTTATATTAAAAAAAAAAGATCAACTCCTAATAGACAAAATGATCTTGGAAAACTGCAAGAAAGGGAAGACCAACCTGAATATGGCATGGATTGACTACAAAAGGGCATTTGACTCTCTGCCCCATGACTGGATAATCAAGTGCCTAGAAATAACAGGAGTCAGTGGAAACATCTGAAAATTTGTGCTAAGATCGATGGCACAATGGAAGACACAGTTGCAGGTCAATGGTGAGGGACTGGGAGAGGTTAATATCAAGAGAGGAATATTTCAAGGAGATTCATTATCACCACTACTATTTGTTATTGCACTGTTTCCTCTGTCAACCATACTAAATAACTCAGGACATGGCTATCAAGCATCAAAAACATCTGCCAGACTATCCCGCCTCCTTTACATGGATGATCTGAAGCTGCATGGGAAAACATCATCTGAAATAGAATCGCTGCTGAACACTGTCTATATATATATATATATAGCCAGGATATTGCAATGGAGTTTGGATTGGACAAATGTGCCACGCTTACTCTCAAACGAGGAAAAATAGTGAAAACTGAAGGAATCAAGATGCCCCATGAAAATAAGATTAAGAGTCTGGATGAGGAAGATTATTACAAATACTTGGGTATCCTTCAAGCTGACAACATCAAGCACACTGAAGTCAAGAAAAAGCTTAGAGGTGATAGAGGTAAAGGAAAGGTCTTCAAAAATTTAATATTTGGGAAATGGAGCTCATTGGCTTTGAAAAAGCTCCTTGAAAATAGTAATGATTGTTTTGCTTGGGGTGAAGTATTTGGATTTTTTTTTGTGCGTCTGGTGTAAATGCAAGAAAGGGTGAAGAAGGCTAGTTTCTTAGTAATTAGAAGGACGATAGAAGATGTTAAAAGAATGGAAATAATCATATGGAAGAGGGAGAAAGAAAGAAGCTGTGTGAAACTTTTGAAATAAGGCAGTTTAGGAAAGAATTGCCCAAACTAATAGAAGATCCCATTGAAGCAGGAAAACAGAGTAGAAATGTTTTTAGGACCAATGGAATATACATGGGGAGAAATGCAACCCATTTTTAACATATTTACACCAGAGGAGAATGGGATGATTAGGTGAACAACTAGGGAACAGTGTAAGAAAAAGTTTTCACCAAAGAATGAACAGGCTGAGATCCCTGTTGCAGATCCCAAATGGGATGGTAGCAGAGTGCAGAGAGGAATGATTATAATGATATATATTATGGCTGATTATAGGGGATATTTAATAGAAGGTATTTAAAAATGCAGTGCCTCAGAGTCTTAACATTCAGAAGGCCCTGTGCTTAGAACAGCGGTTCTCAACCTTTTCCGGGGCTCAACCCCGGCCCGCATCGCGCAAAAAAAAATGGTGGGCCCGCACCGCGCATGCGCGGCGCAACGGCCTGCATCGCGATAGGGAAAAAAATGGCCAACCCAAAAAAAAATGGCTGACCAAAAAAAAATATGGCGGACTGTGGTGCTTGGCGACCCCCGTGAAATGGTCGTTCGACCCCAAATGGGGTCGCGACCCACAGGTTGAGAACCGCTGGCTTAGAACAAGGAAAGGAGGAAATGTGACCGAATGGGTAAAGAAATTAAAAAGCCAACTTCAAAAGTATGAACATTTGGATCCCGGTAATCCAGGGCATCAAATGACGTTGAAATATCCATTTGTATGGAAAGCGTGGGAAGGTATTAGGGTACAAATGCAGAAATTAGACACATGGGAAACTAAAACAATAGAACCGTGGTGGCGAACCTATCGCACGCGTGCTCCACGTGGCACTCGGAGCCCTCTCTGTGGGCACACGCGCCGTCGCCCCAGTCCCAGGCCTTCCGCTGGGTTTTATAAAACCTTTTCGCTTTAGGCCGCCGCCGCCGTGTGCAAAAAAAAAAAGGTTCAATTAATCAGTCAATTTCAACTTCTCGCGGGAAAAAAAAAGATCTCGCAAAGTTGGAATGGATTGATTGATCTTTCTAGTCCCACCCAGTTTGTCGTTACCACCGCAGCCACGCCCACCCAATGGGCCACACCCACCCAACGGGCCACGCCCACCAGGCACCCGACAATACGTAAGTGGGTTTTGGGTTGCAGTTTGGGCACTCGGTCTCTAAAACAGGGCTTTTCAACCTTTTCACCTGTTGTACCACTTTTAGGATATGGCAACATCCGAGGACCGCCAGTCGCCTAGCCAGGGGTCAAAAACTTGATGACCAAAAAAGGAAAAAAGTGATAAAGTACAGGTAGTCCTCGACTTACAACAGTTCGCTTAGTGACTGTTCGAAGTTACAATGGCCCTGGAAAAAGTGCCCCCCAAGCCACAGCTGAGCAAGACACCTGCCTGCCCACCCGGCGGCGCTCTTCCTCCTGTCCGAGGTTTTCATTGTTGTGAGCGTTTCTGTTGAGGATTGGCAGCGGGGGGGTGGGGTGGAGGGTGGGGGGTGTTTGGTTTTTATTCCCCCCCCCCGTCTGCTGGGTGGTTGCAGCAGGTTTTGGTCCCTTCACATGACCCTGGGACACTGTGACCGTCATAAATATGAATCGGTTGCCAAGCCTCTGAATGTAAATCACAAGACCCTGGAGAGGCTGCAACATTCCAGCTGATCAGCGGTTCTTCTGGGCTCAGTAGAAGCACCAGAATCAGCGCTGCTTTCCAGCTGATCGGCGCTTCTTCAGGGCTCAGCAGAAGCACCAGGATCAGCGCCGCTTTCCATCTGATTGGTGCTTCTTCAGGGCTCAGCAGAAGCACCAGGATCAGCGCCGAGCTCCAGCTGGAGCCTGTCGCTGATCCTGGCACTTCCGCTGAGCCCTGACAGCCCCGAAGAAGCGCCGATCAGCTGGAAAGCGGCACTGATCCTGGCGCTTCCGCTGAGCCCTGACAGCCCTGCAGCTCCAGCCGTCTCTCGCTCAGGCTTGTGCGGTGCTGCCACCGGTTCAGCCCCTTCCCCTCCCCTGCTACCACTTGTCTAGGATGGTCGTGTACCACCTGCCAGGTGCCCATGGACCACAGGTGGTACCCGTCCCACTGGTTGAAAAGCCCTGCTCTAAAAGGTTCACCATCATTTTGATAGAAGATCTATTACCAGTAAGAGAGGCTCAGAAAGTATATGCCAACAGAGAAGAGGAGAGAGATAAAGGTAAAATAAGATTAAAATGATGGCTCCCAATTGGTGCAAACAGGCCACCAAAGACAATGTGGAGGAGTAATCAGGAAATCAGTTAGGGGGTCTTGGGAGAGGTTTAGGCTGGGGGTGAGGTTAGCCAGTTGGCACCAGGGGTACATAAATCTCTAGGTCAGGAGAAAAATTTCCCCAGTCCCTGAAGGAATAAATAAATAAAGGTGCCTTTTCTAAGGAGAAAGGACACTGGGAAAATGAGTGCCCGAAGAGGATGGAGAGGGGAAGAACTAGCAAATTTGGTGAATTTTGAGGATTAGGGGTGTCAGGGGACTAATCTGTTTTTTTGGTCCAGCTTTTTAGGAACCCCCGATAAACCTTAAAATGTTGGACCCCCGGAGGAGGAGGAGGAAAGGGTGTACTTGGTGGATTCTGGAGCCACCAGATTTACCCTGAACTATATATACCTCCAGGAATGCAAATTGGGAAAGGGAAGATGAAGGATCAGGGAATGATGGACATGTGGTAGAAGCAACAACATTTAAATCTGCTATGGTCCAGACAGTAGCAAAAGGACTATGGTGCAACTTTATATTGGTAAAAGGAGCTGCAATTTGACCAGGAGGTACTCAATTGGTCAATTGGGAATTGTTATGATGGGGAATGAAAGAGAAATATTTCTACACATGGATCCTTTAAAAGTGACTTTAAATAAGGTGACCAACTTTTTTACAATGAAAAGGAGGACACAAATAAATTGAAGAAAAAAATATCGTAAACAAAAGAAACATTTTATTCATTGCAACAATAATACAGAACACACTATAATATGATACATGCATAATAAAAACATTTGTAACAATAACATTTTACATTGTAATTATGCTTACATGCCGCGTCCCCGCCCGCAGCCACCCCGCCAGCACTGCTGCCCCGCCGTGTAGAGCGGGTCCCGCGGCTCCCAAAGCACCAGCTGCGCCAGCTCTGGCCCCGGGGGGGGGCAGCCTGCCATCGACACACCCCGCTTGCAGCTGCCCTGCCAGCACCACCGTCCACCCTGCGCAGCCCCGTGTAGAGCGGGCCCCGTGGCTCCCACAGCACGGGGGGCTGCCGGCCACAACTGCCCCTCACACCCCCGCCCGCAGCAGCCCCGCCGCCCCTGCCTCTTGCGCCCGCAGCCATTTTTGCCCTAGCAGGGCCGAAGATCAAGAGAAAATTATCGTGGCATTGCCGCTCCAGTCTCCTCCAGGTATCTTCGGGACTAACTAGGACAGCGATTCTCAACCTTTTCCAGGGCTCGACCCCGGCCCGCATCGCGCATGTGCGGCGGGCGCATCGCGCATGCGCGGCCCGACGGCCCGCATCGCAAAGGGGAAAAATGGCGGACGAAAAAAAAATTAAAAAAAAGGCCGACCCAAAAAAAAAAAAATGGGCCCGCATCGCGCATGCGCGGTGCGACGGCCCGCATTGCAAAGGAAAAAAATGGCGGACCAAAATAAAAATAAAAATAAAAATGGCAGACCAAAAAAAAAATGGCGGGCCTGCATCGCGCATGCACGACGGCCTGCATCGCAAAGGGGAAAAAAATGGCGGGCCAAAAAAAATGGCGGACTGCAGTGCTTGGCGACCCCCTGTGAAATGGTTGTTCGACCCCAAATGGGGTCGCGACCCACAGGTTGAGAACCGCTGAACTAGGAGATGGTGTAGTTGGGTAGCAGGGAGGGGTGCAAAGTTCCTGCCAATTCATCTTCGCTGCAGACAACTTACATGTGGGCCAAGGGGCATTTGGAGGAGGGTCTTCATCACCCATCCAGAACTGGGTGTCCCCCTCCAAGGGGCCAGGAGAGCATTTGGGGGAGGGTCTTTATCACCCATCCAGAACTGGCTGTCCCCCCCAGGGGCCAGGAGAGCATTTGGGCCAAGGGGCATTTGGGGGTGGGTCTTCATCAACCTGTGGGTCGTGACCCAATTTGGGGTCGAACGACCATTTCACGGGGGTCGCCAAACAACGCAATATGCCATTTTCCCCCTTTTCCTTAGCCGTGCTACTCCCTCTTATTCTATGGGCTTTTGAAAGCCCATAGAATAGAATCTGTTGACTAGAGTCTAATTCTCTTGGCTTTCAAAAGCCAATAGGAATGGTCCAGGCTATCTCCGCCCTGCTGAGCCCGCCAAAAGTCCCAGTCTGCAAACGGTGCTGCCAGTTGTCTGCAGCGAAGGCGAGCTGTCTGGAAGTTTCCACCCCTTCCTGCTGAGCAACTACTAACAATGTAACTAAAAGAGGGCCAGGGGTGGGAGGTGGGAGGCCGGCGGGCGCGGGGAGGGTTGCTGGCGCGCGTGGGGCCCAGCGGGTGCCTTACCTCCCTTGGGCTGGGCCAGCTGGTGGCCCAGCCCGTGGTCGCTCTGCACCGTTGCTGCCCCTTGCCAGCTACACCTCGGCTGGCGCAGGGGGTGGCACCACGCATGTGCGGCGCTCCCGGGCAGGGAAATAGTCCTTGACTTACGACCGGTTGGGTAGTCCTCGACTTACGACCGGTTGGGTAGTCCTCGACTTACGACTGGTTGGGGTCGCTGCATTAAAAAGGTTGAGAACCACTGCAATAGGGGGAGTAGCACAGCTCATGCAAAAGTTGAAAAAAAGTTGGGGAAAAAAAAAAACCATCAAAAAAGGTGCCGGAAGGCCGTTCTGAGCGTTTTATGAGGAAAAAAAAAAAACGCCCTGCAGATTAGTCTTCAAATATCGAAAATGTAGGAGGACACTTTTCGAGCGAGGACAGAACTCACAAAAGGAGGACTGTCCTCCCTAAAGGAGGACGGTTGGTCACCTTACTTTAAAGAACCCTGGCGAAGTAATTCACCAGAAACAGTATATATGCTATGTTTTTTTTGTACTTGTATTCTTGTTGTGAGCCGCCCTGAGTCTTGGGAGAAGGGCGGCATATAAGTTCAATAAATTAGAATTAAATTAGAATATAACATTACATTGGAAGGAAGAATGGGTTTAAAGCCTATGTGGGGCTGCTGAAGGGGAGGGTGTGAAATTTTTGAGCCATCCTTTTAAACGTGTTTTAGTTTGTTACTTTTTTAACCCAAGAATTTTTGCCTTGGAAAAGTAAGAGATGCAGAAAAAAAGAACGAGAGAGAGAGAGAAAAAGTGTGTGTGGGGGGGGGAGGCAGTTTCTGTCTGCATGTTTTTTTTTTTTTTAAAGAACAGAAATTGGGTAAAATTTCCTGACTGTAAGAATAAACCATCAGTGGGATAATTGTCTCCAGAAACTGTGGATGCTTCATTATTGGAGGTTTTTTTGGGTGGAGGTTAGAAATGGACAGGGGTCTGAAATAAGAGTTTCTTGTTTCAGTAAGGGGTTGGACTAGTCCAGTGTTTCTTTTCTTTCTTTTTTGTTTTTGAAAAATATTTTATTGGTTTTATGATTTCAAACCATAGGTGCTTAAAAACACACCGTGGTGATTGGGCAAACAAAAATTCCAAAATAAAAAAACATACATAAACAGCTCAACTTAATACATTCACTTTCATCTTTCTATTTCCCTCACCCACACAAACACAAAACAAAAACATATAGATTTAATAAATTCCATTTCTATCATAAATTTCTGTTAAACCTATTTTAAGACTTTGTCAATTTCATACCAAACTCTCCCCGATACATATACCATGATATTTATGAGACGTTACCATGCATTCTTTTACGTTCATATATACCAGCGGTTCTCAACCTGTGGGTCGCGACCCCATTTGGGGTCGAACAACCATTTCACGGGGGTCGCCAAACACCGCAGTCCGCCATTTTTTTTGGTCGGCCATTTTTTTATTTTATTTTTTGGTCCGCCATTTTTTCCCCCTTTGCGATGCAGGCTGTCGCGCCGCGCATGCGGGATGCGGGCCCGCCATTTTTTTTTCGTCGGCCATTATTTTTTTCCCCTTTGCGATGCGGGCCATCGTGCCGCGCCTGCGCGATGCGGGCCCGCCATTTTTTTTTGGGTTGGCCATTTTTTTTGGTCCATTTTTTCCCCTTTGCAATGCGGGCCGTCGCTCTGCGCATGCGCGATGCGGGCCTGCCATTTTTTGGGGGGTTTTTTGGTCGGCCATTATTTTTTTTGGGTCGGCCATTTTTTGGGGGGTCCGCCATTTTTTTCCCCTTTGCGATGCGGGCCGTCGCGCTGCGCATGCGCGATGCGCCCATCGCTCCGCGCATGCGCGATGCGGGCCAGGGTCGAGCCCCGGAAAAGGTTGAGAACCGCTGATATATACAATACTTTTAATGAAATGAGATAAATACCTACACATAACTTTTGGTGTTGCTCGCCCATTTCCCCCTTCACCGCACTCTTTCTCTACCTTCTTTCTCCCTTTCTTCTCTTCCCTACTTCCCTCTCCCACCCCTCTCCTTCCCTTTCTCTCCACTTCTCCTTCTCCTCCAACCTTCCTACTTCCTTCTTCCCTCCTTCACTCTTTCCTCTCTCCTCTCCTTTCTTCCCTCTCATCCCTCTTCAGATGCAGTTCAGGGGTAATGTCCGAGCAACTCCTCTCTCCAAATTTCCCTATCTGTATTATACATTGATACTTCTATTTTGATCTTCTCGGTAAATATTTCTTTTTTTCTTTTTTTTAAAATAAAAAATAAAAAAGTTTTTTTTTTACTGATTTTTCCCATCTTTCCCCAAAAGCTTAGGACACAACATGGTGATCAGGATGTCCAATCATTCAAAGACAAAGTCATATAAATATAGCTCAAATTGAATATGGTATTGCTTTTTAAAATTTATACAATTACAAAAGTCACCAAACACATGCAATTATAATCTATATCCTGTTTTTAGGCTATACTAATTACAGTTGTCATACTCCAACTACATTTTAGTAAATATATAATTGTGATTTCAGGTATCCTTAATACAAAATCATTCAATGAGACAATTTTTTCCCTTATCACAAATAGCTCTTCCTCTCTCTCTATACAACATAGTTATCATATTTAAAATAATAATATAGGTCCAACAAATACAGTTCTATTTTTAAAAATATATTCTATCATTTCATCAATCTACATCTATATATAAAAAAATCTTTTTCAGGCCTTAATAAAGTTTATATCTTCAAATACTTGTCAACTATAATATCAGGAAATTCTCATCTTTCATTCCTAATTAAATCAGACATATTCTCTTTCTCTATTACAACATAATTATCAAGTTTAAAATTACTGTATAAGTAAAAAAAATAAAAATAAAATAAAAATAAAAATATATATACTTCCATTTTTTCCTTTTTTTACTATATATTCAATTATTTCGTCAATAATAAGGTCTTTTTGTCCTCTAGAAAGATTTACTCCCTCAAATAATTATCAACCATGGTAATAGTAAATTTACATCCATTCGTTGTTAAATCAGACACAATTTCTAAAGCCCTTTTAACCCGTCAAATAACATTTTGTGTCACATTTAAACCTGACTCTAGCTTTCTTTCTATGCCAATTTGGTTCCCACAGTAAGGCTTTTCGGTTATCAAACCTCAAGATTTGATTACAAGGATTCCTAACAGATTCAAACTGAACAAATTTTCTTTCCCTTTCCTCTTTATTGTAATTTCCGAAAAGTTGTGTCTGGGTATCAATCTTTGTTATTTTTGGTAGTTGAGTTGAGTCAATTACAGTTATTTCTTGGTCATCAAAATTGTCCATCAATTGTAGGTGACGTGTAGCATTAGTTGATTCAGTGGTTTCCACATTTTCTCTCAATGCAGATTCACAATTAGGTTGTAAGAATAGTGTCTCTGTCTCTTTAAGTTGTAAGTAGGTCTGTTCAGGATTATTCTGTTCATCTTCTATTATTCCTTGTTCCATAACTTGATTCATTATTAAAGGGTCAATATAAGATTCCAAGGTGGCATCTTTGGATTTTCTCCAAGATTTCCAATAAGTTTTAAAATCTTCTTTAACTTCTAATATTTTTTCCAGTATTAAATCATAGTCAAGATGTGGATAACTTTCAGCCATTTTGGTGGTAACTTTGCCTATTCCTTTATTAGAGACTACTTAAGAAAAATCCACAAATATCCGCCTCCAAAAGTCTAATAGCCAGCTTCGCCACCCAGCTGTCCAGTTATTTTTTCTCTTTTATTATCACATAAATCCAATCCTCTTCAAATAACAGGGTGAAATACAGTTGAAGTTTCGCTTTTTTACCACCAGATGTCCTCAGTGGACTATAAAGTCTTTTTCTCCCCCCCCCCCAGTTAATCCAGTTAAAGCAAGAACAAAAAAGGAAAGTTTTCTCTTTCTTTCTTTTTTTTTAAAAAATCAGCAAAAACTGTCTTCTACATTATCAAATTAAGAAAGGAAAGTAACAATGTCTCTTTTTTCCTTCTTTTCCCCTGAAATTCACCCCACAGCAGTCAAATAGTAAAAAAAAAACCAACCACACAAAAATTAATCCTTTTCTTTTTAGCTCTTCTTTCCACCTATAGGCAGCCGCCGCTTTCTTAATAAGGGAAAATAGAAACTCTTTACAGGAAAAGTCAGGATAGCGAGGGAAGGAAAGGTCTCACCCGGATTCACCACGGTGGTTCTTCATGCTTAGTTGTTCTTGTGACTTGCGGTTGGTGCAGCTAGGTGATCGGCCATTTTATGGCCGGTCTTCTGCTCCGTCGGCCCTCAGAATCAGCTCGGACAGCTAGAGGAGCCGCTGCTCCTCTGCAGCCGAGTGCAGCCTCGTCGACGGTAGTCGCTCCCTCCAGGCACGACTTTCGACCCCCACAGGGGTCTACCGGCGGAGGGAAACTAGCCGAACGAGGAGACAAGTCTCTCTGTGCGGCTAGGGGTGCCGCGATCCGAAACAGGAAGTCAGTCCAGTGTTTCTTAACCTCGGTGATATCGCCCCCCCAGGGGGGCGATTTCGTTTTTCAGGGGGGCGATGGAATGAAAAGGGGCGACGTGGGGGCAAAGGAACAAAAAGGGGGCGATATGGGGGGCGATGGAGCGAGAGGTTTTGGGGACACTTGAGACTTTTTCGTACAGCGAATCGCTGCATATCTGTCGTACAAAAACATCAGATCGCTCGCTCTTAGTGGATCGAATTGTGTTTTCAAATGTTCCTCCAGCTAGCTTCAGTACAGAACGCCGTACACCTGTGACTACGCATCGCTTATCTTCATGCGCGTCGCGCAGCAGCCTCCACCCTTTTTATATTTCTTTAGTGCGTCTTAAATTTCACTTGTAATTCAATCATTAAATATTACTGTTTTTCGCTTTTTTGCCATTGAATTTTGTTTTCAGTGGTCATTACATTTAAGTGTCTTGAATAAAGAAGATAATAACGAAATACATGCATCACGAAGTTTGGGAATAAAGTGACGGGTGGCCCCAAAAAATTTTTCACACAGTTGCGATATGGGGAAAAGACTGGAAATAAATGATTTGCATCGATGTGTCCTGATGACAGTTTTAAAGAAAACAAAATGAGGGTTTGCATAAATTGAAGAATTATTTCCTACGTTCTGATTGAGAGGTTATGTTGGAGGAGGGGGGGGCGATGACAACTTCCTCATTGGCTCAAGGGGGCGATTCGTTCAAATAGGTTAAGAACCACTGGACTAGATGACCTCCAAGGTCCCATCCAACGCTGATATTCTGTTTTTTGTATGTCTGGCATGCTTCAGTGATTATCCTTTACATTTTAGTTTGGATTTATCCTTAATAATGCATTTGTAACGTATTATTGTCAAAAAGGAAGTTTTGTTTAACCTCTGATAAATCTGTGTCTTTGGGACTCCTTGCTACTGCAAAAGAGATGTTTAATTGCTGCATACTGTGTGTGTGTGTGTGTGTGTGCGTGTTCAATTTGTTTTCCTTTTCCTTGGAGCCAAGGAGGGGAAGGGGAACCTTTATGGAAAATCAGTTTGGTTTACTGCAGCGGTTCTCAACCTGTGGGTCGCGACCCCATTTGGGGTCGAACGACCATTTCACGGGGGTCGCCAAACAACGCAGTCCACCATTTCCCCCCCCCTTTTCCTTAGCTGTGCTACTCCTTCTTATTCTATTGGCTTTTGAAAGCCAATAGAATGGACTCTCTTGAATAGAGTCTAATTCTATTGGCTTTCAAAAGCCAATAGGAATTGTCCAGGCTGTCTCCGCCCTGCTGAGCCCGCCAAAAGTCCCAGTCTGCAAACGGTGCTGCAAGTTGTCTGCAGCGAAGGCGAGCTCTCTGGAAGTTTCCACCCCTCCCTGCTGAGCAACTACTACAAATGGAAGTAAAAGAGGGCCAGGGGTGGGAGGTGGGAGGCCGGCGGGCGCAGGGAGGATTTTGGCGTGCGTGGGGCCCGGTGGGTGCCTTACCTCCCTTGGGCTGGGCCAGCTGGTGGCCCAGCCGGTGGTCGCCCTGCGCCGTCGCTGCCCCTTGCCAGCTATACCTTGGCTGGCTCAGGGGGTGGCACCACGCATGCGCGACGCTCCCGGGCAGGGAAATAGTCCTTGACTTACGACTGGTTGGGTAGTCCTCGACTTACGACCGGTTGGGGTCGCTGCATTAAAAAGGTTGAGAACCACTGGTTTACTGTGTCTTGGCTGGTTATTGGTCCAGGTGAGCTTGCCTCTGGTCACGAAGGAAGGTAGCCAGAAGCACATAACAGAAGTGACTACTTCAAGAGAGTGAAAAAGATCTTAACATCAGTCGCTGCTTAGGACTGAACATGTTTTCACCTCTAGACCACCATGCTGTTCCAATGAAAAAAAAATAGAATAATAGAATAAAATGGTTGCACGCTATTATTTATTATTATTGTTGTTGCTGTTGTTATTTTCGCTCTTGTTTTGCAAGTACACTCAGTGCTTCTATAACTGGAGACAAATTCCTTGTGTGACTAACCACACTTGGCCAAATAAAGTATTTCTATTCTATTCTGCCAATTCCTGCCATGTTTGAAGAGGAAGAACAGCTGAAGCAGAAAGGGTGTGATTCTCAGCGATAAAATAAATGAAAATATATTTGGTGCCTGCCACATTGCGGTAACCACAAGCTGCACATCGTGGTGTGAACAAAATTAGTTGCTGTATGCCATTTTTGTTTAAAAAGCAGGTCTGCTCCTTCGCAACTCACGAACGTAAGAACTAAGCCAGCAACAGCAGATTTTCAGAGACAAGGATGGACTTATTTAGGAAAATTGGAAAATGGATCTGTCCGGTCCCCCTGGACGCCTTTTCCTACACATTCAAGCTTGCTGGCTTCCCCAGTGTGGGAAGCATAACTTTGACCTTGCAGGTTGCATCAGGGGCCAGGACTGGACTGAAGAGAAGAATAAAGTATGAGAGAGAGAGAGAAAGAGAGAGAGAAGGTAGGTAGGTAGTTGAGATAGATAAATGGAGGTAGAATAGGTAGGTAGGTAGAGGTTAGGTCAGTGGTGGGATTCAAATAGGTGAGCAACCAGTTCTCTGTGTGGATGCCACTTCCGGAAGTCCATTCTAGGCCTGGGCAACAAAAAATTAGCTACTGGTTCTGCCGAAGTGGTGCAAACTGGATGAATCCCACCACTGGGTTAGTTAGGTAGGAAAGTAGGTACATAGCTAGCTAGCTAGATGTAGAATAGATAATTAGGTACATAGAGGTAGGATAGACAGATAGATAGTTGTTTTCTGAGGTTTTCGTGGGTGTTTGTACCGGTATGTAGGTCTTTGGTTATTCAGGTTTTCTCCTGCGTAAAATTGGAAGTGATAGATAGATAGATAGATAGATAGATAGATAGATAGATAGATAGATAGATAGATGTAGAATAGATAAGTAGGTAGATAGAGGTAGAATAGATAGCTAAGTAGGTAGAGGTAGAATAAACGAGAGGTAAGTAGGTAGAGATAGAATAGATAGCTAAGTAGGTAGATAGAGGTAGGATAGGTAGATAGATAGATAGATGTAGAATAGGTAAGTAGGTAGAGGTAGAATAGAAGATAGGTAAGTAGGTAGAGAGAGAATAAATAGGTATATAGATGGATAGACAGATACAGAGGTAGAATAAGTAGGAGGTATGTAAATAGATGAAGAATAGGTAGATAGGTAGGTAGATAGACAGATAGAGCTATAATAGCTATAATAGTTAGACAAACAGACAGACTGCCAGCAGTTTGATCCTGACCAGCTCAAGGTCGACTCAGCCTTCCATCCTTCTGAGGTTGGTAAAATGAGGACCCAGATTGTTGGGGGCAAATAGACTGACTCTGTCTTCTGCTTAGAGAAGGCTGTAAAGCACTGTGAAGCGGTAGATAAGGGCTATTGTTATCATGTCACTCCTAGTCCTTTTTTTCATTAGACATACCCACTTCCTGCAACTGTTATTCATATAATGATGATGATGATGATGATAATGATGATGATGATAAAGTTGGAAGGGACCTTGGAGATCATCTAGTCCAACCCCCTGCTCAGGCAGGAAACCCTACACCATTTCGGACAAATGGCTGTCCGGTCTCTTCTTAAAAACTTCCAGTGTAGGAGCATTCACAACTTCTGGAGGCAGGTAGTCCCACTAGTTAATTGTTCTCACTGTCAGGAAGTTTCTTAGTTCTAGGTTGTTTCTCTCTTTGGTTAGTTTCCACCTGTTGCTCCTTGTCCTGCCTTCAGGCACTTTGGAGAATAGCTTGACTCCCTCTTCTTTGGGGCAGCCCCTGAGATATTGGAACACGGCTATCCTGTTCCCCCTCGTCCTTCTCTTTGTTAAACTAGACATACCCAATTCCAGCAACCGTTCCTTGTATGTTTTAGCCTCCAGTTCCCTGTAAACAGGATGTACGATGAGACAACTAGAATGACTAGATAGAAAAGGAATACTATATTGTTGTGATTGTTATTTGTAGAAATATTAGAAAACTTTTATACTTAATTATCATTTATTAAAACAGTAAGAATTGTATTAACTTAAGGTTGGTAAAAGAAACACGATGGGGAAAAGAGAAAGCCATGGAAAGTTATTGTGTGGATTATAGATTATAGAATTTAATTGTTAGTGAATGTTTGCTAAATGTAAACCCAGACAACGCACTGTCTACCGAATACTAAGGTGATTACGTTAAAAATTAATAAAACGTATCTTTTTTAAAAAGCAGCCCCTTTGCAAAGGTATAAGTCTCTCTCTCTCAAATTCAAACTCTACCGCAAACTCTTGATGCCCGAGTTTATTCATTTATTTATCTATTAATTAACAGAATAGCAACTATCCATTCTGCTGTTAATGAATAGGCAAGGACACCGAAACAACTAGGAGCCAATGAAACAAGAGCTTTGTGAATCGCCCACTTGAGGAAGGCTAGACCAGAGAGTCAATCAATCAGAATTCAATCAATCAGAACAGAGCCGGAAGGGACCTTGGAGGTCATCTAGTCCAACCCCCTGCTTGAGAACAAGACCCTATTCCATTTCAAAGAAGTGGCTATCCAATCTCTTCCTAAAAAACTTCCAGTGTTGGAGCACTCACAACTTCTGGAGTGTTCCACTGGTTAATTGTTGTCACTATCAGGAAATTCCTCCTTATTTCTAGGTTGCTTCTCTCCTTGGATAGTTTCCATCCGTTGTTTCTTGTCCTGCCTTCAGGCGCTTTGGAGAACAGAACACTTCCTGCAACTGTTATTCATATAATAATAATAATGATGATGATGATGATGATGATAAAGTTGGAAGGTACCTTGGAGGTCATCTAGTCCAACCCCCGGCTCAGGCAGGAAACCCTATACCATTTCAGACAAATGATTGTCCAGTCTCCTCTTAAAAACCTCCAGTGTTGGAGCATTCACCGCTTCTGGAGGCAGGTAGTTCCACCGGTTAACTGTTCAGGAAGTCAGGAAGTTTCTCCTTAGTTCTAGGTCGCTTCTCTCCTTGGTTAGTTTCCATCCGTTGCTTCCTGTCCTGCCTTCAGGCGCTTTGGAGGACAGGTGGAGCCCCTCCTCTTTGGGACAGCCCCTGAGATATTGGAAGGCTGTTATCATGTCGCCTCTAGTTCTCCTTTTCAGGAAACTAACAGAACACAGAACAAAATAACAGCGTTGGAAGGGACTTTGGAGATCATCTAGTCCAACCCCCTGCTCAGGCAGGAAACCCTACACCATTTCAGACCAAGGGCTGTCCAGTCTCTTCTGAAAAACTTCCAGTGTTGGAGCATTCACCGCTTCTGGAGGCAGGTAGTTCCACTGGTTAACTGTTCTCACAGATAGGAAATTTATCCATAATTCCAGGTTGCTTCTCTCCTTGATGAGTTTTCATCGGTTGCGTCTTGTCCCGCCTTCAGGCGCCTTGGAGAATAGACTTGACACAACCCTCCCTCTCCCGCAGCCCCCCCTTTTAAACTTCCTACGGACTAGCTCCCTCCTTTCTGCCTTCTTCCTTAGGAAACTGGCCGAGCCCCGCCCTCCAGCTGCAGCCGGAGAGCCTCCGACTACACCTCCCAGCAACGCCCAGGGCGGCGTGGCGCAAGGCAGGATGGGAAGGGCGTCTCCCCCCGCCCTCTTTCCCGCCTCCCGCCTGCCGCTGCGCCCAATCGGAGGGCGGAGAAGCCCTCCCGGCGAGCGGCGATTGGCTGCTTTGGAAACGAGGCCGCCGTTTGAAATCTCTTAACGGCGGCCGGCCTTGAGCGGAGTTGCCGAGGGTTACTTCGGATCCCCCCGCGAGTGCGGTAAGTCTGGTCTTGGGGGGGACTCTGGGGAGGGGGCTCCTCTTCGTCCCTGGGGGGACGGGAGGGTGGGATGGGGGTGAAAATGGGGAGGCAGTTTTCCTCGCGGTCCGCACTCTCTTTGTTTTTCGCTCCCCTCCCCCCCCGGCAAAGTAGCAGGCAGTTCCGCGGGTCAACCGGGTGTGGGAGAGGAGAGGTGTGGAGAAGACGGGGGGGCGAGTCCCCTGGCTCTCTGTCCCTCCCCCCCCGCGCCGAATTTCGGAGGAGGGGGCGGTTGGACTCCAACTCCCATCGTCCAGGGCTTGCTGGGGGTGATGGTGGGGGTGGTCGCGAGGGGGGGGGAAGGGGGCGCCTCGCCAGCCTCTCCCCCGATGTGGCAAGAAGGAGGCGTTTCAAATGGAGGTCGTCTAATGTAGGGTTTTGTTTTAGGTCTTAACCATCATTGATCATCATTACGGCAATGCTGGTTACGCTCGATCATGCTTATTGTGTGTTGCATTAATGTGGTCGCCAAGGGGAGGTGGGTGGGTGGGTGGTTATTGTTTTTTTCCACTCTTTTTAGATTTTTTTCATTTTTTTTTGTGAGCCCCCCCTCCCCCTTAAGAAAGCGGTATAAGAACAACAAATTGTATTTTGTGTGGGTGTAAATTTATATCTGGCTATGTAAATTCTCTACCGAAATACAAAAAAATAAATAAATACGTCCCTGCTGCCTGATTCTCCACTGCCTCTGAGCGGGCGTGCCCACAATTCCAAGAAAAAGACATTAAAAACAGTGTTCAAAACCAGCTAAGCATCCTTTATTATGCTAAAGTTAAAACAATCAAGATGAAAAGGTGAGGGTGTTGAAGGGAAGGCTCTCCCTGCAGTGTGTCTGTGTGTGGTTTTGTGTTTGTATATATTAATTTATTAATTAAATTTTTATGCCGCTGCTCTCCGAGGACTCGGAGCGGCTAACAACATACATAAAAACAACATCTCAACATTTCAAAAATCTAAAACCAAATCTAAAAAACATTTAAAAAGACCCCCCCCCCCAGACACATTCATCATTCACAAAATATACATCACAATTACAACATACATACACAATAACATACGCATCTCTTGTCTTCCGCATTTTTATTTCATTTCTTAAATTTATGTGCTGCCTTTGTGCGTCTTTAAATTTCACTTGTCATTCAATCATTAAATATTACGGTTTTTCTTTTCCAGTGTTTCGCTTTTTTGCCACTGAATTTTGTTTTCAGTGGTCAGGACATTTAAGTGTCTTGCATGTATTTCTTATGATCTTATTTATTCATCATGAAGTTTGGGAATAAAGTGATGGGTGGCACCAAAAAATGTCTTCACACAGTTGAGATATGGGAAAAAGACTGGGAATAAATGATTTGCATCGATGTGTCCTGATGACAATTTTAAAGAAAACCAAACAAGTGTTTGCATAAATTGAAGAATTATTTCCTATGTTCTGATTGAGAGGTTTTGTTGGGGGAGGGGGGGCGATGACAACCTCCTCATTGGCTCAAGGGGGGGCGATTCGTTCAAAAAGGTTAAGAACCACTGATCTAGTCCAACCCCCCCTGCTCATTTTTGTTTTAAAATGTTTTTTTAATTAATGGACGGCTATAGAAACTAAACAAATGTTATTGAGTGTATATACATGCTAGCCCCAGACATTGGGTGAAGTGTTAATAGACCAGGGATCCTGGAAATGAGTTTTTTTTCCTTTTTAGAGGCCTCAGTTTGGCTTTTCTTTAATTGTTGCCCATGTTTTATTTTTGTCTACCATCCAGAGTTCCACTGCTTAAGTGGGGGTGTGTGTGTGTGCTATAAAGTGGATTCAGAACTTGAAAAATAAATATTGCATCTTTATTTCCTGCGGGGCCTGCTGTTTGCTCCTGTGGAGAAAATCGGTTTTCAGATGAATGGCCTCAATTTAACCTAAATTTGAGTTGAAATATAACGACCTAAGACATTGTAGCCTTCAATCTTCAGCCAGACACCTTATCAGAACGTTCCCATGGCAACCCATAAATCTGTCAAGATACTAGTCCAGGTGCCTTTGGCATGCCTAAATTGCCCTCTTTTAATTTATTATTGTTTTCTTAATAATAAATAGCAGAAGGGCTGGAGTAACTTTAGGTCCATTATTTAGGAATGTGTCGGTTGCATCATTTATTACATATATATATATATATGTGTGTGTGTATGTGTGTATAAATATATATATATATATGTATATATATGTGTGTGTATGTGTGTGTATATGTATGTGTGTATATGTATATGTGTGTATATGTATATGTGTGTATATGTATATATATGTGTGTGTGTGTGTAGGTCTTTGGTTCTTCGGGTTTTCTCCCACGTAGAATTTGAAGTGTCTTGGCGACGTTTGGACGAAGTCTCATTCGTCATCTTCAGGCTGGTGCTTTCGGCTTCGTGCTTCTAGGAGCTGACGTTTCATGACCCAGCTAGGGAATATCACCAGGGCTAGAAGGGGTCAGAGCTCACTTTCTCACAGTGATTGGCCCAGAGTCACCCTTGTCTAGGCCTTAAAACAAGAATCCATTGGTGTCTTCGCCTGACAATCTCAGTCACTCATCCTCAGCTGACGACCACCATTTCAGTCGCTAAATGAGACGTGTGTGAAGTGAGGTGTGCCCCCATTTTACGACTTCCCTTGCCGCAGTCATTCAGTAGATCCTTGCAGTTGCTCTATTAGTAACACGGTCGTGAAGTGGCTTCCCCGTTGACGTGGCTCGTCAGAAGGTTGCAAGAGCGGATCACACGATCCCGAGACACGGCAACCGTCATACGTGTGAGTCCGTTGCCAAGCATGTGAATTTTGATCACTTGGCCGGGCGGAGGCTGCAACGGTCATAAGGGTGAAAAAAATGATCACGTCCCTGCCTTCAGTGCCGTTGTAACTTTGAACAGTCACTAAACGGATGGCTGTAAGTCGAGGACTTCCTGCGGCGTACCTGTGTGTGTAAAATAACCGTCTTGGATTCTCTGCTCTGATTTCCCGCAGCAGCGATAGCAAGAACGATAATGTATTTTTTTTTTTAAGGACTCACAGACTTATTTTAATTTTGGGGCTTCGTTTGCCGTGAATTATCTTTAGAAATTGGCAACAGCTTTGTGACTGCTCTTTTACACCACTGTATTTTGCCTCCCACAAGGCAGCCAAAGGCAGGTGTGTGTGTGTGTGTTTGTGTATCTCCTGCTGAGCAATTTATCTTTGCTGCAATATGGTGAGAAGGAAGGAGTGCAGCTGATGCAGTCTTCCTCTGCATTGCAATGCACCCCACTGCTCTTGCGTTGCAGATTTCAAGAGCTGTACTATAGGTGGTGGTGAGGAATCATGGGTAATGTAGTGCAAAATAAAGGGGGGGGGTTTGGAGGAAAGATGGAAAGTGACCCCCCCTGCACTCCCATTTTCTAGCCAGTTAGTGCCACCTCCGATGCAGCTGTTTTGCCTGACCAGCTTCCTCAAGCAGGTGTGAAACAGGGTCTTGCGTTTAGGTAGTGATAAATTATTTGCACCCTGCCTGTTAGAACAATGAACCAGTGGAACCACCTGCCTCCAGAAGCGATGAATGCTCCAACACGGAAAGTTTTTAAGAAGAGACCGGACAGCCATTGGTCTGAAATGGTATAGGGTTTCCTGCCTGAGCAGGGGGTTGGATTAGATGACCTCCAAGGTCCCTTCCAATTTTATTATTATTATTATGAAAGTACAGACTGGATGAGATCTGGCTTAAAAACAGCAACTGTGAGAGGGACCTAGTGGACGATCACTTGACCCTGAGCCAGTCGTGTGCAGAAGCAGCCAGAAAAAGCTAACATAATGCTGGGTTGCATAAACAGGCATAGAATCAAGATCACGCGAAGTATTAGCACCGCTTTATAAAACCCTAGTCAGGCCACACCTGGAATCCTGCAGCTAATTTTGGTCACCCTATCACAAAAAAGATGTTGAGAGTTTGGAAAAAGTTCAGAGAAAAGCAACTAAGACGATCCAAGGCCTGGAAAACAAAACATACGAAGAACCGGCTGCAGGAATTGGGTTTGCTTGTTCTAAGGAAAAGAAGAATCAGGGGAGACATGATAGCAGCGTTCCAGTATCTGAGGGGCTGCCCCAAAGAAGAGGGGGTCAAATTATTCACCAGAGCACCAAAAGGAAGGACGAGAAACAACAGTTGGAAACTGACCAAAGAGAGAAGCAACCTGGAATTAAGCAGAAACTTCCTAACAGTGAGGACAATTAACCAGTGGAACAGCTGGCCACCAGAAATCGTGGACTTCAACTCCCAGAATTCCTGAGCCAGCATGGGGGAACTATGGCCCCCTCATGACTCGTGGACTTCAACTCCCAGAATTCCTGAGCCAGCATGGGGGAACTACGGCCCCCTCATGACTGGTGGACTTCAACTCCCAGAATTCCTGAGCCAGCATGGGGGAACTATGGCCCCCTCATGACTCGTGGACTTCAACTCCCAGAATTCCTGAGCCAGCATGGGGGAACTACGGCCCCCTCATGGCTGGTGGACTTCAACTCCCAGAATTCCTGAGCCAGCGTGGGGAAACTACGGCCCCCTCATGGCTGGTGGACTTCAACTCCCAGAATTCCTGAGCCAGCATGGGGGAACTATGCCCCCCTCATGACTCGTGGACTTCAACTCCCAGAATTCCTGAGCCAGCGTGGGGGAACTATGGCCCCCTCATGACTCGTGGACTTCAACTCCCAGAATTCCTGAGCCAGCATGGGGGAACTACGGCCCCCTCATGGCTGGTGGACTTCAATTCCCAGAATTCCTGAGCCAGCGTGGGGAAACTACGGCCCCCTCATGGCTGGTGGACTTCAACTCCCAGAATTCCTGAGCCAGCATGGGGGAACTATGCCCCCCTCATGACTCGTGGACTTCAACTCCCAGAATTCCTGAGCCAGCATGAAGGAAACTTTGGCCCCTTCATGACTCGTGGACTTCAACTCCCAGAATTCCTCAGCCAGCATGGGGGAACTATGGCCCCTTCATGACTTCTGGACTTCAACTCCCAGAATTCCTGAGCCAGCATGGGGGAACTATGCCCCCCTCATGACTCGTGGACTTCAACTCCCAGAATTCCTGAGCCAGCATGAAGGAAACTTTGGCCCCTTCATGACTCGTGGACTTCAACTCCCAGAATTCCTCAGCCAGCATGGGGGAACTATGGCCCCTTCATGACTTCTGGACTTCAACTCCCAGAATTCCTGAGCCAGCATGGGGGAACTACGGCCCCCTCATGACTGGTGGACTTCAACTCCCAGAATTCCTGAGCCAGCATGGGGGAACTATGGCCCCCTCATGACTCGTGGACTTCAACTCCCAGAATTCCTGAGCCAGCATGGGGGAACTACGGCCCCCTCATGGCTGGTGGACTTCAACTCCCAGAATTCCTGAGCCAGCGTGGGGAAACTACGGCCCCCTCATGGCTGGTGGACTTCAACTCCCAGAATTCCTGAGCCAGCATGGGGGAACTATGCCCCCCTCATGACTCGTGGACTTCAACTCCCAGAATTCCTGAGCCAGCGTGGGGGAACTATGGCCCCCTCATGACTCGTGGACTTCAACTCCCAGAATTCCTGAGCCAGCATGGGGGAACTACGGCCCCCTCATGGCTGGTGGACTTCAATTCCCAGAATTCCTGAGCCAGCGTGGGGAAACTACGGCCCCCTCATGGCTGGTGGACTTCAACTCCCAGAATTCCTGAGCCAGCATGGGGGAACTATGCCCCCCTCATGACTCGTGGACTTCAACTCCCAGAATTCCTGAGCCAGCATGGGGGAACTATGCCCCCCTCATGACTCGTGGACTTCAACTCCCAGAATTCCTGAGCCAGCATGGGGGAACTATGGCCCCCTCATGACTCGTGGACTTCAACTCCCAGAATTCCTCAGCCAGCATGGGGGAACTATGGCCCCTTCATGACTTCTGGACTTCAACTCCCAGAATTCCTGAGCCAGCATGGGGGAACTATGCCCCCCTCATGACTCGTGGACTTCAACTCCCAGAATTCCTGAGCCAGCATGGGGGAACTATGGCCCCCTCATGACTCGTGGACTTCAACTCCCAGAATTCCTCAGCCAGCATGGGGGAACTGTGGCCCCTTCATGACTTCTGGACTTCAACTCCCAGAATTCCTGAGCCAGCATGGGGGAACTATGCCCCCCTCATGACTCGTGGACTTCAACTCCCAGAATTCCTGAGCCAGCATGAGGGAACTGTGGCCCTTTTATGACTCGTGGACTTCAACTCCAGAATTCCTCAGCCAGCATGGGGGAACTATGGCCCCCTCATGACTGGTGGACTTCAACTCCCAGAATTCCTGAGCCAGCATGGGGGAACTATGGCCCCCTCATGACTCGTGGACTTCAACTCCCAGAATTCCTCAGCCAGCATGGGGGAAGTATGGCCCCCTCATGACTCGTGGACTTCAACTCCCAGAATTCCTGAGCCAGCATGGGGGATCTACGGCCCCCTCATGGCTGGTGGACTTCAATTCCCAGAATTCCTGAGCCAGCGTGGGGAAACTACGGCCCCCTCATGGCTGGTGGACTTCAACTCCCAGAATTCCTGAGCCAGCATGGGGGAACTATGCCCCCCTCATGACTCGTGGACTTCAACTCCCAGAATTCCTGAGCCAGCATGAAGGAAACTTTGGCCCCTTCATGACTCGTGGACTTCAACTCCCAGAATTCCTGAGCCAGCATGGGGGAACTGTGGCCCCTTCATGACTTCTGGACTTCAACTCCCAGAATTCCTGAGCCAGCATGGGGGAACTATGCCCCCCTCATGACTCGTGGACTTCAACTCCCAGAATTCCTGAGCCAGCATGGGGGAACTATGGCCCCCTCATGACTCGTGGACTTCAACTCCCAGAATTCCTCAGCCAGCATGGGGGAACTATGGCCCCTTCATGACTTCTGGACTTCAACTCCCAGAATTCCTCAGCCAGCATGGGGGAACTATGGCCCCCTCATGACTCGTGGACTTCAACTCCCAGAATTCCTGAGCCAGCATGAAGGAAACTTTGGCCCCTTCATGACTCGTGGACTTCAACTCCCAGAATTCCTCAGCCAGCATGGGGGAACTATGGCCCCTTCATGACTTCTGGACTTCAACTCCCAGAATTCCTGAGCCAGCGTGGGGAAACTACGGCCCCCTCATGGCTGGTGGACTTCAACTCCCAGAATTCCTGAGCCAGCATGGGGGAACTATGCCCCCCTCATGACTCGTGGACTTCAACTCCCAGAATTCCTGAGCCAGCATGAAGGAAACTTTGGCCCCTTCATGACTCGTGGACTTCAACTCCCAGAATTCCTGAGCCAGCATGGGGGAACTGTGGCCCCTTCATGACTTCTGGACTTCAACTCCCAGAATTCCTGAGCCAGCATGGGGGAACTATGGCCCCCTCATGACTCGTGGACTTCAACTCCCAGAATTCCTCAGCCAGCATGGGGGAACTGTGGCCCCTTCATGACTTCTGGACTTCAACTCCCAGAATTCCTGAGCCAGCATGGGGGAACTATGCCCCCCTCATGACTCGTGGACTTCAACTCCCAGAATTCCTGAGCCAGCATGAGGGAACTGTGGCCCTTTTATGACTCGTGGACTTCAACTCCCAGAATTCCTCAGCCAGCATGGGGGAACTATGGCCCCCTCATGACTGGTGGACTTCAACTCCCAGAATTCCTGAGCCAGCATGGGGGAACTATGGCCCCCTCATGACTCGTGGACTTCAACTCCCAGAATTCCTCAGCCAGCATGGGGGAAGTATGGCCCCCTCATGACTCGTGGACTTCAACTCCCAGAATTCCTGAGCCAGCATGGGGGAACTACGGCCCCCTCATGGCTGGTGGACTTCAATTCCCAGAATTCCTGAGCCAGCGTGGGGAAACTACGGCCCCCTCATGGCTGGTGGACTTCAACTCCCAGAATTCCTGAGCCAGCATGGGGGAACTATGCCCCCCTCATGACTCGTGGACTTCAACTCCCAGAATTCCTGAGCCAGCATGAAGGAAACTTTGGCCCCTTCATGAGTCGTGGACTTCAACTCCCAGAATTCCTGAGCCAGCATGGGGGAACTGTGGCCCCTTCATGACTTCTGGACTTCAACTCCCAGAATTCCTGAGCCAGCATGGGGGAACTATGCCCCCCTCATGACTCGTGGACTTCAACTCCCAGAATTCCTGAGCCAGCATGGGGGAACTATGGCCCCCTCATGACTCGTGGACTTCAACTCCCAGAATTCCTCAGCCAGCATGGGGGAACTATGGCCCCTTCATGACTTCTGGACTTCAACTCCCAGAATTCCTCAGCCAGCATGGGGGAACTATGGCCCCCTCATGACTCGTGGACTTCAACTCCCAGAATTCCTGAGCCAGCATGAAGGAAACTTTGGCCCCTTCATGACTCGTGGACTTCAACTCCCAGAATTCCTCAGCCAGCATGGGGGAACTATGGCCCCTTCATGACTTCTGGACTTCAACTCCCAGAATTCCTGAGCCAGCGTGGGGAAACTACGGCCCCCTCATGGCTGGTGGACTTCAACTCCCAGAATTCCTGAGCCAGCATGGGGGAACTATGCCCCCCTCATGACTCGTGGACTTCAACTCCCAGAATTCCTGAGCCAGCATGAAGGAAACTTTGGCCCCTTCATGACTCGTGGACTTCAACTCCCAGAATTCCTGAGCCAGCATGGGGGAACTGTGGCCCCTTCATGACTTCTGGACTTCAACTCCCAGAATTCCTGAGCCAGCATGGGGGAACTATGGCCCCCTCATGACTCGTGGACTTCAACTCCCAGAATTCCTGAGCCAGCATGAGGGAACTGTGGCCCTTTTATGACTCGTGGACTTCAACTCCCAGAATTCCTCAGCCAGCATGGGGGAACTATGGCCCCCTCATGACTGGTGGACTTCAACTCCCAGAATTCCTGAGCCAGCATGGGGGAACTATGGCCCCCTCATGACTCGTGGACTTCAACTCCCAGAATTCCTGAGCCAGCATGAGGGAACTGTGGCCCTTTTATGACTCGTGGACTTCAACTCCCAGAATTCCTGAGCCAGCATGGGGGAACTATGGCCCCCTCATGACTCGTGGACTTCAACTCCCAGAATTGCTCAGCCAGCATGGGGGAACTATGGCCCCCTCATGACTGGTGGACTTCAACTCCCAGAATTCCTGAGCCAGCATGGGGGAACTATGGCCCCCTCATGACAGCCCAGCCAGAGAATCTAGACCCCCACCAACTCTGGCAGGGCAAGCCCACCAGAATATGAACTGAGAGCATGCCCCACTCCCTACTGGTACTGAGGGTGTTACCTAGTTGGGTCATGAAAGGTCTGCAAAGAAGGTCAGGGATTATCGGGGCCCCCACAGTTGTCTTCCTCCCTCCTCCTCCTCCTCCTCCTCCATGCAAGCTCCATTCCAGCACTAATGGTGTTACCTAGTTTGGGAAATGAAAAGGGCGACGCTCAGAGAGCACAAAGGGTCTCACTGTCTCTCCTCCTCCTACTCCTTTCTCCCTCTGCACAAACCTGAAATCCCACTCCCTTCTAGCACTGACGATGTTACCTAGTTTGGTAATGAAATGTCTGTAAGAAAACAGGTAAGTTCAGAAAGGACCAAGGACCCCACAGTCCTCCTCATCCTTCTTCTTCTTCTTCTTCTTCTTCTTCTTCTTCTTCTTCTTCTTCTTCTTCTTCTTCTTCTTCTTCTTCTTCTTCTTCTTCTTCTTCTTCTTCTTCTTCTTCTTCTTCTTCTTCTTCTTCTTCTTCTTCTTCTTCTTCTTCTTCCTCCTCCTCCTCTTCCTCTTCCTCTTCCTCTTCCTCTTCCTCTTCTTCTTCTTCTTCTTCTTCTTCTTTCTCCTTCTTTCTTCTTCTTCTGTTTTTCCTTTTCTTCTTTCTCCTTCTCTTATTTCTTTTTTTCTTTTCCTTCTTTCTTCTCCTCCTCCTCTGCTTCTGCTGCTTCTCCTCCTTTCTTCTTTCTCCTCCTCTTTCTTCTTTCCTCTCCTCCTCCTTTTTCTTCTGCTTCTGCTTCTCTTTCTTCTTCTGCTTCTTTCTTCTCCTCTTTGTTCTTCTTTCCCCTCCTCCTCTTCTTCTGCATTTCTTTCTTCTTCTTTCTTCTCCTTTTCCTCCTCTTTCTTCTTCCTTCCTTCCTCTTCCTTTTCCTCCTCCCTTCCTTCTTGTCCAGCTCCCCCACTCCTTTCTAACATTGATGATGTTACTTAGTTTGGGTCATGAAACGTTTGCAAGGAAACCACCCAGCTCAGAGAGCACCAAGGACCCCACAGTTATCTTCCTCCTTTTCCTCCTCCTCCTCCTCCTCCTCCTCTCCTTCCTTCCTTCCTTCCTTCCTTCCTTCCTTCCTTCCTTCCTTCCTTTTTTCTTTCCTTCCTTCCTTCCTTCCTTCCTTCCTCTTCCTCTTCCTCTTCCCTTCCTTCTCCTCCAGCTCCCCCACTCCCTTCTAGCATTGGCGATGTTACCTACGGTAGTTTGGCTCATGAAGCGTGTACTCGAAAGCCACCCAGCTCAGAGAGCAACAAGGAGCCCGCATTTCAACCCTGCGCTACAAATAATTCTCTTTTTTTTATTGAAACGGCTCCGCTTAAATTGGCCCCAGATGCCACTTGAAAGCATTCCCTGACTCGGAATAAGCCACTCCATCTTTTGCCCGGCTGCCCCTTGGAAACCAAACGGGGATTGTCTTCTTTCCTTCCAGCTGGAGAAAAAAGTTACTCTCCTCTTCCTCACCCTGTAAGACTTTGGGATTTGCTGGTCAGCGTTCTGGGGAAGCTCAAAAGTTTCTGCTTTCCCTTTAACGCCTATTTTTAACCTGATGTTGCTCAAGCTTGGGGCGGGGAGAGGCGAACTCCAGGGCAGGCAATGTCATTTATTTTTGGGTTGCTGGGAAGGGAGACACCGGATCTGTAGCCAGGACGGGCTGGGGCGGGCAGCGAAGGAGCCCGGGAGATCCTGGCACCACTTTGATCTTCCCTTTTGGACTCAACGGCTCTGATGGCCCTGCAGACCACTCTGGAAAAAAGCAGGATTAGCCAGGATGTTTAGCGTTGATCTCATAAAGCCAGCCGTGAGTAGGCAACTTGGGCATTGGGGAAAGGACCCTCTTGATGTCCCAAAGGTGCTTCCCCCCCCCACAAAAGGCAACTTGGCTTTGTTACCCCTTGAAGATGTTCCCCTTCTCCTCCCAGAAGCTTCTTCAGTTCATCAGTTCAGAACTGAAGAGACTCCTTGGATGAGAAGCAAAAACATTGTCAGAGCATGCATAGTCTTATTGCACTGAGACAGGGGTCGGCAACCTTGGCCCTTTTATGACTGGTGGACTTCAACTCCCAGAATTCCTGAGCCAGCCACGCTGAGGGAAAAGGGAGAGGTTTCCAAGCTGAGCCATGCTGGCAGAGGGAATTCTGGGAGTTGAAGTCCACGAGTCATGAAGGGGCCATAGTTTCCCCATGCTGGCTCAGGAATTCTGGGAGTTGAAGTCCACAAGTCATGAGGGGGCCATAGCTCCCCCATGCTGGCTCAGGAATTCTGGGAGTTGAAGTCCACAAGTCATGAGGGAGCCATAGTTTCCCCATGCTGGCTCAGGAATTCTGGGAGTTGAAGTCCACCAGTCATGAGGGGACCATAGTTCCCCCATGCTGGCTCAGGAATTCTGGGACTTGAAGTCCATGAGTCATAAAGCGGTCTAGGCCTAGGCCAGAGGTAAGCAACCTTGGCTCTTTTATGACCCATGGACTTCAACTCCCAGAATTCCTGAGCCAGCATGGGGGAACTATGGCCCCCTTCATGACTGGTGGACTTCAACTCCCAGAATTTCAGAGTCAGCATGGCTCAGCTTGGAAACCTCTCCCTTTCCCCTCAGCATGGCTGGCTGAGGAATTCTGGGAGTTGAAGTCTACCAGTCATAAAAGAGCCAAGGTTGCCTACTCCTGCGCTGAGATAACTCAGGAGTGAACACAGTAAACAATGGTCTATATTAAATGGTAGTTTATCTTATACTATCTGATCACATGAAGTGTTAATTCCACTTTACAAGGCCACACTTGGAATCCTGCATCCAGTTTTGGTCACCACGATGTAAAACAGATGTTGAGACTCTAGAAAGAGTGCAGAGAAGAGCAACAAAGATCATTAGGGGACTGGAAGCTAAAACATACAAGGAACTGATTGCTGGAATTGGGTATGTCTAGTTTAATGAAGAGAAGGATGAGGGGGGACATGGTGGCAGTGTTCCAATATCTCAGGGGCTGCCCCAAAGAAGAGGGAGTCAAGCTCTTCTCCAAAGCGCCTGAAGGCAGGACAAGAAGCAACGGATGGACACTCATCAAGGAGAGAAGCAACCTGGAACTAAGGAGAAACTTCCTGAGAGTGAGGACAATTAACCAGTGGAACAACTTGCCACCAAAAGTTGTGGGTGCAGGAATTGGGTATTTATTTTATTTATTTATTTATTTATTTAGTTAGATTTCTATGCCGCCCTATTCCAAGAACTCAGGGCGGCTTACAACATGGATACTCACATGAAGAAATCTGGCATTAAAATACATTGTAAAACCCCTTAATTAAAAACCAATCATCCAAAAACAGACATGCAAACAAACATACACTGGCTGGGGCAAGGTGTTAACTGCCCCAGGCCTGTCGGCAAAGATGTGTCTTCACTAATTTGCGAAAGGCGGAGAGGGTGGGGGCAATACGGATCTCCGGGGGGGAGTTGATTCCAGAGGGCCGGGGCCGGAACAGAGAAGGCTCTTCCCCTAGGCCCCGCCAGGCGACACTGTCTGGCTGATGGGACCTGGAGAAGGCCGACTCTGTGGGCCCTAACCGGCCGCTGGGTCTAGTTTAATGAAGAGAAGGACGAGGGGGGACATGAGAGCAGTCTTCCAGTATCTCAGGGGCTGCCCCAAAGAAGAGGGAGTCAAGCTGTTCTCCAAAGCGCCTGAAGGCAGGACAAGAAGCAACGGATGGAAACTCATCAAGGAGAGAAGCAACCTAGAACTAAGGAGAAACTTCCTGATAGTCAGAACAATTAACCAGTGGAACAACCTGCCTCCAGAAGCTGCGAATGCTCCAACACTGGAAGATTTTAAGAAGAGACTGGACAGCCATTGGTCTGAAATGGTATAGGGTTTCCTGTCTGAGCAGGGGGTTGGACTAGATGACCTCCAAGGTCCCTTTCAACTTTATTATTATTATTATTATTATTATTATTATTATTATTATTATTACACAAACTCGATCCTGTGTATGCTCTGATGAAGCTTCGTGTGTGCCCACCTCCCATTTGCGTGGCCCGGTGCCCAACAGGCTGTGGACCGGGAGTTCAGGACCCCCAATTTAGACTACCGGCGGTCCTTGACTTACAAAAAATCATTTAGTGACCATTCAAAGTTGTAACGGCGCTGAAAATAGTGACTTACCACAGTTTTCCCATTTATGGCTGCTACAGCTTCCCCGGTGTCACGTGATCAAATTTGGCCTGTACTTAGGAAAGTTGCAGCGTTCACGTGACCCCTTTTTACAACTTCCGGGCAAGCCGAGTGAACGGGGCGGGGGCAGATCCACTTAACAACCGGGTTACTCACTTATCAACTGCAGTGATTCACATAACAACTGCAGCCAGGTAAGATAAGATAACCTTTATTGTCATTTTTTTTTTTTACTGTGGGCCCAACGGCTCACATCCAAAATGAAATTTAGTTGCCTGCTCTCAAAAGTGAAACACATACATGACACACACCTAAAACATACTACGTGGACCGATCATAAAGTGGGCTAAAAGCCGCTTGGGCAGTCTCGCTCAGCAACGGGAAATTTGGGCTCAACGGTGGTTGTAAACTGCATTCAGTAAACGAATCGTGTCGTACCGTGGTTTTTTGCAACAGTTTGGGAACTCTAGCCCAGCTGCCGGAAGCCCAATCTGGGCCGACATATATTGACTTACATCTTCTACGCTGGAAATGACCTGGTCACACGGAAGGCTCCTTCCGAGGGGATTCCTTCCCCTGATTTCCCAGCAGCCCCTCTCCGGTTGGCGCTCCATAATGAAGCCGCCATTGTCACTCCGTCGCCGAGCCAGACCCGGCGCCCTGCGGAGGTTGCCCTGAGGCCAAACATCCCTGAAATACGATGCCCGCTCATCATAGTTGGCAGCCCCGCTTGTCGAGCCGAGCCAGAACACCAATGACGCAGTTATTATTTCCATTTTTTCTTTTTCTTTTTTTAAATTTAAGGCAGGCGTGTTGACAGCAATGCGATCCCCGTCATGGGGCCAAGAAGGGATTTCATTCTGGCCGAGCTGTCAACCTCAATTCCTCTCCTCGGTGCTCTGCTGGGTTCACTTCCTTCGGGGCGCCTGGACGGGCACAAATCTTGGGGCGAAGGTTGGCACCTTGGGGGCCTCAAGGCCTTTTTTTTTTTTCAGTCGAGCGACGCTTGGATTTTTCCTTCCTTTCCCCCTGAGGTTGGCAGTTGGCCATGTTGTTGCGAGGGGAGGCCAAGGTTTACGGGTGTGAGTGGCACTTGCTAATGGCCCTGGGCAATCTGCCCACCTGTCAAAAGTTGCTGGTGGAGTGAAAGCATCTAAATCCAGGGTAATGCCACCCTGGGCCCCAGCTGTCTGCACTCAAAAAGCCATGTCTGCACTCAGACATGGGCATGCTTGGCGACTTGGAGAAGCTCCTGCTGCCACCATCTCAGACTTCAGGTAATGCAGAATGCGGCCGCGCGAGCAGTGTTGGGCCTGCCTAGAAATGCCCACATTTCGGCATCACTCCGCGAGCTGCATTGGCTGCCAATTGGTCTCCGAACCCAATTCAAAGTGTTGGTTATGACCTATAAAGCCCTACATGGCATCGGACCAGGTTACTTACGGGACCGTCTGCTGCCCCATGAATCCCAGCGACCGGTTAGGGCCCACAGAGTCGGCCTTCTCCAGGTCCCGTCAGCCAGACAGTGTCGCCTGGCGGGGCCTAGGGGAAGAGCCTTCTCTGTTGCAGCCCCGGCCCTCTGGAACCAACTTCCCCTGGAGATCCGTATTGCCCCCACCCTCTCCGCCTTTCGCAAACTGCTTAAAACACACCTCTGCCGGCAGGCCTGGGGCAGTTGACATCTTGCCCCTAGCCAGTGTATGTCTGTGTGTATGTTTGTTGAATGATTGGTTTTTTTAACTCGGGTTCTTTTTATATATGTATTTTATGCTAGATTTCTATTTATGCTGTGAGCCACCCTGAGTTCCTGGAATAGGGCGGCATAGAAATAAAATTAATAATAATAATAATACTTGAGCAGGGTCTGGACTAGAAGACCTCTAAGATCCCTTCCAGCTTCTATTCTATTCTATATCCTATCCTATTCTATATTCTATCCTATTCTATATTCTATCCTATTCTATATTCTATTCTATTCTATTCTATTCTACATTCTATTTATTCTATTCTACATTCTATTTATTCTATTCTACATTCTATTGTATTCTGTTGTATTCTATTCTATTCTATATTCTATTCTATTCTACATTCTATTCTATTCCTTATTCTATTCTATATTCTATCCTATTCTATATTCTATTCTATTCTACATTCTATTCCATTCCATTCCATTCTACAATCTGTTATCTCTATTCTTCTCTATTCTGTTCTCTATTCCACGCCATTCCATTCTATTCTATTCTTGTGTCTATTCTATTCTGTTCTGTTCTATTCTACCATCTGTTATCTCTATTCTTCTCGATTCTTCTCTATCAGTGAGGAGAATTAAACAGTGGAGCAGCTTTGCCTCCAGAAGTTGCGGGTGCTCCATCACCGGAAGTTTTGAAGAAGAGACCGGATAGCCACTTGTCCGAATTGGTATAGGTTCTCCTGCTTGAGCAGGGGGCTGGACTAGAGGACCTCCATGGTCCCTTCCGGCTCTATTCTAAATTCTAAACGTGACCTCCGTTTTCCTTTGCAGGCCTTGACCCGGGAAGAGCTGGGCATAGCTGTGCCCACCGAGGAAGAGATTATTACAATGTCCGAGGACACTTATTCTTACGATGTGCCCGATATCAGCCTCGACTTCAAGGAGATGAATGATGCCCAGAAAATTGACGTTGACGCCTGGTTTGGTGAGTAGCCGGTCTACGGCTGGGAGGGGAACCTGCTGGAGGAGGGCCAAACTAACTGCTGGCTTTCCTGCTTAAGGCAGGACTAGAATTCACCATCTCCTGGGGATTGGCCCAAAGCCACTCAGCCAATTTCCGTACTTATGGTAGGACTAGAACCCCCTAGAAACCTGAGTTTCCTGGCTAAGGCGAACTAGAACTCACTGTCTCCTGGTGATTGGCCTAAAGTCCCCTAGCTGATGTTCCTGCTTAAGGCAGGACTAGAACTCACCGTCGCCTGGTAATTGGCCCAAAGTCACCCAGCTGGTTTTCGTGCTTATGGTGGGGCTAGAACTCACTGTCTCCTGGTGATTGGCCTAAGGCAGCGGTTCTCAACCTTTTCCGGGGCTCGACCCCGGCCCGCATCGCGCACGCGCGGTGCGACGGCCCACATCGCAAAAGAGGGAAAAAATGGCCAACCCCCCCAAAAAAATGGCCGACCCCCCCCCAAAATGGCTGACCCCCCCAAAAAATGGCGGGCCCGCATCGCGCATGCGCGGCGCGACGGCCCGCATCGCAAAGGGGAAAAAAATGGCCGACCAAAAAAAAAATGGCCGACCAAAAAAAAAATGGCCGCCCCCCCAAAATGGCGGGCGCGCATGCGCGGCGCGACGGCCCGCATCGCAATAGGGAAAAAAATGGCCGACCCAAAAAAAAATGGCGGACTGCGGTGTTTGGCGACCCCAGTGAAATGGTCGTTCGACCCCAAATGGGGTAGCAACCCACAGGTTGAGAACCGCTGGCCTAAAGTCCCCTAGCTGACGTTCCTGCTTAAGGCAGGACTAGAACTCACCATCGCCTGGTAATTGGCCCAAAGTCACCCAGCTTGTTTTCGTGCTTATGGTGGGGCTAGAACTCACTGTCTCCTGGTGATTGGCCTAAGGTCTCCTTCACGCTTAAGGTTTGAAACTTACTGTCTCCTGGTGATTGGCCCAAAGTCACGCAGCCAATTTCCGTACTTATGGTGGGACTAGAACTCAACGTCTCCCAGTGAGTGGCCAGCTGGGTTTCGTGGCTAAGCGGAACTAGAACTCACTGTCTCCTGGTGATTGGCCTAAAGACCCCTAGCTGGCTTTTCTACTTAAGGCAGGATTAGAACTCACCGTCTCCCAGTGAGTGGCCAGCTAGGTTTCATGCTTAAGCGGAACTAGAACTCACTGTCTCCTGGTGATTGGCCTAAAGTCCCCTAGCTGGATTTCCTGCTTAAGGCAGGACTAGAACTCACCATCGCCTGGTAATTGGCCCAAAGTCACCCAGCTTGTTTTCGTGCTTATGGTGGGGCTAGAACTCACTGTCTCCTGGTGATTGGCCTAAGGTCTCCTTCACGCTTAAGGTTTGAAACTTACTGTCTCCTGGTGATTGGCCCAAAGTCACGCAGCCAATTTCCATACTTATGGTGGGACTAGAACTCAACATCTCCCAGTGAGTGGCCAGCTGGGTTTCGTGGCTAAGCGGAACTAGAACTCACTGTCTCCTGGTGATTGGCCTAAAGACCCCTAGCTGGCTTTTCTACTTAAGGCTGGACTAGAACTCACCGTCTCCGAGTGAGTGGCCAGCTGGGTTTCATGCATAAGCGGAACTAGAACTCACTGTCTCCTGGTGATTGGTCTAAGGTCCCCTAGCTGGCTTTCCTTCTTAAGGCAGGATTAGAACTCACTGTATCTCAGTGATTGGCCAGCTGGGTTTTGTGCCTAAGCGGAACTAGAACTCACTGTCTCCTGGTGATTTTGCCTAAAGTCCCCTAGCTGGATTTCCTGCTTAAGGCAGGACTAGAACTCACCATTGCCTGGCAATTGTCCCAAAGTCACCCAACTAATTTTCGTGCTTACGGTGGGACTAGAACTCACTTGTCTCCCGGTGATTGGCCTAAAGTCCCCTAGCTGACTTTCCTGCTTAAGGCAGGACTAGAACTCACCGTCTCCCAGTGAGTGGCCAGCTGGGGTTCATGCCTCAGGGGCACTAGAACTCACTGCTTAAGGCAGGAGTAGATCTTCCCCCCCATGCTGCCTGGTGATTGGCCCAGAGTCACCCAGCCGGCTGTGGTTGCTTACGGTGAGACTGGAACTCCCCGTCTCCCAATTTGTGGTTTGATGCTTTCTTCGCTCAACCCAACCGGCTCTTTCGGAAGGGCCACGGGAGGCGCGTGAGGGTTGCTAGGAAGTGGTCTGCTTGCTGCTCACAGCATGGAGGACCCTGCTAGGCTCACCACTATTTTTGCAGTTGTCCGATCTGCCGCCCTGATGACCCCCTGCACAGAGACGGGCCCGCCAGGCGTCCTGCCCAAAGCCTTGTCATTCAAGTCTAACCTTCCCTGGGCGGCGGTCTCACCCATGGTGAAATCAGGTGAGCTGCTTCCTTTGAGACCCAATGGCCTTTGATCCAGTTCCAGGACGGAAAGAGGTCCACGGGCTAGCTCCCACCTAGTTCTTGAGCCTTGGGTCCTCTTTCTTAATCCCACCAACCTCCCGATGGACCCTTGGGAGCTGAGACGCCACCCCCTTCCTCCCCCTGGCCACCTCCGTTTTAACTTGGGCGTGGCAAAATGTGGGGGAGCCAGCCTCTGGGGGTGTCTCTCTCTTGGACCTTCAAATGCAGGGTCCCTCACGTGGAGAGTTCGGACGAGCTCCTCTCTTGCCCTCTCTGGAGACCACGAGAGGACGTCTGAATGCTGTTATCCCCCCGTTCAGCGTTGAGGAGAGGAGACCACAGAAGGGCCACGGGCCTCCCCAGGTCTTCCCGCCGGTCTAATTCCATTCTTCTCCAGGAGGCTTATAGTCCTGGTGAGGACCTTGCTTGGTTTCCATAGGACTGCTAGATCTCTTCCCTGAGAAATATCCTCCGTGTCTCCTCACCTTTAGATGAGAAGGAGAGTAATGATGAAGATGAAACGGAACCGTCCAACGAGGTCCCCGCCAATGTGGTCCGTTCGATGGCGGAGTGGCCGCAAGCAACAAGAGAGAACGCACCCCCTCCAGGAAGGACCCCAGCAAGGTAAGACTGGTTCTTGGATGCCATCCCGGAGGGAGTCCTTCTTGGAATGGGATGTTCGTTCCGCTTTGGGGGGAACCCAGAACTGCCTATAATAGAATAACAGAGGTGGGAGGGACCTTGGAGGTCTTCTAGTCCAACCCCTGCTGGAGCAGAAGACTCGTTCCCATTCCGGACACATAGCTGTCAAATCTCTTAAAAGTCTCCAGTGATGGAGCCCCCACAACTTCTGCAGGCAGGTTGTTCCACTGGTTAATTGTTCTCACTGTCAGGACATTCCTCCTTAGTTCCAGGTTGCTTCTCTCCTGGATGAGTTTCCATCCATTTTTTTTTCTTGTCTTGCCTTCAGGTGCTTTGGAGAATAGGTGGAGCCCCCTCTTCTTTTTTTCCCTTTTTTGTGGCAGTTCTTCATATATTGGAAAACTGCTGTCATGTCACCCCTCGTCTTCTGTTCATTAAACTAGGCCAGGGGTCTTCAAACCTGGCCCTTTTATGACTTGTGGACTTCAACTCCCAGAATTCCACAGCCAGCATGGACCCTATAAGCCAGGGGTCCCCCAACCTGGGCCACTTTATGACTTGTGGACTTCAACTCCCAGAATTCCCCAGCCAGCATGGACCCTATAAGCCAGGGGCCTTCAAACCTGGCCCTTTTATGACTTGTGGACTTCAACTCCCAGAGTTCTTCAGCCAGCATGGCCCATATAAGCCAGGGGTCTTCAAACCTGGCCCTTTTATGACTTGTGGACTTCAACTCCCAGAATTCCCCAGCCAGCATGGACCCTATAAGCCAGGGGTCTTCAAACCTGGCCCTTTTATGACTTGTGGACTTCAACTCCCAGAATTCCCCAGCCAGCATGGACCCTATAAGCCAGGGGTCCGCCAACCTGGGCCACTTTATGACTTGTGGACTTCAACTCCCAGAATTCCTCAGCCAGCATGCCTGGCTGAGGAATTCTGGGAGTTGAAGTCCACAAGTCATCAAAGGGCCCAGTTTGAAGACCCCTGAAACTAGGCACATCGAATTCCTGCAACTGTTCTTCGTGTGTTTTGAAATCACTAGAGCCCTTAAAAAAGTGACTTATGACCCCGTGGCTATTTTGCACACGCATGACCGTTGCAGCATCTCCGTGGTCTCGCGATTTACATTCCGATGCTTGGCCACTGGTTCATATTTATGACGGGATGCCGTGTCCCGGGGGCGTCACACAATCAAAATTCAAGACGCTTGGCAACCGACTCACATGAATAACGGTTGCGTTGTCCCGGGGTCACGCGATCCCCTTTTGCGACCTGCTGACAAACCAAGTCAACGGGGGAAGCCAAATTCAGTTAATAACTCTATTACTAGCTTAATCAGAACAGAGCTTGGAGGAAACCTTGGAGGTCTTCTATCTAGTCCAGTTCTTTGCTTCAGCAGGAGACCGTTTCAGACAAGTGGCTGTCCAGTCTCTTCTTAAAAATCTCCAGAGATGAAGCACCCACAAGAACTTGGGCAAAGAAGATGATAAAATGGAGCAAAAGCCCGTTAACAACGGTTTTACCCAACAACACAAATTTTGTTCTCAGTTGTGGTCGTAGGTTGAGGACCACCTGTACTGTCAGTATGGAAAGAATGATAAATCCTGTTTGTCCGCCATAATTTCCTCTGGGGGGGCCGGGCATTGTCCAGCTTTTATACCTGGAAAGGCTAAACTGTCTTTTCCCTTGGAAGAACACCTGGTGGGAATTGAAGGGACTTCCGGAAGAGGCGTGGATGCACTTCCTGTGGGCTGTGCTGGGCCCATAAGGCCTCCCCGGCTCAGAACGGACGTCCGGAAGTGCCGTGGATGCACTTCCTGTGGGCCGTGCTGGGCCTGGGAGGCCTCCCCGGCTCAGAACGGACGTCTGGAAGTGGCGTGGATGCACTTCCTGTGGGCCGTGCTGGGCCTGGGAGGCCTCCCCGGCTCAGAACAACTTCCAGAAGAGCTGTAGATACACTTCCTGTGGCCCATGCTGGGCCTGTGAGACCTTCCCAGCTCAGAACGGACTTCCGGAAGAGGCATAGATACACTTCCTGTGGGCCGTGCTGGGCCTGTGATGCCTCCCCGGCTCAGAACGGGCTTCCGGAAGTTGTGTGGATTCACTTCCTGTGGGCCATGCATGGCCTGTGAGGCCTCCCTGGCTCAGAACGGACGTCCGGAAGTTGTGTGGATTCACTTCCTGTGGCCCATGGGTGGCCTGTGAGGCCACCCCGGCTCAGAACGGACGTCCGGAAGTGGCGTGGATGCACTTCCTATGGGCCGTGCTGGGCCTGGGTGGCTTCTCTGGCTGAGAACGGACATCCGGAAGTGGTGTGGCTGCAGTTCCTGTGGGCCTTGCTGGGCCTGTGACTCCTCCCCAGCTCAGAACAGACATCTGGAAGAGGCATGGATGCACTTCCGATGTTCCGTTCTGAGCCTTGCGAAAAAGGGCTAGGGCATCCCCCGATTAACGGAAGTCAACAAAAAATTAGCTACCGGTTCTCCCAAACAGGTGCGAGCTGGTAGAATCCCACCACTGGTTAAAATGCAACATCCAGCCTCCCCTCCCTTCCTCTCCCTTTTGCTAAAGGACTCTTTTACTTCCCATCTTTAGGGCGGCCAAGCGGCTTTCGGCCCGGCGAAAAAGTGCCCAGCGTCGACTGATGGCCAAAAGCCATGCCGAGAAGGTTGCCACCGCCTTGGCCAGCAAACAAGAGCCCCCTCCAGTGAAGAAGCAGAAAATGTAGGTCTCTGGGATAGCAGGAGCTCTTAGACTTACGTACCGCCCCACTGGGTTTGACAGCCCTCTCTGGTCAGTTTACAATGATGACGTCACTTGCATCTTGTCTTGCCTCATTTTATTGACCTCGGAAGGCTGAGTCAACCTGAGCCGGTCAGGATCGAACTCCTGGCAGTGGAATGCAGAGTTAGCCGGCAATACTGTGTTCTAGCCACTGTGGCACCAGGAGTAGACAAGACAGATTGCAGAATAGAATAGAATAGAATAGAATAGAATAGAATAGAATAGAATAGAATAGAATAGAATAGAATAGAATAGAATAAGGGACAGAATAGAGTAGAATAGAATAGAAAATATGGAATGGAATAGAATAGAATAGAATAGAAAATATGGAATGGAATGGAATGGAATGGAATGGAATAGAAATATGGAATAGAATATTGGCTTAATGATGTGAATTTACTGAACATCCCCCGGGATTCTCTTTTAACGGTGGCAAAAGATGTAAAATGGAGCACAGCTCACTTCATAACCAGCCTGTTTAGCAATGAAGATTGGCACCCCATTGTCGTCCTAAGTGGAGGACTTCCTGTACTGCTGGATTGCTCTGTCCGATAGAGCAGAGGTTCCCCCAACCTGGGCCACTTGATGGCTGGTGGACTTCAACTCCCAGAATTCCTCAGCCAGCTATGCTGGCTGAGGAATTCTGGGAGTTGGCGTCCACCAGCCATCAAGTGGCCCAGGTTGGAGAGCCTCTGTGATAAGACTGAGGCTTCTGATGAAGGAGAATATTAGTAGCTGGTGGTTGAAATATGGTCTCCACGCCTAGTTGCTCTCTTGCAAACGTTTCATGACCCAGCTAGGTAACATCATCACTACTGGAAGGGAGGTGGGCTTTTGGAGAGGAGGAGGAGGAGGACGAGGAGACGGTTGAGGGGGAAGAGGAGGGGGAGGAAGAGGACGACGGTGGGGTCTTTGTGCTCTCTCAGCTGGGATGTTTCCTCGCTGACATTTCAGGACCCAACTAGGAAGTGTCATCAGTGCTGCAAGGAAGGGGTAATTGCAGAGAGGAGGAGGAGGAGCTGGTTGGGGAGAGGAGGAGGAGGGAGGGAGGGAGCGAGCGAGCGAGGGAGGAAGAAGAGGAAGACTTGGTGCTCTCTGAGCTTGGTTGTTTCCTTGCAGACGTTTCATGAGCCAACTAGGTAACATCATCAGTGTTAGAAGGGAGAGGAGTTTGCGGAGGAGGAGGAGGAGGAAGAGAAGGACTGTGGGGTCCTTGATGCTCTCTGAACTGGGCTGTTTCCTTGCAGACATTTCATGACCCAACCGGGGGTCATCATCAGTGCTGGAAGGGAGTGGGGTTCGGGGAGAGCAGGAGGTGGACTTTGAGGTCCTTGGTGCTCTCTGAGGTTTTTTTTTTGCCATCTCGCCGACATTTCATGACCCCACTAGGGAACACCATCAGGGCTAGAAGGGGTGTGTGTTGCAGAATGGAGGAGGGAGGTAAGCGGTGGTGGAGGGGGAAAGGGAGAAAAGAAGGGGAGGATTGTGATGTTCGTGGTGCTGTCTGAGCTGGGATGTTTCCTCGCAGACATTTCACGACCCAACTAGCTAACCTCATCAGCGCTAGGAGGGAGAAGGGTTTGCAGTGCTGGAGGAGAAGAACCGTGGGGTCCTTGCTGCTCTCTGAGCTTCAAGTTTCAAGTTTAATCAAATTTATATGCTGCCCTTCTCCTAAGACCCAGGGCGGCTCACAACAACAATACAATAATACAATAAAAATTTAAAAATTAATTTCATTCACACCACATACAAACACAATCAGCTGACAGTCGCTGATGTTTCCTTGCAGACCTTTCCCGATCCAGCTAGGGCAGGGCTTTTCAACCAGTGGGACGGGTACCACCTGGGGTACATGGGCACCTGGCAGGGGGCACGCGACCCTCCGAGAAAAGGGGTAGCGGGGGAGGGGAAGGAGCTGAACCGGTGGCAGCACCGCACAAGCCTGAGCGAGAGACGGCTGGAGCTGCAGGGCTGTCAGGGCTCAGCGGAAGCGCCAGGATCAGTGCCACTTTCCAGCTCATCGGTGCTTCTTCGGGGCTGTCAGGGCTCAGCGGAAGCGCCAGGATCAGTGCCAGGCTCCAGCTGGAGCTCGGTGCTGATCCTGGGGCTTCTGCTGAGCCCTGAAGAAGCACCAATCAGCTGGAAAGCAGCGCTGATCCTGGTGCTTCTGCTGAGCCCCGAAGAAGCACCAATCAGCTGGAAAGCAGCACTGATCCTGGTGCTTCTGCTGAGCCCCGAAGAAGCGCCAATCAGCTGGAAAGCAGCACTGATCCTGGTGCTTCTGCTGAGCCCCGAAGAAGCGCCGATCAGCTGGAAAGCAGCACTGATCCTGGTGCTTCTGCTGAGCCCCGAAGAAGCGCCGATCAGCTGGAAAGCAGCACTGATCCTGGTGCTTCTGCTGAGCCCCGAAGAAGCGCCGATCAGCTGGAAAGCAGCACTGATCCTGGTGCTTCTGCTGAGCCCCGAAGAAGCGCCGATCAGCTGGAATGTTGCAGCCTCTCCAGGCTCTTGTGATTTACATTCAGAGGCTTGGCAACTGATTCCTATTTAGGACGGTCACAGTGTCCCAGGGTCATGGGAAGGGACCAAAACCTGCTGCAACCACCCAGCAGACGGGGGGGGGGGGGAATAAAAACCAAACAGCCCCCCCCACCCCACCCCCGCTGCCAATCCTCAACAGAAACGCTCACAACAATGAAAATCTCAGACAGGAGGAAGAGCGCCGCTGGGCGGGCAGGCAGGGGTCTTGCTCGGCTGTTGCTTGGGGGTCCTTTTTCAGGGCCATTGTAACTTCGAACAGTCACTAAGTGAACTGTTGTAAGTCGAGGACTATCTGTACTTTATCACTTTTTTCCCTTTTTTTTTTTTTTTTTTTGGTCATCAAGTTTTTGACCCCTGGCTAGGCGACTGGCGGTCTTCGGATGTTGCCCTATCCTGAAAGTGGTACAATGGGTGAAAAGGTTGAAAAGCCCTGCGTTAGGTGAACATCATCAGTGCTAGGCTTTTCCCCTGTTGAAACGGCGGGCAGACAATGTCCGTGCAAATCAGTGGGGGGGGGTGCAGGCTGTAGTTCAACTGGTGAGCAATTGCCCTATTCCCTCTCGGTCCAGTTCAGCCAGGCGGGCCAAGACGTCTAGGCCCCACGAAGGGGCCCAACCAGCGAGCTAAGGCTGGTATTGCGCATCCACTCTCGGTGTTTTGGGTTTGCACACCCGACGGGCTCCCCAGAAGCATCTTTCGTCGTTCACGGTGGGGAGTCCAAGGCCTGTCCTTGACCACGTCTTCTTTCTTTCCTTGCTTTCCTCCTCCTTCTCTCTCTGCACCCTCCACCCTTCTCCCCAAACCAGGTCTAACAATCGGGAAAACCTGACCGAAATTGACACGAACAGAAATGTCACACCCGGGAAAGCACTAGTCCCCGTCACGCCCGGTGGACCCAAGTAGGTGGCTTTTATTTGGGTTTCTCTCTCTCTCTCTCTCTCCCTCTCTCTCTCCCTTTCCCCCCTCTCTCTCCCCCCCTCTCTCTCTCCCTCCCTCTCTCTCTCCCTCCCTCTCTCTCTCCCTCCCTCTCTCCCTTTCCCCCCCCCTCTCTCCCCCCTCTCTCCCCCCTCTCTCTCTCCCTCCCTCTCTCTCTCCCTCCCTCTCTCCCTCTCTCTCTCCCTTTCCCCCCTCTCTCTCCCCCCCTCTCTCTCTCCCTCCCTCTCTCTCTCCCTCTCTCTCTCTCTCCCTCTCTCTCTCTCTCTCTCCCTCTCTCTCTCTCTCTCTCTCTCTCTCTCCCCCTCTCTCCCCTCTCTCTCTCCCTCCCTCTCTCTGTCTCTGTCTCTCCCTCTCTCTCTCTCTCTCTCTCCCCCTCTCTCTTTCTCTCTCTCTCTCCCTCCCTTTAAAATAGGTAGAGTTCAACTCCCAGAATTCCCCAGCCAGCTATAGGTAGAGGAGGAAGACCTCCCTCGGGGTGGTCTTCCGTTAGCGGAAATACACGCTGCCTCTGTGCAGCTGATCCATTCTTTTAATGGCGCCGTTGTGTTTCCATCCGCAGGGCCAGAGGTGCCTCTATGAAAGGGAAGTCCACGGAGATGCTGGAGTTGGAGAAGATGCAGAAGTTGCAGCAGGAGGTGGTCGAGCTGCGGAGGAAGAACGAGGAGTCCCTCAAAGTGGCCATTGCTGGACCAGGTGAGATCTTGGTGGGGCCGGAAGACCGTTTCCTCTGGCTGATTTCTTTCAACATTTTATTTCCTTCTGGTTTGAAGAGCTTCTAGTACAGGGATAGCCAACCTTGGCTCTTTTATGACTGGTAGACTTCAACTCCCAGAATTCCTCAGCCAGCATGGGGGAACTTTGGCCCCCTCATGGCTTGTGGACTTCAACTCCCAGAATTCCTGAGCCAGCATGGGGGAACTATGGCCCCCTCATGGCTTGTGGACTTCAACTCCCAGAATTCCTGAGCCAGCGTGGGGGAACTATGGCCCCCTCATGACTGGTGGACTTCAACTCCCAGAATTCCTGAGCCAGCATGGGGGAACTATGGCCCCCTCATGACTCGTGGACTTCAACTCCCAGAATTCCTGAGCCTGCATGGGGGAACTATGGCCCACTCGTGGAGTTCAACTCCCAGAATTCCTGAGCCAACATGGGGGAACTATGGCTCCCTCATGACTGGTGGACTTCAACTCCCAGAATTCCTGAGCCAGCATGGGGGAAATTTGGCCCCCTTCATGACTGGTGGACTTCAACTCCCAGAATTCCTCAGCCAGCATGGACCATATAAGCCAGGGGTCTTCAAATTTGGCTCTTTTATTACTGGTGGACTTCAACTCCCAGAATTCCTTAGCCAGCGTGCCCGGCTGAGGAATTCTGAGAGTTAGTCCACAAGTCATAATGGGACTAGTCAAAAATGGGACTAAAAAAGTTCAACCAATCCATTCAAACTTCTCACGGGGGGGGGGGGAAGCAAACAAACTTGTGAAGTTTAAATGGATTGGTTGACCTGGCTTTTGGTTTGTGGGACTGCCCACGGACCTCTTCTCTTCTTTTCTCTTCCGTCTGCAGGGACTGTTGGAAAGGTAGAGTAGGCCTTTTTCTCCTGGAAGTAGGCCAGGAGAAGGGTGGGAAAGAGTCCCAGCCCGGGAGAGAGTGGGGTGGGGTGAGGTGGGGTGGGGTGGGAGGGGTGTGACGGCGCTCCGAGGCCAGGCATTCTGCTTGGCCCAATGCTGTCCGTTTCAAAAGCGGCCTCGGGGTCACCTGCAAACAATCTGGGTTCTGACTGGCTGCTCCGCGCTTCCTCCTCCTCCCCCCTCCCCCCACAAGTAAACTGCATGCAAAAATCCCAGACTATCTGAGGCTGAGGGTGGAGCTGCTTGTGGGGGGCACGTGTCTGCTCCCCATAAGTGCGAGTGTGTGTTTCTTTTGCAGGGAACCAGTTTTGCTGAAAGTTATAACTTCCTTCCCCTTCCTTCCTTCCTTCTTTTCTTTCCTTTCCTTCCTTTTCTTCCTTTCTTTTCTTCCTTCCTTTTCTTCCTGTTTTCTTTCTTTCTCTTTTTTCCTTCCTTCCCTCCTTCCTTTTCTTCCTGTTTTCTTTCTTTCTCTTTTTTCCTTCCTTCCTTCCCTCCTTCCTTCCTTTTCTTCTTTTTCTTTCTTTCTCTTTTTTCCTTCCTTCCTTTCCTCCTTCCTTTTTTCCTTTCTTTCTTTCTCTTTTTTCTTTCTTCCTTCCTTCCTTTTCTTCCTGTTTTCTTTCTTTCTCTTTTTTCCTTCCTTCCCTCCTTCCTTCCTTTTCTTCCTGTTTTCTTTCTTTCTCTTTTTCTTTCTTTCTTCCTTCCTTCCTTCCTTTTCTTCCTGTTTTCTTTCTTTCTCTTTTTTCCTTCCTTCCCTCCCTCCCTCCTTCCTTCCTTTTCTTCCTGTTTTCTTTCTTTCTTTCTTTCTTTCTCTTTTTTCCTTCCTTCCCTCCCTCCCTCCTTCCTTCCCTTTCTTCCTGTTTTCTTTCTTTCTTTCTCTTTTTTCCTTCCTTCCCTCCCTCCCTCCTTCCTTCCTTTTCTTCCTGTTTTCTTTCTTTCTCTTTTTTCCTTCCCTCCCTCCCTCCCTCCCTCCTTCCTTCCTTCCTTTTCTTCCTGTTTTCTTTCTTTCTTTCTCTTTTTTCCTCCCTCCCTCCCTCTTTCCTTCCTTCCTTCCTTCCTTCCTTCCTTCCTTCCTTCCTTCCTTCCTTCCTTCCTTTTCTTCCTGTTTTCTTTCTTTCTCTTTTTTCCTTCCTTCCTTCCTTCATAAAATAAAGGTAAAAAAAGGATATATGCAGTGTTAGCTTCCTTTTAGATATCAAAAGGGTTTTGCGGCTCCCAGTGTTTTTTTTTTCCGGTGGGAAACGGGTCCAAGTGGCTGTTTCAGTGTTGTACCCCTGTTGTTGATGTTTCCTTTCCCAACGAGGTAACCTTTTCAGTGCTGGTCGGTATACGCTTCCTTCCACCGCTGATGACGTTCCCTAGTTGGGTCATGAAATGACAGCACGAAAATAACCCGGCTTAGAGAGCACCAGGGAGGCCACGGGCCTCTTCCTCCCTTGTAGCACTGATGATGCTTCCTAACTTGATCTTAATATGTCTGCAAAAAAACAACAACACTGTACAGTCCTTTCCCCCTCTTCTTCCTCCTCAAACTTTCCCCTGTCCTAGCACTGATTATGTTCCCTAGCTGGGTCATGAGACGTCTGGAAGAAAACAACCAAGCTCAGGTTGCTCAGGACCCCACAGTGGTGGTGGTGGTGGTGGTCCTCCTCCTCCTCCTCCTCCTCCTCCTCCTCCTCCTCCTCCTCCTCCTCCTCTGCAAACCCTGTCTCTTGTAGCACTGATGATGTTCCCTAGTTGGCTAAAATAATATCTGCAAGAAAACAACAAAGCTCAGAGAGCATCAAGGACCCCACAATCCTCTTCCTCTACCCCCCCCTCTTCTTCCTCTTCGGGGGTACTTTACTCTTTAAAGTTTCCTCTTGTAAGGGTCTCAATATTTTGAAGCACAAGGAGAAGAAAAAGATTCTGCTCACCCAGATGTCCCTTGTTGATGGAAATCAGCTGTTGTCTCATATTATTTCTCCCGACTGCTGACAACTTGGATTGCTTCAGGCTTCCCCGGCAATCTTTCCCTCGCCCCTTTAGAGGAGGTATTCAGCCCTCTTGGATTGGTCGCCACCAAATCCAGGCTCCTGAAAAGTCCCTCTTTCTTCGTTGCCCCTCCAGGGCAACTTTCCATCTCTTTAAGAGACGCTAGACGAAGTGAAACCAGACTGGAGGGCTGGAGCCCCAGCCTCCCATGTCTGTCTCGTTCGCTTGCCGGAAGTGGAGTCCTCTCTTCTTCCTTTTCCTCCTCCTCCTCCTCCTCCTCCCTTCTAGCACTGATGATGTTACCTAGTTGGGTCATGAAACATTTGCAAGAAAACAACCAAGCTCAGAGAGCACCCAGGACCCCACAGTTCTCCTCCTCTCTCCAAACCCTTTCCCTTGTAGCACTGATAATGTTCCCTAGTTGGGTAACGAAAGGCCAGCAAGAGAATAACTAAGCTCAGAGAGCGTCAAGGACCCTACAGTCCTTCCCCTCGCCTTCCTCTTCCTCTCCTTCCTCCTCAAACCTCCCTCCCTTCTAGCCCTGATGATGCTCCCTAGCTGGGTCGTGAGACGTCTGCAAGAAAACAAGCCGAGCTCAAAAGGCCACAAACGGACCTCACTCGCCTTCGAACGGCGGCCCCGGCTGAGTTCTCCGCTCTCTTTCTTTCTCCCGGCCAGGGCACCCCATGAAGGCGGCCAGCCACATCACCAAGCCGATGGATTTCCACTTCTGCACCGACGAGCGGATCAAGCAGCACGGCGAAGGCCAGCCAGCTGCGGAGTACAAGGAGCTGGATTTCACAGCCGCCCTCAGGAAACACCCGCCTTCTCCGGTGAGACCCTTCGGCTTGGGTTAATAATAATCATGATGATGATAAAGTGGGAAGGGACCTTGGAGGTCGTCTAGTCCAGCCCTGCTCTGTCCCAGCCTATGTGAGTCCTTGTTACGCTCCCAAGGAGAAACCCCTCTTCCAACTTAGCAGGCTGGAACCGCAGGAAAAAACCAATCCCCTTTTATTATTCACAGACCTGAGTCAATGTCCAAGGCAAACGAACACAGTTCACACAAACTCGATTCCTTAACACAAACGGCCACCAGCACCTCCCACACCTTCCCTTTTATGATGCAGCCCAGGTGTGGCTTCCTAATGCCTTCTCCTTTGCCTTTGGAGGCACCCCATTGTATCCCTCTGTCCTACTCGCTTCTCTTGCCTGCGCATTTGTGCATCCGGGATTTGTCCCAGCTGTTCTTCATCACTGTCCACCTCAAGACTCCCAGCACAGCTGCGTCTCAGCCGGAGCACGAGTAGAGGGGCCAGGCTCCTCGTCCGACTGTAAGTCTTAGAGCTCCTCAGAGCCTTCCTCTGACTCTGATGTCACTCCAGCCCCCTCCTCCTCCTCCTCCTCTGAGTCCTCAGACTCAGCTGCTGGTTCCAGTGGCTAGCGAGGAATCACAACAAACCCCCTGCTCGGGCAGGAAAGCCTATAGTACCATTTCAGACAATGGTATGGGCTGAAGTGCCACTTGAGAACAGCTGCGAATTGCCCAGGGGATAATGGGTAGGGCAGAGTTGGCGTGGAGAAACGCAACAAGGCGGGTTTTGAGTCCTACACAGCTGCTCCTCAACTTACGACCAAAACTGGGCCCTAATTTCCTCAGTGCGAGGTTTGCTAGCTGTGTTTGGCTCCCTTTCACCACTTTGCTTGCCACCGTTGTGAACTGAATCCCTGCACAAGTAGTCCTCGACTTAACGAGCGCAACGGAGCCCCAAAATTTTACGTCGCTAAGCGAGACATTTGTTAAGCGAGTTTTGCCCCCCCTTTTATGACTTTTTCGGGCCACATCTGTTGAGCGAATCGCTGCCATGGTTAAACCAGTCACACGGTCGTTAAGCGAATCCGGCTTCCCCTTGGACTTTGCTTGTCGGAAGGTCGCAAAGGGGGGGGGAGAGATTGCGTGACCCCGGGCAACATCACGATCGTCATAAACACGAGTCAGTTGCCAAAGTGTCTGGATTTTTGATCACGTGACCATGGAGAAGCTGCAATAGTCGTAAGGGTGAAAGACAGTCCTAAGTCCCTTTCCTCCAGTGCTGTTGTAACTCTGAGCGGTCGCTAAACGGACCGTTGTAACGTCCCTTCCCCACGCCGAAAAGGAGAATGGCGAAACCTCCCGTAAGCTGGTCCCAAATTGCCTTCATGCATTCTTAGAATAAGAGGCGGATTTTCACGGATTTATCTCTTTGTCCCTGATTTCTCGTCCCCTCGTTATTTTTCGGCGTTCTCCGGAGTTGCAGCCGGCTTAAATTTCACTTGCGGCGAGCTGGAAGAAGGGTGTGTGTGTGTGTGTGTAGATTTACAGGCTAATTGAATCTAAACGGCGCCCGCTTTGATCGTGATAGAAAAAGACGCTTGATCAAGAAACTGTACTAGCTTAAATATGCGATCATAGAGATTAAGAGCAAAAGAGAGGAAGTATTTGAGGTTGAAGCAAGAGAAAATTTGGTTAGTAAATTTAAGACGTTTGGAAATGAATAGGAAATAAGAATGTTATACTTGTATTATCAGTAAGATGGTGAGAAATAGAATATATTCAAATAGATAAGATGTGCATTCCGAATATTAGACTTTGTGATGAATTGTGATCGTGGGAACTTCGGTTATTTAAAACTTGGAAATTCTAAATGTGAAAGTTAAATATGAATGGAAAATTAAAAAATTGGGGGAAAGTAATTAGGACATTGATTGTCTATAAAAAATGTTAAAATAATATGGGTATGTATAAGCCCAAAATTACTGATGAATGTAAGAATGTCATTTTTATTTAATCGATTTAATGAGAATTGAATTAGTTTAAACAGGAGACAGTAAAAGCTAAGGGGAAAAGAGAGGAAAACATTAATGTAGTAGCCTGAGACTTGTACTAAAGATGCTTGTGTGTCATTGTACGATCGATTAACCCAGCCGCCACGTTGCTTTTTAAATACTTAAATGTAAAACTAGAAAATCAATAAAACATTAAAAAAAAAAAGAAATCCCATAATCACTGTCTTTTTTTTTTTTGGTCTTTTTTTTTTACACAGTCCCGGGTGTCAAAGGGACCCACAATCCCGAAGCCGTTTAACCTCTCCTGTGGGAACAAGCGGAAACTGGACGAGGCCCCCGCCGAATACGTCCCGCTGGCCCAACAGGTGGAAAACTTTCAGAAACGCACTCCTCAACGGTATCATCTGCGGAGCCGGAAGGAGGAAGAAGGTAAGAATCTGTTTCTGGCAACCTCTGTCGCAGGCTGTGTTACAGGAGCCCAGCCAATGGTGGCTTGCTCCATCAATCGGGGTCAGCTAACGAGGGCTCTGAATGGTTTGGGAAGCGTTTTGTCCTGTTTCCGACAGATGAAAACTCTTCGAAAGAACTCCGAGGCATTGTTTACCTTAAAGAATCTTTATTTTGAGTAGCAACACATCGGCACTAACACAATCGAAGCCAAAAACTGGATTCCCCTCACCTGAGCACATAGTATCACAGCACAATTCCCTCCTCCAGTTAACCGTCATCAATCACATTCTCCAATTAGCTTGAAATGTAGGCTTTCCCTCCTTCACTCCAGCCAGCCAATTCTTATCATCTCTTATTTCAATCACCTTGGTTCTCACACTAGGTCCAGGATGGTTACGTCTAGCTAAACTCTCCTGCACATTCCTCCCCCTGCCCAGCATCATCTAGCTCTCTTAACTCTAAGACAGTGGTTCTCAACCTTTTTCAGGTTGAGACCCCACTTGCCCCGCCCATGCGCGGCGCGACCCCGGCATGCGCGCCAGGCCGATCCGCGCATGCGCGGCGCACGTAACGAAAAAACAAAACAAAAAACAAAAAAAAACCCCAAAAACAAAATGGCGCGCACGCGACGGGCCGATCCACGCATGCGCAGCGCGCACGCGACAAAAAAAACAAAAACAAAATGGCGGACCGCGACAGGCCGATCTGCGCATGCGCGGCGCACGCGACGGCCCGATCTGCGCATGCGCGACACATGCGCGATGGCCCGATCCCGCATGCGCGACGCGCGCACGACGGACTGATCCGCGCATGCGCGGCGCATGCGCGACGAAAAAACAAACAAAATGGCGGACCGCGATGGGCCGATCTGCGCATGCGCGGCGCATGCACGTGACGGCCCGATCCGCGCATGCGTGGCGCGCGCGCAACAAAAAAACAAACAAAAAAATGGCGGACCGCGACGGGCCGATCTGAGCATGCGCGGCGTGTGCACGCGACGGCCCGAACTGCGCATGTGCGGCGCGCGCCCGACGAAAAAAACAAACAAAAAAACAAAATGGCGGACCACGGTGTCCGGCGACCCCCGCGAAACGGTCGTTCGACCCCAAATGGGGTCGCGACCCATAGGTTGAGAACCGCTGCTCTAAGAGTAAAACATGAGAAGAAAATGGCTGCATCTCCATCTGTTGTCAAAGCAAAAACATCCGATGTTAGCAGCGTTGACACGTTTACTCTGAACGTTGAACCTGTCCCCGGCTCTATCTTCCTTTTCTTTCGTGCGTGGGCAAAATGGTGTAGGGTTTCCTGCCTGAGCAGGGGGGTTGGACTAGATGACCTCCAAGGTCCCTTCCAACTTTATTATTATTCTTATAACAGTTGCGATGGGGAACAGGAAGATTAATGCAGGGGGTCTCCAAAGCTGGCAACTTTTAAGACTTGTGGATTTCAACGCCCAGAATTCATGGCTGGCTGGCTGAGGAATTCTGGGAGTTGAAGTCCACAAGCCTTCAAGTTGCCAGCTTTGGGGGGCCCTGTCCTAGACCAGAGTTTGTCAGAATCTGCCTTATCCTTGGTCGCCTCCAGAATCCTTGAAGTCTTACTGAATATAGAATGGGAGCTTGGAGGTCATTCAGACCAACCCTCTGCTCAAGCAGGATACCCTATACCAGGGATAGGCAACCGTGGCTCTCTTATGACTCGTGGACTTCAACTCCCAGAATTCCTGAGCCAGCCATGCTGAGGGGAAAGGGAGAGGTTTCCAAGCTGAGCCAGGCTGACTCAGGCATTCTGGGAGTTGAAGTCCACCAGTCATGAAGGGCCCATAGTTCCCCCACGCTGGCTCAAGAATTCTGGGAGTTGAAGTCCATGAGTCATAAAAGAGCCAAGGTTGCCTACCCCTGCCCTATACCACCGGTCTCCAAACCTGCCCAGCTGAGGAATTCTGGGAGTTGAAGTCCACAAGTTGCCGGGATTGGAGACCCCAGCTTAAAAGAAGGCACTAAAGGGCCAGCTGCTATCTTCCCATTGTGGAGAGGGGCGTGTTGTTCTCCCAAAGGCCACCTGGGCATTGTGGGGAAGGGGTTTCCCCTTAATGGAGAGGATATAAAAGTGTGCTTGAAACAAATCCACACGGGGTGAGGGCCAGGCCGTCCTCCACTTATGACCGATTGAGGCCAAAATTTTGCTCCTAAATCATGATGATGGTAGACTTGGTTACCATATTAACCTGATTTTCCAAGGTTTTTTTTTTTTTTTAATGATTGTTAAGTGAACTTATTGCCCATTTGGTCTGGAGGTTAAGGCTCCAGGCTAGAAAGGGGGAGACCGTGAGTTCTAGTTCCGCCTTATGTATGAGAATCAGTTGGTGACTTTGGGCCAATCACCAGGAGACGGTGAGTTCTAGTCCCGCCTTAGGCATGGAAGCTGGCTGGGCGACTTTGGGCCAATCCCCAGGAGATGGTGAGTTCTAATCCTGCCTTAACCATGAAAACTGGCTGGGTGATTTTCAACCAATCTCCAAGAAACTGGAAGTTCTAGTTCTGCTTTACTCATGAAAATCAACCGGGCGACTTGTGCCAATGGCCAGGCGAAGGTCAAACTGGCAGTTGAGTGGGCTTTGCTTGTTTTATATTATATATTATATTATATTTATTCAATTTCTATACCGCCCCTCTCCCGTAGGACTCGGGGCGGTTTACAACCCAATAAAAACATATAAAACAATAAATATTTTAAATTAAATTAAATAAATACAAGGCTGTTACTAAAAACCTGTTAAAAAACCCAATTCTAAAACCCGAACAGCCTTGTTTAAAAATTTAAAACCCGAGGAGGTCTAGGCCAGGCCGGCTTGATTGAAGAGATGAGTCTTCAACTCTCTTCTGAAGGTGCGGAGATCATGACACGTCCGGAGTTCAGGGGGGAGCTCGTTCCACATCGTCGGTGCCCCCACAGAAAAGGCTCTCCCCCTGGGCGCCACCAGCCGACACTGCTTAGCCGATGGCACCCTGAGGAGGCCCTCTCTGTGGGAGCGAACTGGTCGATGGGAGGTATTTACTGGCAGCAGGCGGTCTTGTAAATAACTGGGTCCTATGCCATGGAGCGCTTTAAAAGTGGTAACCAGTACCTTGAAGCGCACCCGGAAAGCCACCGGCAACCAGTGCAGCTCCCGCAGGATGGGGGTCATTCGTGCCCGCCAGGGTGCCCCCACTACCACCCGCGCGGCCGCATTCTGTGCCAGTTGAAGCCTCCGCATGCACTTCAAGGGGAGCCCCATGTAGAGAGCATTACAATAGTCCAGTCTGGAAGTGACGAAGGCATGGGTGACCGTGCGTAGTGCGTCCTTATCTAGGAAGGGGCGCAACTGGCGTACCAGACGAATCTGGTAAAACATCCTCCCGGCCACGGCCGTCAGATGGTCCTCAAGGGACAGCCGTGAATCTAGGAGGACTCCCAAGTTGCGAGCCCTTCCCGTGGGGGCCACTGACTCGCCCCCGATAGACAGCGATGGAGTCAGCTGGTTGTACCGGGACGACGGTAACCACAGCCACTCGGTCTTGGAGGGGTTGAGCTTGAGACCGTTCTTCCCCATCCAGATCCGCACGGCCTCCAGGCACTGGGTCAGCACGTCAAGAGCTTCATTTGGGTGGTTCGGGGTGGAAATGTACAGCTGAATATCATCAGCGTACTGATGGAATTCCACCCCAAAACCTCGGATGATCTCACCCAGCGGCTTCACATAAATGTTGAACAACAAGGGCGAGAGGACGGACCCCTGAGGTACCCCACAATCAAGGGGCCTCAGGGTCGACCTCTGACCCCGTCAACACAAACTGCGTCCGGCCAGAGAGGAAGGAAGAGAACCACCGAAACACGGTGCCCCCCATACCCAGCCCCGCCAGCCGGCGCAGCATGATACCATGGTCGATGGTATCAAAAGCTGCTGAGAGGTCCAATAGCACCAGGATAGAGGAGCAACCCCTGTCCCGGGCCCGCCAGAGATCATCCACCAATGCGACCAAAGCTGTTTCCGTGCTGTAACCTGGCCTGAAGCCCGACTGGAACGGGTCCAGGTACGACGATTCCTCCAGGTGCTGAGGGAACTGTCGAGCAACCACACTCTCAACAACCTTCGCAACAAAGCGAAGGTTGGAGACAGGACGGTAATTAGATAGAGCAGCCGGGTCCAGGCGGGCTTCTTGAGGAGGGGTCGCACCACCGCCTCTTTCAAGGCGGCGGGGAAGACACCCTCACTCAACGAGGCGTTGATAATTGCCTGGAGCCAGCCTCGCGTCACCTCACTGAGGCCAGTTTTATCCTTCCCTTACATCTAATTTCTTAAATTCAGGCTTTGGGATGCAATCTTTTTTTGGGGGGGGGAATAAATTGAATGAATACATCAATAAATCAATTTGAATACATTTCTTCCCCCACCGTGTATGTGTGAAACTCGTAGTGCTTAGCCTCCCTCCCTTGGCCTTTTCCATTCTGATTGGCAACCTCTGGCTTCTCGGCTGTCTTTGGCACAGGTCCAAACAGGCCTTTAAAATCCAGACTGACCCACCCCAAAACTCCCCGCCTGGAAACCAGAAGCCGCTCGAGACCCATCACCTGCAAGAGCGCAGCGGAGCTGGAAAACGAGGAAATCTTGAAGCTCCAACAGTGAGTTTTCATTGATGTATGTGTGTATGTATTGACTTGTTTGGCTGTCTAACTCCAGTGGACTCTGCGTGGTGAGCAGAACCTTCAATCAGAATATGGCTGGAAGGGATCTTGGAGGTCATCTACTCGACGGATCAGCAACCCGCGGCTCCAGAGCCGCATGTGGCTCTTTGAGCTTTCTCCTGCGGCTCCCAGTCCTCTTCCGTCATTTGCTGAGAGAGAGAGAGACAAAGACAGAGAGAGGCACTTGTGCATCCCTTTTCTCTCTCTCTCTCTCTCTCTCACTCTCTCTCTCTCACTCTCTCCCTCTCTCCCTCTCTTTCTCTCTGTGCGTGTGTGTAAAAAAGAGTGGCCTCATGCTGTTCTCCGACAAGCTTATTGGGCAGGGCTCCTGCCTTTGCTGCCTCAGCAGGAAGCAGCAGAAAGTAGCAGCTCTCACACACACACACAGAGTGGGGGAAGAGGACTGGCAGACCAGGGGCAGGAGGGAGCCAGCCCAATAAGAATGTGTGTCAGCTTGTCAGCTTGTCGGAGAACAGCGTGAAGCCAGCTTGCCAAGAGAGCAGAAGATCAGAGGGGGAGAGGGAGAGAGGGGGAAGGAAGAGAAAGAGGGAGAGAGAGGGAAGGAGAGGGAGATGGAGGCAGAGAGAGAGAAACTCATGCACAGCAGCCTCTATTTCTTTTTAATTAAAACTCTTCAATCAAGCCCCCCCATCCAGCACGCGCACGTGCACACGCGAGTTTTGCGGCTCCCAGTGTTTTCTTTTCTGTGGGAAACGGGTCCAAGTGGCTCTTTGAGTGTTTAAGGTTGCCGATCCCTGATCTAGTCCAGCTCCCTGCTCAGGCAGGAAACCGTATACCAGTGATGGCGAGCCTTTTAGAGACCGAGTGCCCAAACTGCAACCCAAAACCCACTTATGTATCGTCAGGTGCTGGGTGGGCGTGGCCCAATGAATGGTGGGCGTGGCCCATTGGGTGGGCGTGGCTACGGTGGTAACGGCAGACTGGGGGGGACTAAAGGTTCAATCAACCCATTCCAACTTTGCGAGATCTTTTTTTTTCCTGCGAGAAGTTGAAATTGATTGATTGATTGAACCTTTTTTGGGGGGGACACACAGCGGCGGAGGCCTAAAGCGAAAAGGTTTTATAAAACCCATCCAAAGGCCTAGCACTGGGGCGACGGCACGCATGCCCACGGAGAGGGCTCTGGGTGGCACGCGTGCCATAGGTTCGTCACCACGGCGGTAGGATAAGTCAGTCCTTCAGAGAATCTGGTGCCAGGCCATGTAAAGAATTTTTAGTTCTCCGCCAAGCTGTTGTTGGCTTATTTGAGCCATAATTGGAGGCTTTGAATAAAGTTTCTCATCGGCTAATGGGCTGGACCCACCCACCCCCCTTCATTCCCCAGAGCCCCCCGAGGGCCTTCCCATTGACCGTCTGTTCCCACCGTCCAACAGGTACAGGTTCAAGGCTCAGGAGCTCAACCACCGCATCCTGCAGGGCGGGCCCCTCCTGCCCAAGAAGCCCCCCGTGAAAGAGCCGACCAAACCGATCGGCTTCAACCTGGAAATGGAGAAACGGATCCAGGAATGGGAGACCAAGAAGGTCCAGGAAGAGGAGCCCTACGAGTTCCACTCCAGGCCCTGCCCGACCAAGATCCTGGAAGACGTGGTGGTAATTGTGGCTGGGTGGCCATCTTCTCAAAAAAGAGGGGGGTTATTTTACCCAAGGGGAGGGGAGTCTAGTGTTTTCAGTCTTAGATGTTGTGAGAGACAGGCGGTCCTTGACGCACGGTCTTTCATTTAGTGCAGGGTTAGGCAACCTTGGCTCTTTTATAACTGGTGGACTTCAACTCCCAGAATTCCTGAGCCAGCATGGGGGAACTATGGCCCCTGCATGACTTGTGGACTTCAACTCCCAAAATTCCTCAGCCAGCATGGGGGAACTATGGCCCCCTCATGACTGGTGGACTTCAACTCCCAAAATTCCTCAGCCAGCATGGGGGAACTATGGCCCCCTCATGACTGGTGGACTTCAACTCCCAGAATTCCTGAGCCAGCATGGGGGAACTATGGCTCCCTCATGACTGGTGGACTTCAACTCCCAGAATTCCTGAGCCAGCATGGGGGAACTATGGCCCCCTCATGACTGGTGGACTTCAACTCCCAGAATTCCTGAGCCAGCATGGGGGAACTATGGCCCCCTCATGACTCGTGGACTTCAACTCCCAGAATTCCTGAGCCAGCAGGGGGGAACTACAGGCCCCTCATGACTCATGGACTTCAACTCCCAGAATTCCTTAGCCAGTAGGGGGGAACTATGGCCCCCTCATGGCTTGTGGAGTTCAACTCCCAGAATTCCTGAGCCAGCCTGGCTCAGCTTGGAAACCTCTCCCTTTCCCCTCAGCATGGCTGGCTCAGGAATTCTGGGAGTTGAAGTCCACGAGTCATATAAAAGAGCCAAGGTTGCCTACCCCTGGTTTAGTGACTGTTGACAGTTACCTGAAAAATGTGGCCCTGACTTAGGTCCATTTTTCACACTTACGATCATTGCGGCATCTCCCCGTGGTCACGTGATCAATACTCGGAGGCTCGGCAACTGGCGTGTCCTGACGACGGCTGCAGTGTCCTGGGCTCATGTGATCCCCTTTGGCCACCATCCAACGGGGAAGGCAGACTGACTTACGGTCTGAACAGTCGTTTAATTAATTCGCCGCAGTGATTCACTTAACGACAATGGCAGGGAAGGTCGTAAAGGTCACATGATCCCCCTTTTGCGATTTTCTGATGAGCAAGCTCAGTGAGGAAACCACTTAACAACCGTGTGACTGGCTTAACGTTAGTAGTTTATTCATTTAACAGCCGTGGCAAGGAAGGTCGTCAAAGGGAGCAAAATTCACTTTACAAATGCCTCACTTAGCAACAGACATTTTGGCCTCCGTTGTGGTTGTCAATCAAGGACTGCCTGAAATTCTTTTTATTAGACCTGTCCGCATGTGATTGATGTCTTTGTTGTATTTGATGAATAGAACAGAATAGAAAATATGGAATGGAACAGAATATAGAAAAGGAATAGAATAGAATAGAATAGAATAGAATAGAATAGAATAGAATAGAATAGAATAGAATAGAATAGAATAGAAATAACAGATTGTAGAATAGAATAGAATAGAATAGAATATAGAATAGAATAGAATATAGAATAGAATATAGAATAGAATAGAATAGAATATAGAATAGAACAGAATTTAGAATAGAATAGAATAGAATATGGGAATAGAATAGAATAGAATAGAATAGAATAGAATAGAATAGAAAATATGGAATCGAATGGAATGGAATATAGAAAAGGAATATAATAGAATAGAATACAGAATAGAATATAGAATAGAAAAGAAAAGAAAATAGAATATAGAATAGAATAGGAACAGAATAGAGAAAGAATAGAATAGAATAGAATAGAATAGAATAAAATGGGGAATATAGAATAGAATAGAGATTGTAGAATAGAATAGAGTCAAATAAAATAGAAAAGAAAATAGAATAGAATAGAGGAAAGAATAGAATAGAATGGAATAGAATAGAATTAGAAATAAGAATAGAATAGAATAGAATTGGAAATTAGAATAGAATATAGAATAGAATAGAATAGAATATGGGAATAGAATAGAATAGAAAATATGGAATGGAATAGAATATAGAAAAGGAATAGAATAGAATAGAATACAGAATAGAAAAGAAAATAGAATATAGAATATAGAATAGAATAGGAACAGAATAGAGAATAAGGAATAGAATAGAATGGGGAATAAAGAATAGAATAGAATAGAGATTGGAATAGTCGAATAAAATAAAAAAGAAAATAGAATGCAGAATAGAATAGAGGATAGAATAGAATAGAATTAGAAATAAGAATAGAACAGAACAGAGTAGAATAGAAATACAGAATAGGGTAGAGCAGAATCGAACATAACAACAGAATAGAAGAGAACAGAATTCTTGATTGGCCAAGTGTGGTTGGACACACAAGGAATTTGTCTCGGGTCCATAAGCTCTCAGTGTAGATACAAACCACAGGTGATAAATCGTGATCAGAATTAACATAAAAATACATTCATCATAAACCCTAAGATACCCTTAGCGCTAGCCATAGAGTACTAAAGAAGCAAACAACACAACTCATAGTAGGAGGCTAAATGAAAGAATATAAATCGTAAGATACGAGCAACAAAGTCCTACTCCTAAGGAGAGTATGGGATCCACCCGATGACTCCACTAGACAGAACGGGGAGAGATCCTCGGCATGCAGAGTGATCTTGCTCCCACGAGAGCAGAATATTCTTCCCATGAAGGCCTAAATTGGGTGTGGGGTGTGTGTGTGTGTGTGTGTCCATCCGTGCTTGATCGTAAGAAGACAGGATGGGCATCATCCTGTCTCCATTGGTGCCGAGAGGGACGCTGGTCTCCAGCAAGGAATTCCAGGCGGGATTTCTTGGCGGTTGCCGGTAGCGGGGCTGGGTCTTCTCCACCCTGTGGCGTAACCAGACTGACGTCCTGGGTCTGTCCTCCCTTGCAGGGTGTCCCTGAGAAGAAGCAGCTTCCCATCACCGTCCCTAAGTCGCCGGCTTTTGCCTTGAAAAACAAAGTGGGCGCCCTGGTGAGAGAGGAAGCGAAAGAAAAGGTATGTGCTGTGCGCCGGGCCTCGGTTTGGCCTCGGGGGTGGGGCTGGTGGGCACCGCTGGGGTATCTCCACTCATAGTTGAACAGCTGGTTTCCCTTCCAGGCTGTTCCGAAGCCCTGGTTGATCTCCCTGGGCTGGGGATCTTTCCACCGCCTCCCCTGGACTGGTGACTTTTTGTTGAGTGGCCAAAAACGTCAACGGCACTTGGAAAAAAAAGTGATTGACACTCCTCTCCTAAAATGCCCCACTCCCTTCTAGAACGGATGATGTTCCCTGGCTGGGTCATGAAATGCCTGCAGGAAAAGCACCCAGCTCAGAGAGCCCCAAGGACCCCCAGGGTTCTCTTCTTCCTCCCCCTCTTCCTCCTCCTCCTCCTCTCCACAAACCCCACGCCTTTCAAGCACTGAAGATGTTACCCAGTTGGGTCATGAAACATCTGCAAGAAAACAAGCTCAGAGAACACCAAGGGCCACACAGTCCTGCTCCTCCTCTCACAACCCCCCCTCCCTTCTAGCACTGATGGTGTTCCCTAGTTGGGTCATGGGACGTCTGCAAGAAAACCACCCAGCTCATAGAGCACCAAGGACCCCACAGTCCTCCTCCTCCTCCTTCTCCTCCTCCTCCTCCTCTCTGCAAATCCCACTCTCTTCTAGCACTGATGATGTTCCCTAGTTGGGTCACGGGACGTCTGCAAGAAAACCACCAAGCTCAGAGAGCACCAAGGACGCCACAGTCCTCCTCCTCCTCCTCCTCCTCCTCCTCCTCCCTTCTAGCACTGATGGTGTTCCCTAGTTGGGTCATGAAATGTCTGCAAGAAAACATCCCAGCTCAGAGAGCACCAAGGACCCTACAGTTGTTCTCCTCCTCCTCCTCCTCCTCCTCCTCCTCCTCCTCCTCCTCCTCCTCCTCCTCCTCCTCTCTGCAAAATGTCCTCCTTCCTAGAACTGATAATATTATCTAGCTGTGTCATGAAACGTCTGCAGGAAAACCACCAAGCCCAGAGAGCCCCAAACTGCCCCCCCAGTTCCCCTCTTTCTCTCCTATCCCCCTTACGACCATTGGAGCATCCCCACGGTCCCGTCCTCAGAATCTGGGCCTTTGACAAACCAGCATGTATTTACAACAGTTGCGCTGTCCCAGGGTCAGGTGATCGCTAGTTGTGACTGTCCCGTTGCAAGATCCTGCGGGTCACCTGATCCTTGGCCACTGACTCACGGCAGCTGCAGTGTCCCAGGGTCAGCTGTCCCCCTTGTGCCAAGCTTTCTGCCAGCCAGGTCAATGGGGGGGGGGCGAGGGGGAAACCAGGTTCACCCAGTAGCTGCATGACCACAGCAGGAAAGAGGGTAGAATCAGGGGGGAATCTATCGAACGACCTTCGGTGGAAATTCTGGACCCAGGTTTTGGTCATCAGTCAAGGACTACCTGCATTGGGCCTGGCACAAATGCCAGCGTGAACCTGTCCAGGCCTGTCTAGTCTAAGGAAGAGAAGGACGAGGGGGGACATGATAAGCAGTGTTCCAGTGTCTCAGGAGCTACCCCAAAGAAGAGGGAGTCAAGCTCTTCTCCAAAGCCCCAGAAGGCAGGACAAGAAGCGACGGGTGGAAACTCACCAAGGAGAGAAGCAACCTGGAACTAAGGAGAAACTTCCTGACAGTTAGAACAATTAACCAGTGGAACCACCTGCCTCCAGAAGTGGTGAATGCTCCAACACTGGAAGTTTTTAAGAAGAGACTGGACAGCCATTGGTCTGGAATGGTCTAGGGCAGCGGTTCTCAACCTGTGGGTCGCAACCCCATTTGGGGTTGAACGACCATTTCACGGGGGTCGCCGAACACCGCAGTCCGCCATTTATTTATTTTTTTGGGTTGGCCATTTTTTTTGGTCCGCCATTTTTTTCTCCTTTGCGATGCGGGCCGTCGCGCCGCGCATGCGCGATGAGGGCCCTTTATTTTATTTTTTTAGTCTGCCATATTTTTTTTAATTTTTTTTTGGGTCCGCCATTTTTCCCCCCCCCTTCGCGATGCGGGCCGTTGCACAAGCGCGATGCGGGCCCGCCATTTTTTTTTTTTGGTCCACCATTTTTTCCCCCTTTGCGATGCGGGCCGTCGCGCATGCACGATGCGCCCGGGGTCGAGCCCCGGAAAAGGTTGAGAACCGCTGGTCTAGGGTTTCCTGCCTGAGCAGGGGGTTGGACTAGATAACCTCCAAGGTCCCTTCCAACTTTATTATTATTGTTAGTATTAGTATTCTTATTGTTAGTATTAGTATTATTGTTATTATTCTTGTTATTATTAGACTGGTGCCTCTGTCCCTGGGTCTCCCCCAGTCGGTGGGCTGTGCTGGTCTCCTCCGTTGTCCTTGCTGACGCCGGTCTCTCTTGCAGGTGGAGGACGTGGCCCCCGTGATCAAAGCCAAGCCGATGCCACATCCAGGGGTGCCCTTCAAACCCAAACCGGCAGAGCCGAGGCTGGTGGAGCCGTGCCCGTTCTCCTTCGACGCCCGGGACAAGGAGCGGCTGCTTCAGAAAGAGAAGAAAATCGAAGATCTGCAGAAGGAGGAGGTAGGCGCCCATTGAAAGAGGCTCTTTTGATAAACATAAGAACCTAAGAAGAGCCATGCTGAATCAGGCCAAAGCCCATCGAGTCCAGCATTCTGTGTCACCCAGTGGCCCACCAATTGTACATGGGGCTCTTGAGCAGAAAGAGAAGGCAAAACCCTCCCTTTCCCTTGACCCCCAACAAATGGTACTCCAGGGAATCCTGCCTGCCTCAACCAACATAGAGGTGGCACATGGACATCCGTTTTAATAACCACCGATACACTTGGCCTCCATGAATCTATCTAGCCCTGCCTTGAAGCTGTCAAGGCTGACAGCTGTCACGACCCCTTCAGGAAGTGAATTCCATAAATCAACGACCCTCTGGGTGAAGAAATATTTCCCTTTATTTGTCCTCACTTTCTTAGCTATGAGCTTTAGGGAGTGCCCCCTTGTCCTGGTATTGTGTGATAGAGAAAAGAATTTTTCTCTATCCACCTTTTCTATCCCACGCATGATTTTATACACTTGATGATTGATTTGCCAAATTTATTGGCAACCCCCCTCCCCGCCTTGCCAAGGGGCTATAATTTAAAAAAAGAAAGAAAGAAAAATAGAAAAATGAAAGGAGAGTCAACGGAACAGAAATAAAATAAGAGAACAATCAAATAAAAAGCGGGAAAGGAAGGCGACGGGGGAGAAGGCAGGGACTCCTCGACTTAACGGCCCCCGCCATTCAGCGAGTCACTGCACAGTTGTGCCACGAGTCACCACAGTTTGTTAAGTGACTCCGGCTTCCCCATTGACTTTGTTTATCAGAAGGTCACAAAGGGGGATCACATGACCCCCCCCCGGATACGGCGACCGTCGTAAGTATGAGTCAGCTGCCAAGCGTCTGAATTTTGGTCCCGTGGCCACCCCGGGGATGCTGCCACTGTCATAAGTGTGGGGGGGAAAAATGGTCCTTATAGTCACTTTTTTCCAGCGCCGTTGTCACTTTGAACGGTCACTAAACGGAATGGTTGTAAGATGAGGATTACCTCTAGAGCAGGGGCTCTCAACCTTGGCAACCTTAAGACTTGTGGACTTCAACTCCAAGAATTCCTCAGCCAGCAAAGCTGGCAAAGGGAGTTGAAGTCCACAAGTCTTAAAGTTGCCAAGGTTGAGAACCCCTGCTCTAGAAATAACAATAAGAACAAATAATAATAAAACAATAACTTTATTAATAGTCACTTTGAATGTACACCAATTGGCGTCCGTCCAAATGAAAGTAATAAAATAAAAAGGAAGGGAAAAGGCGTGTAAAACAATAAAATCAACAAACAAAGGAACGCAGTGGGGATCATCACTCAAATCTTTTGGCAGCAAGGGCGATTGAACAGAATAATGGAGGTGGAAGGGACCTTGGAGGTCATCTAGCCCAACCCTCTGCACAAGCAGGTAACCTTATACCGTTTCGGTCAAATGGCTGTCCAGTCTCTTCTTAAAAGCCTCCAGTGATGGAGCACCTACAACTTCTGGAGGCAGGTGGTTCCGCTGGTTGTTTTAACTGTCAGGAAGTTTCTCCTTAGTTCTAGGTTGCTTCTCTCCTTGACCACCCGTTGCTTCTTGTCCTGCCTTCAGGGGCTTTGGAGAATAGCTTGACTCCCTCTTCTTTGGGGCAGCCCCTGAGATACTGGAAGGCTGCTATCATGCCACTCCTCGTCCTTTTCACTAGACTAGACATACCCAATTTCTGCAACCATTCTTCATATGTTCTTCATATAAATTGTGGGAGACGGTGAGTTCTAGTGCTACCTTAGGCATGAAAGCCAGCTGGGTGACTTTGGGCCAATCACCAGGAGATGGTGAGTTCTAGTCCCGCCTTAGGCATGAAAGCCAGCTGGGTGACTATGGGCCAATCCCCAGGAGACTGTGAGTTCTAGTCCCGCCTTAGGCATGAAAGCCAGCTGGGTAACTATGGGCCAATCCCCAGGAGACGGTGAGTTCTAGTCCCGCCTTAGGCATGAAAGCCAGCTGGGTGACTGTGGGCCAATCACCAGGAGATGGTGAGTTCTAGTCCCGCCTTAGGCATGAAAGCCAGCTGGGTGACTCTGGGCCAATTACCAGGAGACGGTGAGTTCTAGTCCCGCCTTAGGCATGAAAGCCAGCTGGGTGCCCTTGGACTAGTCAGCCCAAGCACTCAGGAGGAGCAGGAAAACAGGAGGAAGAATCTATGTTGGATACGTTCGCCCCCTGGACTTATTTATGAAACCAATAAAAGCCCGTTAGAAATAAATTTTAAAAATAAAATTACTTGAGACAACCAAAGGAGAGATCCAGGGGAGGGGAAAACCTTGCAGCCGAACCGTTCGGAAGACTTCTCCCGGGGCTCTCTATCCACACAACTGCAGCCGAGCTGGATTCTCGCACCCTGACCCTACCGGATGCCTCTTTTTCTCCTGGGCTACGAAATAATTATGATTATTGCACCGGCCGCCAAAAATCTCTGCAAGGGACGTTGGAGAAGTCGGGAGAACGTCTCGGAGGTCTCCGGCTGGCGTTCTCCAAAGAGGCTCCTTTCCCAGCTCTCCCCCTGACACTCCCCCCCCACCCATTCCCCAGCCCTGACAACCTGTGTTTCCTGTGGGTCTTTCAACACTTGCGCAAGGAGCTCTTGGCTCCCGGGCTGTTCCCGCTGGTTTCGAAAATGTCAGGCTATGATAAGCGAGTGCCAATTTCCACGTGGAGCAGCCTCTAAAGTCCCCTTATCAGCCTGTCCTCCCCAGTAGCTTCTGACAGCCAGAGAGTAATTGCGTTGGTGCAAAAAAAACAACAACATTTTTTTTTGTCACACTTCAGGACGAGAGACAGTCTAGGCCGGGTCTCCTGGCTTAGCAGCGGGCTGGACTAGAAGACCTCCAGGGTCCCTTCCACTTTTATTCTGCTTGAAAAGGACCCTGCTTTGTTGAGTCGTTCCCACCACTGTCTTCTCTGAAAGGGCCTGCAGCCCTGGGAATCTTCAGCGTCTCTGTTTAGGGCAGGGGTCTTCAAACTTGGCCCCTTTGATGACTGGTGGACTTCAGCTCCCAGAATGCCTCAGCCAGCATGGGGGAACTATAATCCCTTCATGGCTTGTAGACTTCAACTCCCAGAATTTCTAGGCCATACACACACACACACACACACATCACATATATATATGTATACACATATCTGTATTCCCAATAATTCATTATTCTTATTTTCATATTTCTCTTTTTATTGTGATAATGATTTTTTTTGTTAAGGTGACCTGGTTAAGGTAACTGATTCAGATTGGATCCTGCAATTCTTGTTAAATTTGCAGTTTATTTTTTCTTTCTTAATATGTCTTATACCAGGGGTAGGCAACCTTGGCTCTTTTATGACTGGTGGACTCCAATTCCTAGAATTCCTGAGCCAGCCACGCTGAGGGGAAAGGGAGAGGGTTCCAAGCTGAGCCAGGCTGGCTCAGAAATTCTGGGAGTTGAAGTCCACGAGTCATGAGGGGGCCATAGTTCATCCATGCTGGCTCGGGAATTCTGCGAGTTGAAGTCCACAAGCCATGAAGGGGACATGGTTCCCTCATGCTGGCTGAGGAATTCTGGGAGTTGAAGTCCACGAGTCACGAGGGGGCCATAGTTCCCCCATGCTGGCTGAGGAATTCTGGGAGTTGAAGTCCACAAGCCATGAAGGGGCCATAGTTCACCCATGCTGGCTGAGGAATTCTGGGAGTTGAAGTCCACAAGCCATGAAGGGGCCATAGTTCACCCATGCTGACTGAGGAATTCTGGGAGTTGAAGTCCACGAGTCATGGGGGGGGCGTAGTTCCCCCATGCTGGCTGAGGAATTCTGGGAGTTTGAAATCCACCAGTCATCAAAAGGGCCAAGTTTGAAGAGCCCTGGTTTAGGATGTAACGAAACCATGATTCTCTCTTCCCAGCTGCACTGGGATGAAATTAGAACATGGAACATCATACGTGTTTGAAGGGACCTTGGAGGTCATCTAGCCCAACCCCTTGCTCAGGGAGGAAACCCTATAGCACAGCGGTTCTCAACCTTTTTCAGGGCGAGATCCCACCTGCGCCGCCCATGCGTGGTGCGACCCTGACCTGTGTTGCGCATGCGCGCGCGATGGCCCAAACCGCGCATGTGCGGTGCGACGGCCTGAACTGCGCATGCGCGGCGCACGTGACAGCCAAATTGTGCATGCGCAGCTCACGCGGTGGCCCAAACCGCGCATGCGCGGCGTGACGGGCCGATCCGCGCATGCGTGGTGCGATGGGCCGAACCATGTATGCGCAGCGCGCGCCGACGGGCTGAATCACACATGCGCGGTACGCGCGCGACAGCCGAAACCGCGCATGCGCAGCGTGACGGGCCGAATCGCGCATGCGCAGCGCGCGCGCAACCGCTGAGGGGGGAAAAATGGCGGACTGCCGTGTTTGGCGACCCCCATGAAACAGTCGTTCGACCCCAAATCGGGTCGCGACCCACAGGTTGAGAACCGCTGCTATAGCATTTCAGACTTTGCTGGTCGAAAACCAGCTGTGGACGGTCGCAAAAGGGGATCACGTGACCCCTGGGAGGCCGCAACCATCATAAAACACAGGCCAAGTGCCTGGATCCTGATCCCGTGACCACAGGGGAGGCCGCAACGGCGGTTAAATGTGAAAATGGGTCCAAAGTCACTTTTCCCCAGTGCTGCCTTGACAGTCCACTAAATCAGAGGCTCCCAACCTTTTGGGCACCAGAGACCGGTTCTGTGGAGAGGTTTTTCCGTGGACCGGGGTGTGTGTGGTTTTGTGTGCTGCCTGCATCCCACAGATGGGGCTTTGCTTGTTTGTGCAGACTGGTTAACGCCCTGCTGCGGCCTGGTAGTGGTCCACGGACCCGGGGGTTGGGGACCCCTGCACGAAATGAAATGGTTGTGTCTCCTTTTAACGAAGAGAAGGACAAGGGGGGACATGATGGCAGCATTCCACTATCTCAGGGGCTGCCCCAAAGAAGAGGGAGTCAAGTTATTCTCCAAAGTGCCTGAAGGCAGGACAAGAAGCAACGGATGGAAACTCATCAAGGAGAGAAGCAACAGTGGTGGCGAACCGATGGCAGGGGTGCCAGAGGCGGCACTCAGAGCCCTCTCTGTGGGCACGTGCGCCATCTCTCCAGTCAAAAAAAGGTTCAATCAATCAGTCAATTTCAACTTCTCGCGGGAAAAAAAGATCTCGCAAAGTTGGAATGGACTGATTGACCTTTTTAGTCCCACCCAGTCTGCCGTTACCACCAAAGCCACGCCCACCCAATGGGCCACGCCCACCCTGCACCCGACGATGCATAAGGGGGTTTTGGGTTGCAGTTTGGGCACTCAGTCTCTAAGAAAGGTTCGCCATCACTGGAATAGAACTAAGAAACTTCCTGAGAGTCAGAACAATTAACCATGAGAACAATGAACCAGTGGAACTACCTGCCTCCTGAGGTTTTTAAGAAGAGAACAGGCAGCCATTTGTGGTATAGGGTTTCCTGCCTGAGCAGGGGGTTGGACTAGATGACCTCCAAGGTCCCTTCCAACTACTACTTCTGCTGTTCCTCCTCCTCCTCTTCCCTCCCTCCTAGCACTGATGTTGTTACCTATTTGGGTAATGAAATGTATGCAAGAAAACAATGAAGCTCAGAGAACACCAAGGACCCCACAGTTTTCCTCCTCCTCCTCCTTCTCTTCCTCCTCCTCCTTCTTCCTTCACCTTCTTCCTTCTCTTTCTCTTCCTCTTCCTCCCCTCCCCCTCCTCCTCCTCCTTCCTTCACCTTCTTCCTTCTCTTTCTCTTCCTCCTCCTCCCCCTCCTCCTTCTTCTCTTCCTCCCCCTCCTCCTTCCTTCTTCCTTCACCTTCTTCCTTCTCTTTCTTTTCCTCCTCCTCCCTTCACCTTCTCTTTCTCCTCCTTCTTCTCCTCCTTCTTCCTTCACCTTCTTCCTTCTCTTTCTCCTCCTCCTCCTCCTCCTCCTCCTCCTTACTACTACTACTAATATTTGAGGACCTCCTGCATCTTCTTTCCCTGAGCACAAGTTGGGATGACAGCAAAGAGCGGGGCCTGGAAAGCAGCCCCCGCCCCAGTGAAAGTGGCCTGGCAGCCTCACTCGGCCTTTCCTCTCTCTCTCTCTCTCTCCTTGTCCTGCCTGCAGGTGCCCAAGTTCAAAGCCCACCCGCTGCCTCAGTTTGACCACGTCAACCTGCCCGAGAAGAAGGTGAAGAGCGCCACCAAGCCAGAGCCCTTCCAGCTGGCCATCGATGCCCGCGGAGCCGTCCGGCAGGAGATGTGGCAGCAGCAGGTAAGGTGAAGCGGCTGGGGAGGGGTGTGTGTGTGTGTGGTGTGTGTGTGTGTGTGTGTGTAGGATCCGGCTGGTTTGGGAGGCCTTTTTTTCCCTTGCCCCCGCCCCCCCACAAATGAGGAGAATTTGGAGCTGGGTTCGGTCCCCCCCCCGTCCGTGTGGGGGCTCAGAAAGGGCTCTGAGAAGGCGGGAACGTGAGCCTCAGATCACGACGAGGGTGTTTTCCATGCTCTTTTCCCTCCCCGGGAGAAAAGGGCAAATCTCCGACCTTCCGCTGGATGAATTTACGTTTTGGGAATTTAAAAATGTAGGGCCCGAGGTTGCAGAGAGAGAAGTGAATTTAGCCTGAAGAGCCTTCTCTTAAAAACCTCCATACGTGGATTGTAAGTGTCATCCAAACCCAGTGCTAGCAGCGGGTTGGACTAGATGACCACCAAAGTCCCTTCCAACTTCTCCTTCCTCCTCCTCATCCTCCTCCTCCTCCTCTTCTCCTTCTCCTCCTCCTCTTCTTCTTCTCTTCTTCTTCTCCTCTTCTTCTTTTTCTCCTTCTCTTCTCCTTCTCCTCCTTCTTCTCCTTCTTCTCCTTCTCCTCCTTCTTCTCCTTCTTCTTCTTCTTCTTCTTCTTCCTCTTCTTCTTCTTCTTCTCCTTCTTCTCTTCTCCTCCTCCTCCTTCTCCTTCTTCTCCTCCTCTCTTCTTCTTCTTCTTCTTCTTCTTCTTCTTCTTCTTCTTCTTCTTCTTTTTCTCCTTCTTCTCTTCTCCTTCTCCTTCTTCTTCTCCTTCTTCTCCTCCTCTCTTCTTCTTCTTCTTCTTCTTCTTCTTCTTCTTCTTCTTTTTCTCCTTCTCTTCTCCTCCTCCTTCTTCTTCTCCTTCTCCTCCTCTCTTCTTCTTCTTCTTCTTCTTCTTCTTCTTCTTCTTCTTCTTCTTCTTCTTCTTCTTCTTCTTCTTCTTCTTCTTTTTCTCCTCCTCCTCCTCCTCCTCCTCCTCCTCAATATTATTATTACTATTATTATTATTTGTCCTACGACTTGTCTCAGCTCCAAAATGGGGTGCTAATGTAGAATATTCTGAGAATTACCTGCATAAAAATGAGTATTTCTCAAAGGTTTCCCACCCACCCCCAATTGTCAGGGTTAAAGAACGTGTTGGGCGGGGGGGAAGGGCTGGATTAAAAATCTGCGCCAAGACATTTTTGTTTAGAGATGCTAAATGTAAATATTAACAACCGGGTTACTAACTTAATGGCTGCAGTGATCTGTTTAACTAGCCTGGCCAGAGAAGCTGCAGAAGGGGGGGGCAAAAACTCACTTAACGATTGCCTGGGGGCTCTGTTGAGGCTGTAAATCGAGAACTGTCTGGAGTTTTCTTTGGACTGCGGTCTCCTTTGGACCTTTTCCCCCTAACTGTCTCTTTTTTCCCCCTTCCCCATTTCCCTCTCTCCCCCCCCCCAGCTGAAGGAAGAGCTGCAGCGCCAGAAGGAAGCCGCCGTCTTCAAAGCTCAACCCAGCCAGGTGTTGCACCAGGACCCTTTTGTTCCCAGGAAGGACAGCAAGCTGGCTTCAGGTGAGGCATCTCCAGGTGTGTGTGGCCCACCTAAGGTGGCCTGGAGGTTTTGAAGAAGAGACTGGACATCCCTTTGCTTTTTTTTTTTTTTTTATCAAGAGGCAACTGGACTTTCTTGTTTTTGAGAAGGAGAAGGAGAAGGAGGTGAAAGAAGGAGGAGGAGGAAGAGAAGAAGAAGAGGAAGAAGGAGGTGAAGGAAGAGAAGAAGAAGAGGAGGAAGAGAAGAGGAAGAAGGAGGTGAGGGAAGAAGAACGAGGAGGAAGAGAAGAAGAAGAGGAAGAAGGAAGTGAAGGAAGAAGGTGAAGGAAGAAGAAGGAGGAGGAAGAGAAGAGGAAGAAGGAGGTGAAGGAAGAAGGAGGAGGAAGAAGGAGGTGAAGGAAGAAGAAGGAGGAGGAAGAGAAGAAGAGGAAGAAGGAGGTGAAGGAAGAAGAACGAGGAGGAAGAGAAGAAGAAGAGGAAGAAGGAGGTGAAGGAAGAAGGTGAAGGAAGAAGGAGGAGGAGGAAGAGAAGAGGAAGAAGGAGGAGGAGGAGGAGGAAGAAGAAGAAGTAATAGTAATAATAGTAATATTAGTTTGAATAGTGGACGTGGCAGTGCCTGGAGACAGCAGAATAGACGAGAAAGAACTGGAGAAGATCACAAAATACAAAGACCCACAAATAGAAATAGAAAGACTATGGCAAAGGCAAACAAGGATAGTACCAATAGTCATAGGCGCCTTTGGGTGCAACCCCAAAACAACTGGAGCACCACTTGAACACCATTGGCATTGACAAATTCGTCATTAGTCAATTGCAAAAGGCGGCCTTACTAGGAACCGCTTCCATCCTGCGACGAGATCTGTAATACCCTCAAACATCCACATCTGCCCATACCAGGTCCTTGGGAAGGACTCGATAGGTAGACAAAAATGCCAAATCCAGTTTGAACATCTGGCTGACTGTGCGATAATTCATAATAATAAAAAAGTGGGAAGGGACCTTGGAGGTCATCTAGTCCAACCCCCTGCTCAGGCAGGAAACCCTATACCATTTCAGACCAATGGCTGTCCAGTGTCTTCTTAAAAACCTCCAGTGTTGGAGCATTCACCGCTTCTGGAGGCAGGTGGTTCCACTGGTTAATTGTTCTCACTGTCAGGAAGTTTCTCCTTAGTTCCAGGTTGCTTCTGTCCTTGATGAGTTTCCATGGGTTGCTTCTTGTCCTGCCTTCTGAGGCTTTGGAGAATAGCTTGACTCCCTCTTCTTTGGGGCAGCCCCTGAGATACTGGAACGCTGCTATTCTGTCCTCCCTCGTCCTTCTCTTCGTTAAACCAGACAGACCCAATTCCAGCAGCCGTTCCTGACATGTTTTAGCCTCCAGTCAAGAAGCTTCTTGAGCAGGCGGACTTCTCCGCTCTGGGCCAGCAGGCTGCAGCTGCTGCCGGACAACGTTGGCCCCCGTGCGCTCACCGCTGTTTGTGCTGCCCACGATTCCCCCCTTCCTGGGTGTATTTTTGGGGTGGATCTTATATTAGTCCCACCCTCCAAAAAATCAGACTCGGGCTTATTTTTGGGGGGTGGGTCTTATTTTGGGGGAAGCCTGGTCGTAGGAAACCAGAAGCGAAGTTATTTTGAAAATGGAATGAGTTGGTGCCCTCATCCGCCCTCCCTTCCCCTTCGAGCTTCGTTAATCGATACATGCCCAGGAGCTTCGGAGTACTGTCTCCATCTCGACGGCTCCTCTTTCTCAACTCCGTGCCTCTCCTTTTTGCTTCTGCAGTGCCCGATCACTTCGAGCTGGCCACGGAGCGGCGGGCCCGGGAGCGCCAGGAGTTTGAGAAGCGGCTAGCCGAGCTGGAGGCGGAGAAGGCGCGTCTGCAGGAGGCGACGCGGCGTTTGGAGGAGGATCGGGAGAAGGAAGAGATGGCGAAGCTCCGCGAAGAGCTGGTAAACTCGTAAGGGAAGGACGGGGTCTTTCCGCCTTCCTCTCTCTCCGGGATCTTCCAGGACTTCCGGTTCGCTCCTTGGAGGCAGCCGAGGTGTAGTTACACCTTGATTTACCGCGGTCCGCTCAATGACGGCTCAAAGTTGGAAAAAAAAGGGACTGCCAACTGTTCTTCACACTTACAACCGTTGCAGCATCCTCACGGTCACGTGATCAAAATTAATATAATAATAATAATAAAGTTGGGAAGGGACCTTGGAGGCCATCTAGTCCAACCCCCTGCTCAGGCAGGAGAACCTACACCATTCAGGACAAGTGGTTGTCCGGTTAAAGTCTTCCAGTGTTGGAGCCTTCACCACTTCTGGAGGCAGGCAGTTCCACTGGTTAATTGTCCTGACTGTCAGGAAGTTTCTCCTTAGTTCCAGGTTGCTTCTCTCCTGGATGAGTTTCCATCCGTGGCTTCTTGTCCTGCCTGTACTCGGCAACTGATTCGTATTTATGACGGTCGCAGCCTCCCCGGGGGGGGGGGTGTCACGTGATCCCCTTTTGCGACCTTCCGACACGCAGAATCGGCCGTGGAGCCAGATTCCCTTCACAACTGTCTTTTTTTTTTTTTTAATATATAAAATTCTTTTAAAACAATCAGCATTGAACATAAAAACATATTGTGCAGCAATCATCATGGCACCTGATATACAATACTAAGTATTAGTCATTGAAAATGTCTGAGTTAGTAAGCCTTTTTCCCACCCCTCGCGTCTAGCCTCAACTATACTCCTGTTACACTTTGTTTGATTGGTGTTTCTCTTATCTGGTTCCATATTAATGTGGTCAACATTAAACCAAAGATCCTATTGCTAAACAATCATCTTAGAACATAGCATACAACATTAGGTATTAATCTTTGTAAACATCTGTTTTAGTAAACGTTCTTCTGTCTTCTTTTTTTTTTATTGCACATAATTCCTTTATTTTACTGAGACTAGGGCAAATTCAGCCATTGTACAGTGGAATTAGTTCTACTGTAAATCTGCCATCCAGAAGGCAGAGACAACCACAAACTATGGGGTAGAAAAGCAACGTGATGATACACAGTATCAGGGTTTACTGGCACTACCCAAAGTTATTGGATCACAGGTGGAAATTCCAGAGTGGGAGCTAGTCCTTTCTTCTAGTCCAGTGGTTCTCAACCTTTCTCAGGTTAAGACCCCACTTGCCCCGCCCATGCGTGCCACGACCCCGACCCGTCGCGGCCGCCATTTTGTTTTTTTTTATTTTTTTATTTTTTTTCTAAAATTTTTTTGATTTTTTTTATTTTTTTCCCGCGTGACGGGTGGGTCTGCGCATGCGCAGATCGGCCCGTCGCACGCGCCGCGCAATCGTGGATCCGCCCGTCGCGGCCGCCATTTTGTTTTTGTTTTTTTGTTTTTTTAATTTTTTTTTATTTTTTATATTTTTTTTTTTCGGCGCGACGGGTGGATCTGCGCATGTGCGGATCGGCCCGTTGCACACGCCGCGCATGCGCGGACCCGCCCGTCGCGGCCGCCATTTTGGTTTTTTAATTTTTTTAATTTTTTTTATTTATTTTTTATTTTTTTCGGCGCGACGGGCGGATCTGCGCATGCGCGGTGCGCGCACCTAAATAAATAAATAAAATAAAAAACAAAATGGCGGCTCGCGGTGTCCGGCGACCCCAAGGTTGAGAACCGCTGTTCTAATCTCACCCTTCTTTCCTACATTCAGAAGGCAATGAAATAAGAATTGGCTTTTCATCTAGCTTAAGTGAAATGGTGTGCTGCTTATGCAAAATATAAAAAAAAAACAAATTAAAAATGGTCCTTGCAACCATCTTGAATGGCAAAACCAAATGAAACAATACTTGACTAATTGGAGTTCTCATGTCAAGATAGCAAAGGTTCTCTTGGGAAAACCTTGGTCCTCCCCTTCAGTTCAGCAGCACTGAATTTCATTGCTTTGGGATTTGTTTCTGTCTTCTTAACAACTGCAGTGATTCTCTTGACAACTGCAGCACAATATATTGTGCCCTGGGGCACAATTCATTTCAGAACCGTCTTGCTTAGGAAATGAAATATGAGGCTCAGTTGTGGTTATAAGTCAAGGACTTGCCCGTCGTTATTACGGGTTCGGTCCTCTATTTTCTAGGGCGCAACCCGTCACAAACAGGAACCAGTTGCACAGCATCCGGATTTTGATCCCCTGACCACGGGGGGGGGGGCTGTAACGGTCGTAAGTGTGAAAAACCGGTCACAAGTCCATCCCGGTGGAAGCTGCCCCGGACTGCAAAACATTCCTTGAGAGCGACGCTACAGATAGATCCTCAACTTATGCCCACAGTGGAGCTCACAATTTCTGCTGTTGAGGGGGACATTTGTTTAATTTGAGTTTTGCCCCATTTTACGACCTTGCAGTTATTCAGTGAGTCGCAGGGTGAAGTGAACCTGGCTTTCCCCCCCCCCCCATGGGCTTTGCTTGTCGAAAGGTCCCCAAAAGGGGATTGTCACCTGATTCCCGGGACGCTGCGACCGTCGTGAGTACGAGTCAGTTGCCGAGCGTCTGAATTTTGAATCGTGGGGGAGGCTGCAAAGGTCGTAACCATGAGAAACGGTCCTAAGTCCCTTTTTTTCAGTGCCGTCGTAACTTGGAACGGTCACTAAATGAACTGTTGTTAAGTAGAGAGCTCCCTGTATTTGCACAGAGGCAGCATTAATAGCAAAGGGTCCACCACCTCCAGCCTGTGGACCGGTTCCGGTCCGTGGCCTGTTAGGAACTGGGCCGCGCAAGCGGCCGGCCAGAGAGCGATGCTTCATCTGTGCATGCACAGAGTCTAGATTGCGCACAAAAGCATTCTTTCCCTCCCCCACACCCACCCACCCCTGGTCTGTGGAAGACCATTTTCTTTCCAAAACTGGTCCCCAGTGCCCGAAATGTTGGGGACTGTTGATTGATATAGCATACTGGCTGGGGGATTCTGGGAGTTGAAGTCCACCTGTCTTAAATTGGCCGAGGCTGAAAAAACACCGCTTTGAAGTGTGTCTTCAGAATTTCATGTTTAATGTCTGCCACTGGGCTCACAATGAAAAAATGAAGAGTAAAGATTCTCGCTTCTTCTCCTTCCTTTTTATTTTAAATTTTCTCCTCTCCTCTCTTCTCACCCCTCCCCTCCTTATTTTATATTTCCTCCTCTTCTCCCTTTTTATTTTATATTTTCTTCTCTCTTCTCTTCTCTTCCCTCTGCTCTGCTCCTTCCTTCTTATTTTATATTTCCTTCTCTCTTCTCTTCTCTTCTCTTCTCTCTGCTCTGCTCCTCTCTCCTCTCCTCCCCTCTTCTTATTTTATATTTTCTCTTCTCACCCTTCCCTCCTTATTTTATATTTCCTCCTCTCCTCTTCTTCCTTATTTTATATTTTTTCTCTTTTCTTCTCTCCTCTCCTCAGCCCTCCCCTCCTTATTTTATACTTCTCTCCTCTTCTCCTTCCTTATTTTATATTTTCTCCTCACTCCTCTCCTCCTTATTTTATACTCTTCTCCTTATTTTATATTTTCTCCTCTCCTCCCCTCCTTATTTTATACTCTTCTCCTCTTTTCCTTATTTTATATTTTCTCCTCTCTTCCCCTCCTTATTTTATACTTCTCTTCCCTTCTCCTTTTTTTATATTTTCTCCTCCCCTCCTTATTTTATACTCTTCTCCTCTTCTCCTTTTTTTATATTTTCTCCTCCCCTCCTTATTTTATACTCTTCTCTTCTCCTTCCTTATTTTATATTTTCTTCTCTCTTCTCTCCTCTCCTCTCCCCTCATTTTATACTCCTCTCCTCTTTTCCTTATTTTATATTTTCTCCTCTCTTCCCCTCCTTATTTTATACTTCTCTTCTCTTCTCCTTTTTTATATTTTATTCTCTCTTCCCCTCCTTATTTTATACTTCTCTTCTCTTCTCCTTTTTTTATATTTTCTCCTCTCCTCTCCTCCTTATTTTATACTCTTCTCCTCTTCTCCTTTTTTATATTTTCTCTTCTCCTTATTTTGTACTCTTCTCCTCTTCTCCTTTTTTATATTTTCTCCTCTCTTCTCATTTTATACTCTTCTCCTCTTCTCCTTTTTTATATTTTCTCCTCCCCTCCTTATTTTATACTCTTCTCCTCTTCTCCTTCCTTATTTTATATTTTCTTCTCTCCTCTCCTCTCCTCTCCCCTCATTTTATACTCCTCTCCTCTTTTCCTTCCTTCTTATTTTATGTTCTCTCCCCTCCCCTCCCCTTCTTAGTTGATATTTCCTCCTCTCCTCTTCTCCTTATTTTACTTCTCTCCCCTGGCCTCTCCATCTGGTCTTGGGTCTTCAGCAAGCACCTCCTTCCGGAGCAGGCAGGGCTGCCCTGGTGACCTCCCCCTCACCCAGGTGTTGCTTTTCTCTCCTTCCAGGTGCACAAGGCCAACCCGATCCGCAAGTACGCCAACCTGGAAATCAAGGCGAGCGAGCACCCGCTGACCGTGCCACAGTCTCCCAATTTCTCCGATCGCTTTCAGCGTTGAAGCCAGAGGCCCCGAAGCCCGTCTTGAGTGCAAAAGGCACCGGGGTGGGGGGGGGAGCAGGTGCCCTCCTTGGCTTTGAAATTTTACCCACCAAGTTCACCCCCAGAAACCTTGTTTTGTTTTGTTTTTTTCAGTTTGAGACTCTTTGTCACCCCAATCCTTCCCTCCAGAAACTCGTCCCAGTTTTTATCGTTTTTTTTCTGATCCTTTGGGTTGAGCCTTTGTATTTATCTCCATTAAATAAAAAAAATACATATACGTTAGCAAAATCGGACGCCAGGAAGATTTCTTTCGGCCATCAAGGGCCCCAGCTGTGATTTTCTTCTGTTCTCCAGGAGATTTGATTTGATTTGATTTGATTAGATTAGACTTATATGCCGCCCTTCTCCCAAGACTCAGGGCGACTCACAACAAAAATACAAGTGTAACACAAAATCAATTAAAACTACCAGTTCACAGTGTAAAAACCAGGCAATCAATTTCACTCATACAACATACAGTCACAATCAGGCCCAGGGGCAGAGCACAGCTCACACGCCCCAAACCTGTCTGCTTGGATGTGTTTTTAAGAGTTTTCGGAAAGCTAGGAGGGAGGGAGCAGTACGAACCTCTGAGGGAAGTTGGTTCCAGAGGGCTGGGGCAGCAACAGAGAAGGCCCTAACCCTAGATCCCGCCAGACGGCACTGTCTAACAGACGGGACCCGTAGGAGGCCAACCCTGTGTGCCCTGACCGGTCGCTGGGATTCATGAGGCAGGAGACGGTCCCGCAAGTATCCTGGTCCATTGCCATGAAGGGCTTTATAGGTCATAACCAACACTTTGAATTGTGTTCGGAGACCAATTGGCAGCCAGTGCAGCTCACGGGCTGGAGTGACATGAGCATGTCTTGGGAGTCCCAAGACGGCTCGCGCGGCCGCATTCTGGACTACTTGCAGTCTCCGGACATTCTTCAAAGGTTGCCCCATGTAGAGAGCATTACAGCAGGATCCCCTAGTTCAGGGGTCCCCAACCCCCCAATCCACGGACCGGTACTGGGCCGTGGCAGCCCAGCAACCGGTCCACCCAAACAAACAAAGCTCCATCCGTGGGATGCAGGCAGCACACAAAACCACGCAGCCTCCGGTCCGTGGGAAAAACCTCTCCGTGGAACCGGTTCCTGCTGCCCCAAAGGTTGGGGGACCCTTGCCCTACTTCCCTTCTCTACTTTGGGGGAGACAAAGTGGTCTGCCAGGTTTGTCAGCCACCTGCTTGATCTTCCACTTGGGGCAGAGTTGGTCTCCCAGTTGATGTCAGGGTAATTAAAAGTCCCCCGTCACCATTGTGGTCTGCTTCCTACGTACCTGAGTTATCTGACTAGCAAAAAAGCTGGCTGGCCTGTATAGAGCAGGGCTTTTCAACCTTTTCACCCATTGTGCCACTTTTAGGATATGGCAACACCCGAGGACCACCCGTCGCCTAGCAAGGTGTCAAAAACTTGATGACCCCCCCAAAAAGGAAAAAAAGGGATAAAGTACAAGTAGTCCTCGATTTACAACAGTTCACTTAGTGACTGAAGTTACAATGGCCCTGAAAAAAGTGGCCCCCCAAGGCACAGGCGAGCAAGACGCCTGCCCGCCCATCGGCGCTCTTCCTCCTGTCCGAGGTTTCTATTGTGAGCATTTCTGTTGGGGATTGGCAGTGGGGGTGGGATGGGGGGGTGTTTGGTCTTTATTCCCCCCCCCCGTCTGCTGGGTGGTTGCAGCAGGTTTCGGTCACTTCACTTGACCCTGGGACACTGTGACCGTCATAAATATGAATCAGTTGCCAAACCTCTGAATGTAAATCACAAGACCCTGGAGAGGCTGCAACATTCCAGCTGATTGGCGCTTCTTCTGGGCTCAGCGGAAGCCCCAGGATCAGCACTGAGCTCCAGCTGGAGCCTGGCACTGATCCTGGCGCTTCCGCTGAGCCCTGACAGCCCCAAAGAAGCGCTGATCAGCTGGAAAGCGGCACTGATCCTGGCGCTTCTGCTGAGCCCCAACAGCCCTGCAGCTCCAGCCGTCTCTCGCTCAGGCTTGTGTGGTGCTGCCACCGGTTCAGCTCCTTCCCCTCCCCCGCTACCCCTTTTCTAGGATGGCCGTGTACCCCCTGCCAGGTGCCCATGTACCCCAGGTGGTACCCGTCCCACTGGTTGAAAAGCCCTGCCCTAGCTAGATCGCAAAAGGTCTGCAAGGAAACATCGAAGCTCAGAGAGCAGCAAGGACCCCACGGTTCTTCTCCAGCACTGCAAACCCTTCTCCCTCCTAGCGCTGATGAGGTTAGCTAGTTGGGTCGTGAAATGTCTGCGAGGAAACATCCCAGCTCAGACAGCACCACGAACATCATTCTGGGAGTTGAAGTCCACCAGTCATAAAAGAGCCAAGGTTGCCTACCCCTGCCCAAATGTCTGAATTTTGATCA
>JARGCV010000559.1:87500-115000 GCA_034064705.1 Bothrops alternatus
GGGCGAAATTCGCATGAGGAGTTTCAGATTTTCCACTGTTTGTTTTTTTTTAAGTTATTTTCCATGCTTGGTCTCCAAAAAAAGATCATCCCAACCAACCTGTTTTGTACTGTTTGGTGGGGGGGGGGAAGATGCAGATGGTATTGATTGAATTGATTTCGTTTGCTTAATTTAGTGGCGGCCCGTCTCACCGCAGGGTAACTCTGGGCGGCTTACGAGAGTTAGATTTTGTCCATCTAAGCTTCTATTTTATTTTTTATTTTTTTATTTCCTAAAAAAAAAAAAAGGCTGGATTTGAATAAACCTAGCGATCTTATTGCGGGTGACTTTTATCCAGTTCCATGAAAGAAAGAAGGAATGTTGCCAAACTTCAGGGAATATGGAGGGAAGGTCACAGCAGCAGGTGGTGCATAGAGAGTTTGGTGTAGTGGTGAAGGTGCTGGGCTAGGAACCAGGTGGTGGTGAGTTCTAGTCCCACCTTAGGCATGAACGTGAGCTTGGATGACTTTGGGCCAATCACTAGGAGATGGTGAGTTCTAGTCCCGCCTTAGCCATGAAGGCTGGCTGGGTGACTTTGGGCCGATCACCAGGAGACGGTGAGTTCTAGTCCCGCCTTAGCCATGAAAGCTGGCTGGGTGTCTTTGTGCCAATAATCAGGAGACTGGGAATTCTAATCCCACCTTAGGCATGAAAGCCAGCTGGGTGTCTTTGGACCAATCACCAGGAGACAGTGAATTCTAGTCCCACCTATAGCATGAAAGCCAACTGGGTGACTTTATGCCAATAACCAGGAGATGGTGAGTTCTAGTCCCGCCTTAGCCATGAAAGCTGGCTGGGTGACTTTGGGCCAATCCCCAGGAGATGGTGAGTTCTAGTCCCACCTAAAGCATGAAAGCCAACTTGGGTGACTTTGGGCCAATCACCAGGAGATAGTGAATTCTAGTCCTGCTTTATGTATGAAAGCTGGCGGGGTGACTTTGGGCCGGCCACTTTGTCTCACCCCAACCCACCTCACAGGAGACAATAGGAGGAAAGAGTATTAGGTATTTTAGCCACCTTGAGTTATTTATAAACAACAATAAACACAGGATAAAAATCAAAGAAAACATCAAATCAATAGGCGGCCTTGATGCACGACTAATCATGGCTTACTCAACACACCAAGATTACGTCAAGTGGATTTCTATGACATGTGGATCCTACTCTGCAGGGATGTTGTTGTGGGAAAAATAGGAGACACAAATATATATATATGTTTTCTGAGGTTTTCACGGGTGTTTGTATGTAGGTCTTTGGTTATTTGGGTTTTCTAACGCGTAAAATTGGAAGTGTCTTGGCGACGTTTCGATGAAGTCCCATTCGTCATCTTCAGGCTGGTGTTTTCGGCTTCGTGCTTCTAGGAGCAATGTTGTTTTTGGCTTTGTGCTTCTAGGAGCAATGTATATATCCTGCCATTGGTTCAGCAACCTGGTTTACTTTGGGGCATTATCTCCAGAGGAAAAGTGGCAACTCTCAAACCCAGCTCCCACATTATCATCATCATCATCATCATCATCATCATCATCATCATCATCATCATCATCATCATCATCATCATCATTATTATTATTATTATTATTATTATTATTATTATTATTATTATTATTATTATTATTATTATTATTATGGATGCCTTGGGTCTGCCCTTCCCCAGTCATTCTGCAGCAAATTCTGGAAAACAATTGCTGGCTTTTTTCTTCTCAAAAGCCTGTGAAGAAACTGTATGCCTTAAACTTCTGGGCGGAGTTAACGCATTAAAAATAGCAATGGCTGCAATTTGTTCCCCCTGCAAGTAAAACATTGAAACGATCAAAATAAAAGAAACAGCTGCAGCCTCTTTAAATGTGAAAAATGAATAAACATCTTGCAAAACCACGACGTGTTTACGACACTCGCCATTGCTTCCCCTTCTTCCTTGTCGTCTCAGACACCATAAAAATTGACATACACTTTTCCTTCTAGCACCTAGTTAGGTCATGAAAAGTCTGCAAGAAAACAACAGAGCTCAGAGAACACCAAGGACCCCACAATCCTTCTCCTCCTTCTCTTCCTCCTTCGCTTCCTCCTCCTCCTCCTCCATCTCCTCCGCCGCCACCGTGGCCGCCGCAAACTCCACTTCCTTCTAGCACTGATGATGTTACCTAGTTGGGTCATGAAACATCTGCAAGAAAACAACCAGGCTCAGAGAGCACCCAGGACCCCACGGTCCTCCTTCTCCTCCTCCTCCTCCTCCTCCTCTTCCTTCTCTTCTTCCTCCTCCTCCTCCTCCTCCTCCTCTTCCTTTTCTTCCTCCTCCTCTCCTCGTCCTCCTCCGCAAACTCCACTTCCTTCTAGCACTGATGATGTTACCTAGTTGGGTCATGAAACATCTGCAAGAAAACAACCAGGCTCAGAGAGCACCAAGGACCCCACGGTCCTCCTCCTCCTCCTCCTCCTCCTCCTCCTCTTCCTTCTCTTCTTCCTCCTCCTCCTCCTCCTCCTCTTCCTTTTCTTCCTCCTCCTCTCCTCCTCCTCCTCCACAAACTCCACTTCCTTCTAGCACTGATGATGTTACCTAGTTGGGTCATGAAACATCTGCAAGAAAACAACCAGGCTCAGAGAGCACCAAGGACCCCACGGTCCTCCTCCTCCTCCTCCTCCTCCTCCTCCTCCTCCTCTTCCTTCTCTTCTTCCTCCTCCTCCTCCTCCTCCTCTTCCTTTTCTTCCTCCTCCTCTCCTCCTCCTCCTCCGCAAACTCCACTTCCTTCTAGCACTGATGATGTTACCTAGTTGGGTCATGAAACATCTGCAAGAAAACAACCAGGCTCACCCAGGACCCCACGGTCCTCCTCCTCCTCCTCCTCCTCCTCCTCTTCCTCCTCCTCCTCCTCCTCTTCTCTTCTTCCTCCTCCTCCTCCTCCTCCTCCTGGTATTGACTCCTAGCGATCCCATAGATAGACGTTCTCCATCACAATGGGTCCCTAACCTGGTCCTTCAGCTCTTCCAACAGTAACTCCGCCACCACTGTATCTGAGTCCACCTCCTTACTGATGGCCCTCCATTCTTCTCTTTTCTTCCACTTTCCCCAAAACTATGGCCTTCTCAAAGGAGATGAGTCTTCACATTGGTTGGTTGGTTGATTCATTGATATGCCATGAAGTCAATGTCAGCTCTTAGCAACCTCAACAGATTTCCTACATGGTGATCTGTTCCTAAATGTCAGGTCTTCCAATGGGGCCCTCACTGCTACTGTAGCGGAATCCCTCCACTTTGGTCATCCTTCTCTTCTTCTCTTTCCTTCCTTCCTTCCACTTTTCCCAGCATTATGGACTTCTCAAAAGAACTTGGTCCTGACATTAACTGATGAGGCCATCAAGTCACTCTTGACTCTTAGCAACCATGTGGATTGTCCTTTAGGATGATCTGTGCCCAACCTGGTCCTTCAGGTGTCCTAATGGTGCCCACCCCCACTCTTATATGCCCTTGTTGATGTCCCATCAAGTATGAAGTCTCGGTCGACTCTTGGTGACCACATACATATTCTTCATGTTGGTCTATCCCCATCCTGGTCCTTCAGGTCTTCCCGAGTCCTCCCATCTTGATCATCCTCTTCGTCTTCTCTTTCTTTCCTTCTGCTTTCAGTCAGAACTTTTCCATTCATCAGAAGAGAGCTGGAAGGGACCTTGGAGGTCTTCTAGCCCAACCCCCTGCTCATGCAGGAAACTCTACACCATTTCAGACAAACAGCTCTCCAATCTTTTCTTAAAGATCTCCAGTGATGGAGCGCCAGCAATTTCTGGTGGCCAGCTGTTCCACTGACTAATTGTCCTTGCTGTCAGGAAGTTTCTCCTTAATTCCAGGTTGCTTCTCTCCTTGATTAGTTTCCATCCATTGTTTCTTGTCCTGCCTTCTGGTGCTTTGGGGAACAGGTTGACCCCCTCTTCATTGGGGCAGCTCCTCAAAGGCCGTCAAAACATTTGATTTTGTGTAATGAGTCAACTTTTCCCAGCATTATGGACTTAATTGAGGGTGCCATCAAGTCACTCTTGACTCTTTGCTGCCATATATGGATCGTCCTCTAGGACGATCTGGGCCTAACCTGGTCCTTCAGGTGTCCTAATGGTGCCCCCACCACAACTACATGCTCTTATATACTGTCACACCTGATGGTGTGCCATCAACTGTGAAGTCATAGTTGACACTTGGTGACCATATGCAGTAGATAGATTTTTCTCCATGGTAATCTGTCCCTAACTTGGTCCTTCAGATCTCCTAATGGTGACCCCATCACTACTCTGAGTCCTTCCACCTCACTGTTGGTTGTCCTCTTCTTCTCTTTTCTTTCACCTTGCACAACTTTACAGCCTTCTCCAGAAAGTTGGGTCTACAAATTGATTGACTCTTAGCAACCACATAGGTAGATCTTCTCAAAGACAGAGTCTCCAAGACAATCTGTCTTCAACTTGTTCCTTTAGGACTTCCAACAGGGCCACTGAGTAACTAAGTCCCTCCACCTCACTGTTGGTCACCGTCTTCTTCTCTTTCCTTCTACTTTTCCCAGCATTGTAGACTTCTCCAGAGGCCAAGGTCTTTGTACTGATTGACTGATGTGTCCATCAATTCATTGTTGAGTCTTGGTGACTACGTAGATAGATGATATCCAGGATGTTCTCCGGGAAGAATTGTGCCCTACCTGTTCCACCATCGGAACACCAGATCTTCCAACGATGGCCTCACCACCACTGTAATGGGGTCCATCCACCCTGCTACTGGTCATCTTTTTTGTCTGTTACTTTCAGGGATCAAGAAGCTTTCCCACAATACTTTCTTGACACAAGGAGCTCCATCTTCACCGCAGAATCTGGCTTTTTCCTACGACAAGCACTGATTTGGGGGGAAAGTAAGGAAAGAAGTTGAAGGACCTGTTGGCCAAACATTTGGAACACCAATGGGGAAGCTTCACTAGTATAGATGACCGTGCGTGGTGCACAGCTACTGCCTTGTGCAATGCTTCTCCATGTTTCTCAACCTTGACAACTTGAAGGCAAGTGGACTTCAACTCCCAGAATTCTAAGGGTTCAAGTCCACTTACTGTAGAGTCGCCAAGGTTGAGAAACACCGATTTGGCTGGGGAATTCTGGGAGTTGAAGTTCTCCCACCTTAAACTGTGCCAGTTGGGGAATTCTGGGAGTTGAAGTCCACCCATCTTAAACTGTGCCAGCTGTGGAATTCTGGGAGTTGAAGCCCACCCATCTTAAACTATGCCAGCTGTGGAATTCTGGGAGTTGAAGTTCTCCCACCTTAAACTGTGCCAGTTGGGGAATTGTGGGAGTTGAAGTCCACCCATCTTAAACTATGCCAGCTGTGGAATTCTGGGAGTTGAAGTCCACCTATCTTAAACTGTGCCAGCTGGGGAATTCTGGGAATTGAAGCCCACCCATCTTAAACTGTGCCAGCTGTGGAATTCTGGGAATTGAAGCCCACCCATCTTAAACTGTGCCAGCTGTGGAATTCTGGGAGTTGAAGCCCACCCATCTTAAACTGTGCCAGCTGTGGAATTCTGGGAGTTGAAGCCCACCTATCTTAAACTGTGCCAGCTGTGGAATTCTGGGATTTGAAGCCCACCCATCTTAAACTGTGCCAGCTGGGGAATTCTGGGATTTGAAGCCCACCCATCTTAAACTGTGCCAGCTGTGGAATTCTGGGAGTTGAAGTCCACCCATCTTAAACTGTGCCAGCTGTGGAATTCTGGGAGTTGAAGCCCACCCATCTTAAACTATGCCAGCTGTGGAATTCTGGGAGTTGAAGCCCACCCATCTTAAACTGTGCCAGCTGGGGAATTCTGGGAGTTGAAGCCCACCCACCTTAAACTATGCCAGCTGGGGAATTCTGGGAGTTGAAGCCCACCCATCTTAAACTGTGCCAGCTGGGGAATTCTGGGATTTGAAGCCCACCCATCTTAAACTGTGCCAGCTGTGGAATTCTGGGAGTTGAAGCCCACCCATCTTAAACTGTGCCAGTTGGGGAATTCTGGAAGTTGAAGCCCACCTATCTTAAACTGTGCCAGCTGGGGAATTCTGGGATTTGAAGCCCATCCATCTTAAACTGTGCCAGCTGGGGAATTCTGGGAGTTGAAGCCCACCCATCTTAAACTGTGCCAGCTGTGGAATTCTGGGATTTGAAGCCCACCCATCTTAAACTGTGCCAGCTGTGGAATTCTGGGATTTGAAGCCCACCCATCTTAAACTGTGCCAGCTGGGGAATTCTGGGAGTTGAAGCCCACCTATCTTAAACTGTGCCAGCTGGGGAATTCTGGGATTGAAGCCCACCCATCTTAAACTGTGCCAGCTGTGGAATTCTGGGATTTGAAGCCCACCCATCTTAAACTGTGCCAGCTGTGGAATTCTGGGATTTGAAGCCCACCCATCTTAAACTGTGCCAGCTGGGGAATTCTGGGAGTTGAAGCCCACCCATCTTAAACTGTGCCAGCTGGGGAATTCTGGGATTTGAAGCCCACCCATGTTAAACTATGCCAGCTGGGGAATTCTGGGATTTGAAGCCCACCCATCTTAAACTGTGCCAGCTGTGGAATTCTGGGAGTTGAAGCCCACCTATCTTAAACTGTGCCAGCTGGGGAATTCTGGGAGTTGAAGTCCATCTATCTTAAACTATGCCAGCTGGGGAATTCTGGGAGTTGAAGCCCACCCATCTTAAACTGTGCCAGCTGGGGAATTCTGGGATTTGAAGCCCACCCATCTTAAACTGTGCCAGCTGGGGAATTCTGGGATTTGAAGCCCACCCATCTTAAACTGTGCCAGCTGGGGAATTCTGGGAGTTGAAGTCCACCCATCTTAAAACACAACAGCTGGGGAATTCTGGGATTTGAAGCCCACTCTTCTTAAAGCCGCCAAGGTTGAAACACGTTGGCCTAAGCCAGGGGTAGGCAACCTCGGCTCTTTTATGACTCATGGACTTCAACTCCCAGAATTCCCGAGTCAGCTCTGCTGACTCGGGAATTCTGGGAGTTGAAGTCCATGAGTCATAAAAGAGCCGAGGTTGCCTACCCCTGGCCTAACCGATCCACTCTCCAAGCTGTCTATTGTTTTCCTTCCTTATCTTGGGACCCTACTCCCTGCCAACATGGCCCCATCCTGCCTGTTTAAAAGAGGAGCAATTTCATGCCGCTCGCCTGGCTCAAACCCAAAGCCATCTGGGAGGTCTGGGGTCTGATCTGAGCCCTGAAATAACCCCCCCTCCCCGCCTGCTCACCTCCCCTGAAGCTTCTGAAGGCCTTGTTGTCACCACCGGAGGAAAATCCGGTTTGATGGGCGTCAAGAGTTCGTGGAGGATAGTGTGTCATTTTCTGATTTCTCTTTGCTGGAATTCTCCTCCCTGTCCAGCCTGGGAGGCCAGCCGGCAGTAGAATGGATTGTCCTTTGAACCGGGGCCAGCGAGAACAGGTGGTCACAGAGACAAGCGAGCAGCAGCGAGCTCATAATTCTGCCCAACGCCTTGGGTAAAAGAGACTTCCCTCTCCCTGCCCTTAATCCGGCTCTGTGACACGGGCTGTAGAAGGGGACGCAACGGAAGACCCTCTCCGACGGAGGACGGTGGCGTCTGCTGCTCGCTGGCCTTGCCCAGAGGTGGCGAAGAGGGCCACACGGAGAGCTCAGGACATTCCTGCTCTCGGCCTCTTGGTGAGTTCTTTGCAGGGCTCCTCACTCAGGGTTACCTGCCCAGGTCAACTTCAGTTGAGGTGGCCTCAACGAGCTGGTTTGGGGAGGGGGGAGTCCCCAAAGAGAAGCCTTTCCTTGCACAAACCTAGTTGGTGTGGACAGGCAAGGGTCCCACTGCACACGTCTGCGGTGGGCTGCTCTATCCGAAACAGCTCCAGAACCTGCTGGAGATCTTCAACCAAACCCTTCTAACGGCGGTTGGGCAAGGCGAGATCAAGCCAAGGTTGGCTCAGTGGAAGGAAGGCAACCAGGGGTGAGTCTTTCCTTCGACCTTCATTTTGGGTCTCGTGAGATTTGCTAGAGGGGATCATGGCTAGGAGAAGACAAGGCCCCTCATGGGGGCCTCGGTGGTGCCTCCTGGCCAGCTTCTGGCTCCAACCTACTCGCCAGCCTCTGGAACCTGGAGGTTGCCCACTTTCTTCGAACTCAAACCCCTCTGACCGGCGCTAAGCTGCACCTCTCTGGATTTTCTCGACGGAGGGATGATCTGCCCTCAAGTTGGCGGCAGCTCCTGGCGACGACAACTCTAAATGTCCTCCATGCTGGGGATCTTTCTAAGGGCACGTTACAAAGTTTTGGAAAAGTAGAATATTGTCTGCGGCTGTGTGCAGAGGTTTCAGGGACCGGATTGCCTTACTTTTCTGGCACATGGCGTGGCTTCCCGCACCACGGAATGATTGCAAAGTAGCGAGAAAAGAGTTAACCGATCGAGAAAGGAAGGCGGCAAAATTCAGTAGCAACCGGAGGCAAAATGCCACTTTATGCAACAAGGAGTTTTCCTAAAGTGTCTGCGCCAACGGTGGAGTAAAGCAATACCTTAAAAGGGCTGCAGGTTGGCAAGGTGCCCTCCTGGACATAATTTATTGATTAACCAAGCTCAAAGGGGAAGTGATTCCTTAATCAGCGGGGGGGGGGGCGGCGGATGAGGGCCTTGAATGATTCCCTTTTAAAACGCCTTCGCTTCTGGTTTCCTACCAGAAAGAATGGCCGAACTATATTAAGACAATCTCGCCGAACAATTCTACTTGTTCCCAACATGATGTCATCTCATACTCATCCAGAATTAATGCGGGTCTACAAACAGGGACGCTGTAGAGGAGCGTGGCTTTGAATCGAAGCAGGCGCTTGCAATATTTTGACGTCAACGTACGACCCCCAAATTTATCTCGCTAAATTTTGCCCCATTTTATGACTTTCCTTCAATCCAGGGCAGGGAGGATATGATTAGCCCTCTTCCAAATGGCCCAGTTGTTGTTGTTTTTTAAGGGTTGATTGGTTAGAGTTGCATTTACACAATTCACACGCTAAGCCCCAGAAAGACTACTACAGCATGTTGGGCGGGGAACTCTGGGAGTCGAAGTCCAGACCTTTTAAAGTCGCCATGTTTGCAGACCCCTGATCTAAGTCATCCTGGCTTCTTGTAACCTGGAGAAACAGACTGATCGGCCTTCATCTGTGATTTGTCTCCTGCAGGAATTGATCTGAAATCTCTGGACAGGGAAAAGGTCAGTTTGGGAGATCTCTACGGGACCCCCCCGCCCCCCGTTGGTGCAGGAGAGTCGTCCAGAGGATGGAAAAGGATGGAGAAACCAGCAGCGTGCAGGATAGCGGGGGAGGGGGAGAACATGTCCTCCTGGAAGGTCCGGCTCAGGAGAAAGAGAAGCCAACAGACCAGGGCCAAGCTGAGAAAGCAGAAGACACCCCAGGTGAGTCCCAGGAAGTGAAGGACCACCCGGGTGACCCCAAGGATGATCAACGGATGCCTCTGCACCTCCAACACAGCTTCAGCTGCCCACCAAAGGTGAACAGGTAACGTCCTTCAACCGCTACATCCATTGATTGGAGGTCCTTCCGCAAATAGGCCCACCTGGACAACGAGCAAAGCAATAGGTCCATGTTTGGAAATGGACCAGGGTGCAGGTGTGAAGATGATCGGGAAGATACTCAACCAGTTGAGGGAGGAGGGGTTTTTTTTTTTTTTTTGGGAAGACCAGGGACTGCCCTTGAACTAGTTTGGCCATTTGGGTGGGTTCTACGTGGAGACGGTTCCTTGTGGGCTTCCACTCCAGGCTACGTGTGCTGGGAGGAAGTCACGCTGGGACCTTGAGATGATGAGGAAGCTTTGCAAAGTGTAGAGGAGGAAGGAGAGGAGGAGAAGGAAGGAAGATGGAGACAGGAGGAGGAGGAGGAGGAGGAGGAGGAGGAGGAGGAGGAGGAGGAAATCAAGTAGATGGAGGAGAAGGAGGGGAAGAAAGAGAAGGAAGGAAGATGGATACAGGAGGAGGAGAAGAAGGAAGGAAGGAAGATGGAGACAGGAGAAGGAGGAAGGAGAGGAGGAGGAGAAGGAAGGAAGATGGAGACAGGAGGAGGAGGAGGAGGAAATCAAGTAGATGGAGGAGAAGGAGGGGAAGAAAGAGAAGGAAGGAAGATGGAGACAGGAGGAGGAGGAGAAGAAGGAAGGAAGGAAGATGGAGACAGGAGGAGGAAGGAGAGGAGGAGAAGGAAGGAAGATGGAGACAGGAGGAGGAGGAGGAGGAGGAGGAGGAGGAAATCAAGTAGATGGAGGAGAAGGAGAGGAAGAAAGAGAAGGAAGGAAGATGGAGACAGGAGGAGGAGGAGGAGAAGGAAGGAAGGAAGATGGAGACAGGAGGAGGAGGAAGGAGAGGAGGAGAAGGAAGGAAGATGGAGACAGGAGGAGGAGGAGGAGGAGGAGGAGGAAATCAAGTAGATGGAGGAGAAGGAGGGGAAGAAAGAGAAGGAAGGAAGATGGAGACAGGAGGAGGAGAAGGAGGAGAAGGAAGGAAGGAAGATGGAGACAGGAGGAGGAGGAAGGAGAGGAGAGGAGGAGAAGGAAGGAAGATGGAGACAGGAGGAGGAGGAGGAGGAAATCAAGTAGATGGAGGAGAAGGAGGGGAAGAAAGAGAAGGAAGGAAGATGGAGATAGGAGGAGGAGGAGGAGGAGGAGAAGGAGAAGGAAGGAAGATGGAGACAGGAGGAGGAGGAGGAGGAGGAGGAGAAGGAAGGAAGGAAGGAAGATGGAGACAGGAGGAGGAGGAGGAAATCAAGTAGATGGAGGAGAAGGAGGGGAAGAAAGAGAAGGAAGGAAGATGGAGACAGGAGGAAAAGGAAGAGGAGGGTGACGAGGAAGAGGAAATCAAAGAGATGGAGGAGGAGAAGAGAAGGAGAGGAAGATGGAGACAGGGGAGGAAGAGGAGGAGGAGGAGGAGGAAATCACAGAGATGGTGGAGAAGGAGAAAAGAGAAGGAGAGGGAGAAAGAGAAGGAAAAGGAGGATGGAGGCAGGAGGCGGAGGGAGAGGAGGAGGATGGAGGAGGAGGAAATCAAAGAGATGGAGAAGAAGAGAAGGAAGGAAGATGGAGACAGGAGGAGGAGGAGGAGGAAGAGGAGGAGAATGACAAGGACGATGAGGAAATCAAAGGAGATGGAGGAAGGAAGAATGAGACAGGAGGAGGAGGAGGAGGAAGAGGAGGAAGAGACGGAGAAGAGAAGGATCCAGAAGAGCTGTCACTTGTGGGGAGCTCAGTCTTGGAGGGGGGTGAGGTGGAGGAAGAGGAGGAGGAAGACTGTGGGGTTCTTGCTACTCTCTGAACCATCCAGGAAAAAAAAAACCCACCCAAAGTTGTGAACTGGATCCATCTGGCATTCCCTCCTATTAGCTCCCCTTGGTTGTGGCTCATACGGGGTGGTCCTCGACACGCGACCACATTTGAGCTCCACATTTCTATTGGCAAGCCGGACCGTCGTGAACCGAGCTTCGCCCCCTTTTACGACTGTCCCTGGTCACGGCCGTTCCGCGAATCAAGGCAGCCATTTAGCTAGCCACAGGGTGGTTGCTCAGAGAATCCGGCTTCCCCTTTGACTCGGCTCGCCAGACGGCCGCAAAACAGAGTCCCAGGGTGACCCGGGGATGCTGCAACCATCCTAAGTCCATGCCAGTTGCCAGGCCTCCAGATGTTGGATTACGAGTGGTGGTAAGGACTGCAGGGGTTCTCAACCTTGGCCACTTTAAGACTTGTGGACTTCAACTCCCAGAATTCCTCAGCCAGCTTTGCTGGCTGAGGAATTCTGGGAGTTGAAGTCCACAAGTCTTAAAGTGGCCAAGGTTGAGAACCCCTGCTTTAAGGGGAAGCAGAGGGCGAGGAGGCCCCACCTGAACGGGGCCAATTGCTAGGCTGGCCTTACGGAAGCCCCCCCCCCCACTTCAGGGCTTTCTCCCACCCTTCTGCCTTTGGGGCTGGGGTCTTTTAAAGTAGTCGAGGCTCGACTACTGCAATGCTCTCTACATGGGGCTACCTTTGAAAAACGCTCGGAGACTTCAGGTAATGCAGAATGCAGCCGCGCGAGCAGTGTTGGGCCTGCCCAGAAATGCCCACATTTCGGCATCACTCCGTGACCTGCATTGGCTGCCAATTGGTCTCCGAACGCAATCCAAAGTGTTGGTTATGACCTATAGAGCCCTACATGGCATCGGACCAGGTTACTTACGGGACCGTCTGCTGCCCCATGAATCCCAGCGGCCGGTTAGGGCCCACAGAGTCGGCCTTCTCCAGGTCCCGTCAGCCAGACAGTGTCGCCTGGCGGGACCTAGGGGAAGAGCCTTCTCTGTTGCGGCCCCGGCCGTCTGGAACCAACTTCCCCCGGAGATCCGTATTGCCCCCACCCTCTCCGCCTTTCGTAAATTACTCAAAACACACCTCTGCCGGCAGGCCTGGGGCGGTTGACATCTTGCCCCTAGCCAGTGTATGTCTGTGTGTATGTTTGTTGAATGATTGGTTTTCTTTTAACTTAGGAGTTTTTATATATGTATTTTTAACTGTTGATTTCTATTATGTTGTGAGCCGCCCTGAGTTCTCCGGAATAGGGCGGCATAGAAGTCAAATAAATAAATAATAAATAAATAAATAAATAAATAAATCTCAGCCGAGTCTCCTCTCTTTCAGCTTAGGAGATATTCCAGAAGAGACCCCGGCAGACCCCAGCGCACAGAGTCCCGGAGAGCCCGCAGCTGCTTCTCTGTCCGTCCAGGAGCCCGCCCCCGGAGAGACCCCCAAACCAGAGAAGGAAGAGGAGGGGTCCCCTGACCAGGTCCCAGGGCCGGCAGCGGAAGCCCCCGGCCCCGCCACCCAAGAGAGTGACAGGACTTTGGCGGAAAAGCCCCTCTGCCCTGCTCCCGAGGCCGCGGGCGTCTCTCCGTCCCCCGGAAGCGAAGAGACCGCCAGCTCTGTGGAACCGGGCTCCAGCCCCTACCTCACTCCGGACTTTGGCAAGGAAGACCCCTCCCTGATCTTGGGTAAGGTCGTCCGGGATTGCTGGCTTCAGGCCCGGGTTTGAGCTGGTGGAAGGAGACCATGCCTCCCTTTGCAAGTTTCTAGTCCTCATGAGGCCGCAGGCGCAGGTAAACCTTGACGCACGACCGCAACTCGGACCGCGGTCTCTGATGCTAAGCGAGGTGGCTGTGACATTAAGTCCTCCCGATTTTATGTCCTTGGTGGTCACGGTCGTTAAGCGAATCGCTTCATCTTTAAGCGAATCAGGTGGTTCTTAAGTGAATCTGGCTTGTAAAAAGTTGTAAATGGGTGTGTGTGTGTGTGTGTCCTGTAATCCCAAGGTGGGACAACCGTTGTAAATATGGGTAGTCTTAGGACAGCGGTTCTCAACCTTTTCCGGGGCTCGACCCCGGCCCGCATCACGCATGCGCGCCACAACGGGGCGCATCGCGCATGCATGCAGCGACGGCCCGCATCGCACATGTGCGGCGCAACGGGGCGCATCGCACATGCGCGGCGCGACGGGGCGCATCACGCATGCGCGGCGTGACGGCCCGCATCGCAAAGGGGGAAGAAAAATGGCCGACCAAAATAAAATAAAAAAATGGCGGGCCCACATCGCACATGCGCGGCGCGACGGTCCGCATCGCAAAGGGGAAAAAAATGGCCGACCAAAAAAAAAATATATGGCGGGCCCGCATCGCGCATGCACGGCGCGACAGCCTGCATCGCAAAGGGGGAAAAAAAATGACCGACCAAAAAAAAAAAAAAAAATGGCGGACTGCGGTGTTTGGCGACCCCCGTGAAATGGTCGTTCGACCCCAAATGGGCTCGCGACCCACAGGTTGAGAACCGCTGTCTTAGGACCACAGTTGAGCCCAACATTTCTGTGGCTAAGCGAGGCAGGGGTGGAGTGCATGTTGCCCCACTTTACGACTTTTCTTGCCGGTTGTTAACCGAATCTGGTTTCCTCCATTGGCTTTGTGCGTCAGAAAGTCACACAAAATGGCATCGTGTCACCCGGGGACATCGCGACTTGTCCTAAATGTGAAACCGTGGTCAAGCCAACTGAATGCTCACCAGGGAGGCTGCCGCGGTCATAAGTGTGAAAAATGGTCACCAGTCACTCTTTTCAATGATGTGGCGACTACAAAACGTCACTAAACGAACGGTTATAAGTCGAGGACAGCCTGTAGTTTTCAGTATCAACAGGGGACAGTCAGAAAAAAAGCAATCGCAGGTCCTCCTCGATTGACGGTGACAACGGAGCCCAAGGTTTCTGCCACTCCGTGAGACATGCGGGTTGTTTTTACGACCTTTCTTCCCTCCATTGCTAAGGGAATCCCTGCAGTCGATAAGTCAGTCACAGGGTCATTAAGTGAATCTGGCTTCCCCCTTGGCTTTGCCGGTCAGAGGTTCGCCAAAGGGGATCACGTGACCCAACCAGGAACACTGCAAACTGTCCTAAGTACACGCCAGTTGCCGAGCCTCTCATTTTAATCGCGTGACCGTGGGGATGTTTCAATAGTCGCCACTGTGAAAAATGGTCACCTTTTTCAGTGCCGGTCACTAAATGAACTTTTGTAAGTTGAGGACGGCCTGTCGTATTATTATTATTTTTTTTGAACATTAAACAGAGCAGCAAATCTATTATGAAATGTTTTCCAAAAAGCCAAATATCATCAAAGCATCAAATTTGGCAGCTGATCATGTACAGATTTTCAACTCTATAGTAACTTTCTATGCAATATTATAATGCTAAATACCTATAAACCTGGTATTATCCTTTTCTTAATACATCTCTATTCAAACATAAATGGAAAGAAAAGTGGATTTATGGTAGTGAACAACTGCAAGTGCTTTGCAAAGCTGATGTATAATTGAAGTATTCATTAAGTGAGACTGATCTAGGTGGGTTTTAACATGTTTATACTTTGCAACAATCCTATTAGAGAAGTCTAGTCTATGCATATAAATAACCTGTTACAGTACCAAATGATTTATCACTGTGATTAATTTTGCAATTTATTTACTCGTGATTCAGGATTTTTCTATTAATGAAAATTGGATGTGTGAACAAGAAGGCCTTGTGACAACAGATGGGCTGCATCTCATAAAAGTCTGGGAAAAATAGCTTGGCAAGACATCTTGATAAAGTTATTTGCAGGTCTTTAAACTAAATCTGGAGGGAGAGGATGATCATTACTTAAAATCACACCCCAAACCAGACATGGACATTTTATGGCCCATAGGCCATATCCAGCCCTTCAACTGTTCCTGGGCCTGATGTATTATTATTGCAGCTGGTCACACAGAGGTCAGCCAGCTGTTTAGACTCAAATTTAGCATTTAATGCCCCTGTTGCAGAATCTACCAACCTTTTCACACTGGCGGCCTGGCGAAAAAGGGAGCAGCTGGGAAACTTTTGCGCGCACATGTAAACGGGGCCGCACGCACACCCACAAGGCACTGGCAGCCACGTCTGTGTAAGCGTGCAGGTGCTAGCCGCTGTTGCTAGTCCCGCACACGTGCACAAATGGGTCCGCGGGCACTAGCGCGAGTGGGGCTGAGTGCACGCCAGGGGGTCCGCGCGCTGGCCAGCTTATCCTGTGGCTCGGTGGCCAGTAGGAGTGGGCCGCGGCCCATAGGTTGGGGACCCCAGCCCTATTGGGTCCTTCTAAAGCAGGGGTTCTCAACCTTGGCAACTTTAAGACTTGTGGACTTCAACTCCCAGAATTCCTCAGCCAGCTTTGCTGGCTGAGGAATTCTGGGAATTGAAGTCCACAAGTCTTAAAGTTGCCAAGGTTGAGAACCCCTGTTCTAAAGGACCTGGGATAAGTAAATGTGGATTGTGTGATGGTGTTAGCGGTCTCGTGGCAGGACGTCAGCTGTTGCGAGTCAAACTGCCGTTGGCGATTATTGTGGCAATACCGAGGGTGTGCAAGTGGCGTTCCAGATATTTTGGGATTGACCCCCAAGGCTCCTATTACTGTTGGGATCTCCTTTGCTTTCCTTTGCCACACTTCTAGTTGCAGGTCTTTGTATTTTATGATTTTTTTCTCTCTTCTATTCTGCTGTCTCCAGGTTCTGCCACGTCCACTATTCAGACTTCTTTTTTTTTTTTTGCCTTTTTTTAATTGACAATTGTTAAGTCTGGGGAGTTTTGTGTCTAAAGTCCCGGAGCAATTTAGCTTCTTCGTTTCCTACGATTTTTCTCTATTTTGTAGTCCCACCAGTCCTTGCTTGCAGGCAACTGGTGTTTCTTGCAGATCTTCTGATGCACTGTTGTTGCTTTGTCATGCCGTTGTCTACAGTCAGTCTGGGTGATCTCCTTGCAGCAGTTGTTGGTCCACTGTTTCTTCAGCTTCGTTGCAGAGACAACATTTGCTATTTGGTTGCTGTCTTCTCAATTCTGGCTTTGGATGCATTTGTTCTTAAGGCTTGGTCTTGTGCAGAAATACAAATATGTAAACTATACATATGCAGGTACAGTATAGGGAGTATCTTGCTCAATAGCAGCAACTGTGAGAGGGATCTCAGAGTCCTAGTGGACAATCACTTAACTGTGAGCCAGCCGTGTGCTGCAGCTGCCAGAAAAGCCAACACAGGGCTAGGCTGCATTAACAGAGGGATAGAATCAAGATCACGCAAAGTGTTGATACCACTTTACAAGGCCTTGGTAAGGCCACACTTGGAATCCTGCATCCACTTTTGGTCACCACGATGTAAAAAAGATGTTGAGACTCTAGAAAGAGTGCAGAGAAGAGCAACAAAGATGATCAGGGGACTGGAGGCTAAAACATATAAGGAACGGTGGCTGGAATTGGGCAGGTCTAGTTTAATGAAGAGAAGGATGAGGGGGACAGGATAGCAGTCTTCCAGTATCTCAGGGGCTGCCCCAAAGAGGAGGGAGTCAAGCTCTTCTCCAAAGCACCTCTAAAGGCAGGACAAAAAGCAATGGATGGAAATTCATCAAAGAGAGAAGCAACACAGAACTAAAGAGAAACTTCCTGACAGTGAGAACAATTAACCAGTGGAACCACCTGCCTCCAGAAGTTGTGAATGCTCCAACACTGGGAGTTTTTAAGAAGAGACTAGACAGCCATTTGTCTGACATGGTATAGGGTTTCCGTCCCTTCCAACTTTATTATTATTATTATTATTATTATTATTATTATTATTATTATTATTATTATTATTATTATGGATCATCGCACAGTCAGCCAGATGTTCAGACTGGATTTGGCATTTTGTCTACCTATCGAGTCCTTCCCAAGGACCTGGGATGGGCAGATGTGGATGTTTGGTGGTATTACAGATATAGTCGCAGGATGGAAGCAGTTCCTAGTAAGGCCGCCTTTTGCAATTGACTAATGGCGAATTTGTCAATGCCAGTGATGGTGTTCAAGTGGTGCTCCAGTTGTTTTGGGGTTGCACCCAAGGCGCCTATGACTATTGGTGCCACCCTTGCTTGCTTTTGCCACAGTCTTTCTATTTCTGTTTGTAGGTCTTTGTATTTTGTTATCTTCTCCAGTTCTTTCTCGTATTATTATTATTATTATTATTATTATTATTATTATTATTATTATTATTATCATTATTATTATTATTATTATTATTATTATATACAGCATATTATAATTCAGAATAGTACAGGTAGTCCTCAACTTACAGCAGTTCATTTAGTGACCATTCAAAGTTACAACGACCCTGAAAAAAGAAACTTACGACCATTTTTCCACACAACCGTTGCATCATCCCTGGGGTCATGTGATTAAAATTCAGAACTTGGCGACTGACTTGTAGTTACGACAATCGCAGGGTCTGCCCGAGGTCACGTGATCCCCTTTTGCGACCTCCTGGCCAGCAAAGTCAGTGGGGAAGCCAGATTCACTTAACAACCTAATTTAACAGCTGCAGTGATTCACTTCACAACTGCGGCAAGAAAGGTCGTAAAACGGGACAAAATTCACTTTAGCAACCATCTCACTTAGCCGGAGGAATTTGGGGTTCAATTGGGGTCATAAGTCGAGGACTACCTGTACAGAAACACGAGGGTCTTGAGCCCCCCGTGTGAGGTTGGCCCCAACCCTCCTATCTTTTTGGAAGGGCCTGAAGACCCTCCAGTGGGGGTGTTGACGCTGCTAACGTCAGATGTTCTTGCTTTGACAACAGATGGAAATGCAGCCATCTTTTCTCTATCACTTTTAGAGTTCATTGCTGGGAGGGGGGATGTGGACGAGAGTCCAGTTGGTCATAACAATAATAACTCAGCCGTGGGAACCCAAGGTCATTGGGCCCAGAGTTGATAAAGATTTGGCGGGCTGGAGAGCTGGGGAGAAAGCCCGAGCTTTGAGCTAATTGGAGAATGTAATTATTATTATTATTATTATTATTATTATTATTATTAATAATAATAATAATAATAATTCGCCATTAGACAATTGCAAAAGGCGGCCTTACTAGGAACTACTTCCATCCTGCGACGAGATCTGTAATACCATCAAACATCTACATCTGCCCATACCAGGTCCTTGGTGAGGACTCGATAGGTAGACAAAATGTCAAATTCAGTCTGAACATCTGGCTGACTGTGTGATGATGATGATGATGATGATGATGATAATAATAATAATAATAATAATAATAATAATAATAATAATGTTGGAAGGGACTTTGGGGGTTATCTAGTCCAACCCCCTGCTCAGGCAGGAAACCCTATATCATTTCAGACAAATGGCTGTCCAGTCTCCTCTTAAAAACCTCCAGTGTTGGAGCATTCACCGCTTCTGGAGGCAGGTTGTTCCACTGGTTAATTGTTCTGGCTGTCAGGAAGTTTCTCCTTATTCTGTATCTTCTTTCTCTTTGATCCTCAATGTCCATTTCAGCACAGTCCAATATCAATAATAATAATAATGATAATAATGATGATAATAATAATAATAATAATAATAATAATAATAATAATAATAATAATAATAATAATAATAATGTTGGAAGGGACCTTGGAGGTCATCTAGTCCAACCCCCTGCTCAGGCAGGAAACCCTATACCATTTCGGACAAATGGCTGTCGAGTCTCTTCTTAAAAACTTCCAATGTTGGAGCATTCACCACTTCTGGAGGCAGGTGGTTCCACTGGTTAATTGTTCTAACTGAAGGCAGGACAAGAAGCAACGGGTGAAAACTAACCAAGGAGAGAAGCAACCTGGAACTAAGGAGAAACTTCCTGACAGAACAATTAACCAGTGGAACCGCCTGCCTCCAGAAGCGGCGAATGCTCCAACACTGGAAGTTTTTAAGAAGAGACTGGACAGCCCTTGGGTCCGAAATGGTATAGGGTTTCCTGCCTGAGCAGGGGGTTGGACTAGATGACCTCCGAAGTCCCTTCCAAGCCTATGATTCTATCATCCCTTCGCACCCTCCTGGTTACTTGGGACAGCTGGCTTAATCCCAGACTGCAATCCCATCAGCTGTGAGCGCTACAAGCCAGGCTGAGACTTCCTCGGTGGCCCATAGATGTCACTCTTTGAGCATGGATGCTCAAAGTAGTAGGAACCTGTAGTAACCTGGTTCAGAGCAGAAATGAGCTGATCCCTCTTTCAAACACCTCTCTCTCTCTCTCTCTCTCTCTTCCAGATGACACTCCCCCGCCCCCTGCGCCTTTCACCCATCGCATTGTCACGCTGAGGACCGGAGACTTCAAAGATACTTACAAACTGAACACGAAGGAAATTCTGGGAGGGTAAGGAAGGAGGCCTGATTTGGACCAAGTGGAGAAATTTCCCGATAGTAGAGAAGGATGAATCAGTGGGACCGCTTGCTTCCAGAAGTTGTGGGTGCTCCACAAGAAGAGACTGGACAGCCCTGTGTCCAGGGTTGTAGAGGGTAAAGGTGTCCAAACGTGGGAACTTTTAAGACTTGTGGACTTCAACTCCCAGAATTCCCCAGCCAGCATAGCTGGCTGGGGAATTCTGGGAGTTGAAGTCCACAAGTCTTAAAAGTTCCCAAATTTGGACACCCCTGGGATAGTTTCTGCTACTTGACCAGGAATTGGAGAAGAAGATTTAAATTTAATTTAATTTAATTTAATTTTTCGGACTTATATGCGGTCCCTTTTCAATTCTATTTGTCTTTGTTCTACGCTGTCTGGTTTTTCCCCCACCATCTAATTAAAACTTCCATTTTTTTTTTTTTTTAAATCTCTCTGTTGGTGTAAACCAAAGGCCTACCTTGGCCGGGTTTAAAAAAAAAAAGTCAAGATGGCGGCTGTGAACGCATCAGGGAAGCTCCGCCTTTTAAGGATACATTGCGCAAAGGGGGCGGGGCTTCCACTTCACGGTGGCGGGTGATACCTGCAATGTTTTCAGACGAGGCGAAATTTGATGCTTACTGTAACCCGCTGACCGGAGGGATTGGCGGTCTTAGTTGCGTTTGGGAATTGAGCCAGGCTAGGGCCCAGCCCCCCCCCATGGGGTCTGCAGCATGCATTGAGCCCCAGAGAAAAGGTCACCTGCAGGCGATTGTGGGAATGGAGCTCACGGAATTCCCGTTGACCTGAGTTTGGCCGGTTGTGTGAATCCAACCATCTCGCTCCCTCTTGCCTTAGTTGGAAAATTTAGGTGGGAGTCTTGAAAGAGAAGAAGGATATTGGGAAGCATATTAGAGGAAATGTCTCTTCCTTCCTTCCTTCCTTCCTCCCTTCCCTCCCTCCTTCTCTCTCCCTCTTTCCCTCCCCCCTTCCTTCCTCCCTTTCCTCCTTCTTCTTCCTTCCTTCTTTCTTTCCTTCCCTCCCTCCCTTCTTTCCTTCCTTTCTTTTCCCTTCCTTCCTTCTTCCTTCCCTCCCTCCTCCGCTTCCTTCCGTCCTTCCTTCTTTTCTCCCTTCCTTCCTTTCTCTTTCCTTTCTTTTCCCTCCTTCCTTCCTTCCTCCCTTCCTTCCCTCCTCTCTCCCTCTTTCCCTCCCTTCCTCCCTCCTTCCTTCCCTCCTCCTCCTTCCCTTCTTCCTCCCTCCCTCCCCTCCTTCTTCCTCCCTCCTTCCTTCCCTCCCTCCTCCCTTCCTTTCTTCCTCCCTCCTGCCTTTTCTTCCTCCTTCCTTCCTTCCTTCTTTCCCTCCCTCCCCTTCCTTCCCTCCTTCTTTCTCCCTCTTTCCTTCATTCTTTCTCTTTCCCTCCCTCCTTCCCCTTCCTTCCTTCTTTCCTTCCTTCTTTCCTTTCCTTCTTTCCTTTCCTTCTTTCCTTCTTTCCTTCCTTCCTTCTTTCCTTCCTTTCTTTTCCCTTCTTCCTTCTTCCTTCCCTCCCTCCTCTGCTTCCTTCCATCCTTCCTTCTTTTCTCCCTTCCTTCCTTTCTCTTTCCTTTCTTTTCCCTCCTTCCTTCCTCCCTTCCCTCTTCCTCTCTTTCCCTCCCTCCCTTCCTCCCTCCTTCCTTCCCTCCTCCTCCTTCCCTTCTTCCTCCCTCCCTCCCCTCCTTCTTCCTCCTTCCTTCCTTCCTTCCCTCCCTCCTCCCTTCCTTTCTTCCTCCCTCCCGCCTTTTCTCCCTCCTTCCTTCCTTCTTTCCCTCCCTCCCCTTCCTTCCTTCCCTCCTTCTTTCTCCCTCTTTCCTTCATTCCTTCTTTCTTTCTTTCCCTCCCTCCTTCCTCCCCTTCCTTCCTTCCTTCCTTCCTTCTTTCCTTCTTTCCTTTCCTTCTTTCCTTCCTTCTTTCCTTCTTTCCTTCTTTCCTTCTTTCCTTCTTTCCTTCTTTCCTTCTTTCCTTCCTTCCTTCCTTCCTTCCTTCCTTCCTTCCTTCCTTCCTTCCTTCCTTCCGTCCAGAGTGACTCTGGCTGTCTTACAACACCCTTAAAAACAAAAATAGAAACCCATGACTGTTGCCCCCCCAAAAGGCAAACCTCTATTTCCCTCCCCCTCTCCCGCTCCAGGGGGAAATTTGGAGAAGTCCGCACATGCACGGTGAAGGACACGGACCTCAAACTGGCTGTGAAGATCATTAAGAAGCAGGGCCCCAAAGACCGGGTAGGCCTTTTGGGGAGGCCTGGGGGGGGGGCGTTATGGAAGCGGGGGCGGGGGCTGCCAGGGCCAGTGGCCTCCCTGCCCCTCCCCTCTCCAGTCCCTGCCATGCAGCTTTTCTCCGACAGGAAACGGCCGAAGTGGAAATCGATGTGATGAACCAGCTCAACCACCGAAACTTGATCCAACTTTACGACGCCGTGGAGACGCCCCGGGAGATCATGCTCTTCATGGAATTGTGAGTGGCCTGAAAGAGGGGTGGGGGGGAGAGAGGTGGTCCAGTCTTGCATGTACAGGTGGTCCGTGACTTACGGCCACCATGGAGCCCAACGTGTCTCTTGGTCCATTTTACGACCTTCCTTACCCGCAGCCGTTAAGTGAATCCCTGTGGTGATTGAGTAAACAAGTTTGTTAAGTGAATCTTGGCTTCCCCCATCGGCTTCGCTTGTCAGACGGTCACAAAAGAGGATCAACGCAACACCGGGACGTTGCGATCGTCATTAAAAAACCGAGTCCCGTGAATTTTGATCACATGGTCACAGAGATGCTGCAAACGGTCGTAAGTGCGGGCAACGGTCGTCAGTCGCTTTTTTCAGTGCCATGGCAACTTCCAAGGGGCACGAAGCCCACGGTCGTAAGTCGAGGACTCCCTGTATTTATGACGGTTGCAGTGTACCAAAGTCGCGTGAACACCGTTTGCCACCGTCCCTTCTGGTTTGGGGGAAGGCGGATTTGCACAATTCACTTAACCGCTGCAGCGATTCGCTCAGCGACCTTGCCAACGTTGAGAGTCCGTGGTCCAGCATCTGACTTTTGATCACATGGCCATAGAGATGCCGCAACGGTCGTTAAGTGTGGGAAACGGTCAGACGTCACTTTTTTCAGTGCCTTTGTAACTTCAAAGGGTCACTAAATGAACGGTTGTAAGTGGAGGACTTACAGGTAGTCCTTGACATACGACCACAACTGAGCCCAACGTTTCTGTTGTTGAATGACACATTTGTGAAGTGAGTTTTACCCCATTTTATGATCTGTCTGTCTGTCTGTCTATCATCTCTTCTCTTTATCTATCTATCTATCTATCTATCTATCTATCTATCTATCTATCTATCTATCTATCTCTATATCCATCTATCTATCTATCTCTCATCTCTTATCTCTATCATCCATCCATCCATCCATCCATCCATCCATCTATCTATCTATCTCTATATCCATCTATCTACCTACCTATCTCTATCTATCTATCTATCTATCTATCTATCTATCTCTATATCCATCTATCTATCTCTCATCTCTTATCTCTATCATCCATCCATCCATCCATCCACCCACCCACCCACCCACCCACCCATCTATCTATCTATCTATCTATCTATCTATCTATCTATCTATCTATCTATCTATCTATCTATCCATCTATCTATCTCTCATCTCTTATCTCTTATCTCTATCATCCATCCATCCATCCATCCATCCATCCACCCACCCACCCATCTCTCTCTCTCTCTCTCTCTCTCTCTCTCTCTCTCTCTCTCTCTCTCTCTCATCTCTTATCTCTATCTATCTATCATCTATCTGTCTGTCTATCATCTCTTATCTTTATATATTTATCTCCTATCTACCTATCTACCTACCTGTCTTTCTGTCTATCATCTATCTATCTATCTATCTATCTATCTATCTATCTATCTATCTATCTATCTATCTATCTATCTATCTATCTATCTATCTATCATCTCTTATTTCCATCCATCCATCCATCCATCCATCCATCCATCCATCCATCCATCCAGCTATCTATCTATCTGTCTAGCTACCTATCTAGCTATCTTCTATCTATCATCACCTATTCTACACCTGGTGGTGCAGTGATTAGAATACAGGATTGCAAGCTGACTCTGCCAACCACCGGGAGTTCAGTCCTGACCTGCTCAAGGTCAGCTCAGCCTTCCGTCCTTCCGAGGTCGGTAAAATGAGGACCCAGATTATTGGGGGGCAAAATGCCGTTTCTGTAAAACCCGCTCAGAGAGGACTGTAAAGCGCTGTAAAACGGTATCTAAGTCTAAGGGGGCTGTGTGGTCCTGATGCTCCTGGGGGTGGCTGCCTCGTGTGCTGTCCTGATCCAACCTCGATCTCCCATCCAGCGTGGAAGGGGGCGAACTGTTTGAACGCATCATTGATGAGGATTACCACCTGACCGAGGTGGACTGCATGGTGTTTGTGCGGCAGATCTGCGAAGGAATCCTTTTCATGCATCAGATGAGGGTGCTGCACCTGGACCTCAAGGTAGGAGCTGAGCCCCACAAGTGGGGTGGGCCAGATGCTACAGAAGACCAAACGTGGTGGGAAGGCTATGGGCTCCATCAATGGGGGGCAGCGTGCCAGGGCTCCAGATTATCATGGCTTCCTGCAGAAGGCTTCCCAGAGTGGCCCAGGCTGAATGCAACTGAATAACTGAAGAGCAGAGCTGGAAGGGTCCTTAGAGGTCATCTAGTCCAACCCCCTGCTCAAGCGGACAAATGTCTGTCCAGACAAATGTCTGTCCAGTCTCTACTTAAAAACCTCCAGTGATGGAGCAGCCACAACTTAGAACAGCGGTTCTCAACCTTTTTCAGGTTGCGCCCCCGACCTGCACCATGCATGCGCGGCGCACGTGCGATGGTCCAAATTGCGCATGCGTGGCGCGACGGCATGCATCGCGCATGCGCGGTGCTACCCCACGCATGCGCTGTGCTGCCCCCTCCGCCGGCCGAGGGGAAAAGGGGGGAAAAATGGCGGACTGTGGTGTTTGGCGACCCCCGTGAAATGGTCGTTCGACCCCAAATGGGGTCGCGACCCACAGGTTGAGAACTGCTGACTTAGAACATAGTATAATAGGGTTGCAAGGGACCTTGGAGGTCTTCTAATATCTAACCCCCTCCTCAAGCAGGAGACCCTAACCCAGGGATGGCGAACCTTTTCATAGACCAAGTGCCCAAACTGCAACCCAAAACCCACATCTATCGTTGGGTGCCAGGTGGGCGTGGCCCACTGGGTAGGCGTGGCTGTGGTGGTCATGGCAGACTGGGTGGGTGTGGCCAAGGTGGGTGTAGTCACGTCGATGTTGCTCCTGCGGAGGGACGCCTGTGGGGGCCAAGCGGGTTGGGGAAGATCCAGGGGGTCTCTGGCAGGTGGGGCGGTGGGCAGGAGGTTCGTCCTGCAGGGTGAGGCAAGGCGAGGCAGGGCGGGGGTGCCACTGTCGCAGGGCAAGGCGGGACAAGAGCCGGGACGGTGGCTGCCTGACATCGTCGGGCCCCGCACACAGAGGCCAACAAACGCACGGGGGCCGACAGTGTCCGTCAGCAGCCACAGCTGGCCGGCCCCTCAACCGGCGTATTCTGGGGCTCTGCAGCCCGCCACCGGCAGTTCGGAGAAGCCGCCTCTGAGCTGGATGGCCGGCCGACCGCTGAGGAGGCGATGTAGTGGGTCGTGTCCAGGAAAAGGAGAGCATGCGAGGCCAGGAGGGATGGGATGGGGGGTGGGAAACCAGTTGTACTGGGATGCATCCGGCCACGTGGGACCTCGGCGAGTTAGCGGGAGGCTGGTTGAAGAGGGACGGTTTCCATGCCCGGGACACGGCACGTGTGCCCAGAGAGGGCTCTGAGTGCTGCCTCTGGCACGTGTGCCATAAGTTCGCCACCACTGCTCTATAGCATTTCAGACCAATGGCTGTCCAGTCTCCTCTTAAAAACCTCCAGTGTTGGAGCATTCAGAGCTTCTGGAGGCAGGTGGTTCCACTGGTTAATTGTTCTGACTGTCAGGAAGTTTCTCCTTAGTTCTAGGTTGCTTCTCTCCTTGATGAGTTACCACCCGTTGTTTCTTGTCTTGCCTTCTGATGCTTTGGAGAATCACTTGATTCCCCCCCCCCTGTTCTTTGTGGCAGCCCCTTAAAAATGTACCAGATTCTTTTGCTTTTTGCAATGTGTCTGGGTTTGTGTGTGTGTGTGTGTGTGTGTGTGTGTGTGTTTAAGGGTCAGCTGGGAGCTTTAAGCTTTAGCATTTGCAGTTGACCGACGGTGAATTTGCCAATGCCATTGGTGTTTCAGCGGTGCTCCAGATGTTTTAGGACTGCCCCTGAGGGACCGATCCCTATTAGTGTTATTATGATGGTTGGTGCCACCATCAGCCAGATGTTGAGAGTGGATTTGGCATTTTTGTCTACCTATCAGGTCTACTACCTGTTGGCCTACCGGTCAAGTCCTTCCCAAGGACCTGGGATAGCCAGTTGTTGTTGGATGGAGTTTTAAATGGATCGTCACAGCCGCTCCGAGTCAACCTGCCTTTTGCAATTGACATATTGATATTATTATTATTATTATTATTATTATTATTATTATTATTATTATTACTATTATTATTATAGTTGGTTTCAGAGTCAGCCAGTCGTTGAGACTGGATTTGGTGTGTTTGCCCCCCCCTTGCCAACAATCTGCGATAAGCAGAGGTGGTCATTGGATGGGGTTAGAGCAGACATGTCAAACACAAGGCCTGGGGGCCAGATGTGGCCCACAAAGTGGTTTCATGTGGCCCGCGAAGCCATCCTGGGAACAGTGAGGGAACGGCCCCCACTGGCTTGGCCCTGGCCCAGGCCGGCCGGGAGCCAATGTACAATTTTGTGGTGGCCATCTATGCTGAAACACATTCAGTCTTAGCTCCACAAGGCCATCTGGAAACAGCGAGGGACCGACCCCTGCCGCGTCGGCCACGGCCCCTGGGTGCATGCTGGGGAGGGGTCACCCTTTGTGAGGAATGAAGAAATGGACCCTGCCTTGGCGCTTGCCCCGGTCCCCCCCTTCTGCCAGAGACCCTCAGATCAGTCCCACTCTTGCCCAGGCCCCCACAGGCACCCTTGACGCGAACAATGTAGAGCTGGCCACGCCCACCCAGTAGGCCACACCCACTCCATCCACACCCACCCAGTAGACCGCGCCCACCCTGGCCAACCGCCCCCCCAGGGCAACTGCAATGCTGATGCGGCCCTCAACGAAATTGAGTTTGACACCCCAGGCTTAGAGAGATTGTCCGAGGATGTCAGCTGCTCCAAGTCAAGCTGCCTTTCGCAATTGACTGACGGGGATCGTGTCAATGCAATTCAAGGCATGCTGCAGACGTTTTGGTACACCCCCCCTCTGCATTCGTTTACCACGGTCGTTCTATTTCTCTGTGCGGGTCTTTGTGTTTCGTTGTGTTCTCCCGCCCATTGTCTTCTCTTGGGCTGTTTCCAGGCGCTGACACATCCGCGGTCCAGGCTTTTTTTCGTCTTTCTTATCCACAGTTGCTAAGCCTTGGGGTGCGGTGTGGCAGGCGCCTGCCTCTCTGTTGTTGTTGTTGTAGTGTTGGTGGTTGTTAGAGAAGAGATTTGTCCATAGTTTCCTCTGCTCCTCTCATCCCCCCCCAAAGATCTTTCTATTCCCTTTC
>JARGCV010000559.1:120000-307500 GCA_034064705.1 Bothrops alternatus
GTTAAAGAAGGTTCCACCTCCATTTGCACCCGTCAGGAGACCCTGAGGACACAGGTCAATCTCCAAGTGGCCTCAATGACGCTCGGAAAGAATGCAAATGACCAACTGTCTGCAAGGAGTATAAATCCTTCCATTTTCCCCACCATCCAGTCAGAACCTGAAGAAGCTTCTGGGATGAGATGCGAAAGGTCTTCAAAGAAAAACAGTCCATTTGCCTCGTGAAAAAGCACTTTGGGACAACTGAGGACACACAGGTGAACCTCCAGGTGGCTTCAATGGCCCTCTAAAATATTGCAAAGGACCAGCTGTCTGCAAGGAGTATAAATCCTTCCCTTCCCCCACCATCCAGTCAGAACCTGAAGAAGCTTCTGGGATGAGAAGCAAAGACGTTTTCAAAGAAAAAAACAAGGAAATCCACTGGATGGTGGGGAAGGGAAGGATTTATACTCCTTGCAGAGAGCTGGTCATTTGCATTCTGTTAAAGAGTCGTTGAGGCCATTTGGAGGCTTACCTCTGCCCTCAGGGTCACCGGAGTGGTGCAAATGGGCATGGAGCCTTCTTGGAACCGCTGAAAAGACCATGTTGTAGAAGGCTCCAGACCCATTTGCACCACTCCGGTGACCCTGAGGACACAGATAAACATTCAGGTGGCCTCAACGACTCTCTGAAAGAATGCAAATGATCAGCTGTCTGCAAGGAGTACAAATCCTTCCCTTCCCCACCATCCAGTCAGAACCTGAAGAAGCTTCTGGGATGAGAAGCGAAACGTCTTCCAAGAAAAACAAGTGTCCCAGCTGCTTCTTGAAAAAGTATCGTTGGGATAGACCGCCGTGGCATTTGAGGTCTGCCAGCAGGTTGGGGGAAGACTCCGTAATCCACGCCCAGCCCCCCCAGAGCTATAGTTGCACTTAATAATGAACTAAAGGCCACCATCAGTGAACTGTTGGACAGTATTACTTGGTCTGTTTTATTTTTTTTTATTTATTTTATTCGGATTTGTATGCCGCTCCTCTCCGAAGACTCGGAGCGGCTCACAACATATATATATAAAACAATTTCAATCTAAATCAGAACCAAAAAACATTAAAAATAAAACTCCACACATACTCATCAGTCACACCACAATCAACAATCACCCCCAGGCCTGCCGGCAGAGGGAGGTTTTTAAATTCTTTCGGAAGGCCGGGAGAGTCGGAGAGACGCGGACTTCAGGAGGCAGTTGGTTCCAGAGGGCGGGCGCCACAACAGAGAAGGCCCTCCCCCTAGGACCCGCCAGACGACATTGTTTCGCTGACGGGACCCGGAGGAGGCCGACCCTGTGCGCTCTCACCGGTCGTAGAGAAGTATGTGGCAGAAGGCGGTCCTGTAAGTGGGTGGATGTTGGGTGGTTTAGGGGTGGGGCATTGTGGTGGGTGGGAGTGTGGTTGGGGATTATTTTATTTTATTTTGTAAACTTTTATACCGCCCCTCTCCCGTAGGACTCGGGGCGGTTTACAGCCAAATTAAAACATAACAATAATAAATATTTAAAACTAAATTAAATTACCTAGGCTGTTACTAAAAACCAATTAAAATCCCTTACTAAAACCCTAACTACTTAATTTAAATTACATAAAAACCCGAGGAGGTCTAGGCCAGGCCGGCTTGATTGAAGAGATGAGTCTTCAATTCTCTTCTGAAGGTGCGGAGATCATGACACGTCCGGAGTTCCGGGGGGAGCTCGTTCCACATCGTCGGTGCCCCCACAGAAAAGGCTCTCCCCCTGGGTGCCACCACCCGACACTGCTTAGCTGATGGCACCCTGAGGAGGCCCTCCCTGTGGGAGCGAACTGGTCGATGGGAGGTATTTACTGGCAGAAGGCGGTCTTGTAAATAACTGGGTCCTATGCCATGGAGCGCTTTAAAGGTGGTGACCAACACCTTGAAGCGCCCCCGGAAGACCACCGGCAACCAGTGCAGCTCACGCAGGATGGGGGCTGTTCGTGACCACCAGGGCGCCCCCACTACTACCCCACTACCACATCCATGTCTTTGGATGTCATGTAAATTTCGTTGTATGTGTATACTGCGTATACACACACAATGACAATAATAAAAAAATTAAATTAATTAAATCCGTCCTGTTGAACTCTCCTTGCGGCCAGACTTGGCCTCGTGGAGCTGGACTCTCTCCTGGCTGGAGGACCTCACCCTCTGCAGACCTTTTATGTTCTCGTCTTCTCTGTCTCTCCCTCCTTCCCTCCCTTTCCAGGCTGAGCGGTCTCTCCCCTTTCATGGGAGACAACGACCCGGAAACCCTCAACAACGTCCTGAAGTCGGAGTGGTATTTCGACGAGGAAGCCTTTGAGGGCATCTCAGACGAAGCCAAAGATTTTGTCTCCAACCTGATCATCAAGCAAAAAGGGTCCGTATGTTGGAGAGCAACCCTCGCAGACGGGCAGAGGGGGTCAAACAGGGACTTAGTCTAGACTCAGTGCCTCAACACAGGAGGGCAAGGCCTGACCCACCAACCCTGAATGCCTTAGAACAGGGGGAGGTCCAATCTTGGCAGCTGGTGGACTTCAACTCCCAGAATTCTCCAGCCAGCATGAGAGATGGGTTGGGCTGAGGGACAGGGGCTGGCCCAAAGTCACCCAGCTGGCTTTCATGCCTAAGGCAAGACTAGAACTCACCGTCTCCTGGTGATTGGCCCAAAGTCACCCACCTGGCTTTCATGCCTAAGGCAAGACTAGAACTCACCGTCTACTGGTGATTGGCCCAGAGTCAACCAGTTGGCTTTCATGCCTAAGGCGAGACTAGAACTCACCGTCTCCTAGTGATTGGCCCAAAGTCACCCTGCTGGCTTTCATGCCTAAGGCGAGACTAGAACTCACCGTCTCCTAGTGATTGGCCCAAAGTCACCCAGCTGGCTTTCATGCCTAAGGCGAGACTAGAACTCACCGTCTCCTGGTGATTGGCCCAAAGTCACCCAGCTGGCTTTCATGCCTAAGGCGAGACTAGATCTCACCGTCTCCTGGTGATTGGCCCAAAGTCACCCAGCTGGCTTTCATGCCTAAGGCAAGACTAGAACTCACCGTCTCCTAGTGATTGGCCCAGAGTCAGCCAGTTGGCTTTCATGCCTAAGGCGAGACTAGAACTCACCGTCTCCTGGTGATTGGCCCAACGTCATCCAGTTGGCTTTTATGCCTAAGGCGGGACTAGAACTCACCGTCTCCTGGCAATTGGCCCAAAGTCACCCAGCCGGCTTTCATGCCTAAGGTGGGACTAGAACTCATTGTCGCCCACTTTTTAGCCTGGTGCCCTAACCACTGGACCAGACTGGCTCTATATACTCAAAAGTTACAACTGAACAAGTTGCAGTCAACTTTTACCAATTCCGTGGTAAAACTAACAACCAGGAGCGCAGGGACACCGGAGAAATGCCACGGTATGAAGAAGGCAGACTGGCCGAAGGTGGCCGCAGCGCCAGACCAGCTGGATAAAATCTCGGAAAACTCCCTTTGCCAACCGGACCCGAGATGCCGGTTTGGTCTCGCCAGAGGCTGGTACAGTTCGTCCTCGCCTTACGACGGCGACTGAGCCTCCGTTTTTATTTTTTATTTTTTATTATTTTTGGTCAAGGGGGACAATTGCTAAATGAGGTTTTGCCCCGTTTCATGTCCTTTCTGTCCACCCGTTCTTAAGTGAATCACTGCAGTTGCTAAGTTACTATCACGGTTGCTAAATGAGTCGGGACACGGCGACCGTCGTAAATATGAGTCAGTCGCCAAGCGGGCACATTTTGATCACGTGACCACGGGGGGGGAGTGTTGCTGCTGCTAAGGTGGTCGCTCTGAAAAAACGGTCCTTTTTTTCAGTGCTTTGAGCCGTCGCTAAACGGACCGTCGTAAGTCGAGGACTGCCCCGTAATGCCTTCTTTTTTTCTTCCTCTCTTTCCTCCCTCTTTCTCCCAGCGGGAGGATGAGTGCGGCCCAGTGCCTCCAGCACCCCTGGCTGAACAACCTGGCCGACAAAGCGAAGCGGGTCAACCGACGGCTCAAATCTCAGGTCCTGCTTCGGAGATACGTCATGCGGCGTCGCTGGAAGGTAACAGCCGGTTGGGAGGGGCAGAGGGGGGGCAGATGCTTTGCGGAGTGGGAATCTTCGGGGATGTTGGCCGAAAAAGTCAAGATGGCGGCCACGAGAGTAGAATGGATCCTCCGACTTCTTTTTAACAGGAGGTCCTCGTCTTACGACCACAAGTGAACCCACCATTTAGGTTGCTAAGCGAGAAATAGGCTAAGCGAGTCTTGCCCCGTTTTACGACGTCCCTTGCCACCTTTGTGAAGCGAATCACTGCAGTGCTTCAGTTAGTGACCCGGTTGTTAAGTGAATCCGGCTTCCCCGTTGAGTTTGCTTGTCAGAAGTTTGCAAAACGGGATCGCGTGACCCCGCCCCCTCAGGGACACACTGCAACCCGTCGTAAATATGAGACGGTTGCCAAGCGCTAAATCTTGGATCCAGGCAACTGCGACCGTCATTAGGTGTGAAAGGTGGTCATAACTCCCTTCTTAAGGTGGTGTTGTGACTCTGAACGGTCGCCAAATCAAGCCGAGGGTGACCGATTCCTTCAGTGACCGTTCAAAGTTACAACGGCACTGAAAGATTTGACTCACAGTTACGGACCTTGGCAGCATCCCCGAGGTCACGGGATCAAACTTTGGATGTGCTTGGCAACTGGTTCATGTTTATGATGGTCGCCGTGTCCCCCAGGGGGTCACACAATCCCCTTTTGCGAACTTCTGACCATGGGGAATCCAGATTCACTTAACAATTGGGTTACTAAATGACCGGCCGTACTCAGCGTGTGGTCCTCAATGGAACCGCATCTACACGGAGGGGAGTGTGTAGTGGGGTGCCCCAGTGCTCTGTTCTGGGCCCAGTGCTCTTCAGCATCTCCATCCATGATTTGGATGAGGGGAATAGATGGGGAACTCATCAAATTTGCAGACGACACCAAGCTGGCAGGAATAGCCAACACTCCAGAAGTTACAGGCTTAGGATACAGGAGGATCTGGAGAGACTTGAACACTGGGCACTATCTAACAAAATGAAATTCAAGGGTGAAAAAAGCAAGGTTCTACATTTAGGCAAGAAAAACCAAATGCACAGGTATAGTATAGGGGGTACCTTGCTCAACAGTACTAACTGTGAGGGGGATCTCAGAGTCCTGGTGGACGATCCCTTAAATAGGAGCCAGCCGTGTGCTGCAGCTGCCAAAAAGGCCAACACAGTGCTGGGCTGCATGAACAGAGGGACAGAATCAAGATCACGTGGAGGGTTAATACCACTTTACAAGGCCTTGGTAAGGCCACACTTGGAATACGGCATCCAGTTTTGGTCACCGTGATGTAAAAAAGATGCGGAGACTCTAGAAAGAGTGCAGAGAAGAGCAACAAAGAGGATCAGGGGACTGGAGGCTGAAACATATAAGGAACGGTTGCTGGAATTGGGAATGTCTAGTTTAATGGAAGAGAAGGACGAGGGGGGACAGGATAGCAGCCTTCCAGTATTTGAGGGGCTGCCCCAAAGAAAATGGAGTCAAGCTATTCTCCAAAGCGCCTGAAGGCAGGACAAGAAGCAACGGGTGGAAACTAACCAAGGAGAGAAGCAACCTGGAACTAAGGAGAAACTTCCTGACAGTGAGAATAATTATCCAGTGGAACTACCTGCCTCCAGAAGCTGTGAATGCTCCAACGCTGGAAGTTTTTAAGAAGAGACTGGACAGCCATTGGTCTGAAATAGTATAGGGTTTCCTGCCTGAGCAGGGGGTTGGACTGGATGACCTCCAAGGTCCCTTCCAACTTTACTACTACTACTACTACTACTACTACTACTACTACTACTACTACTATTATTATTATTATTATTATTATTATTATTATTATTATTAACTGCAGGGATTCCATTAATAATTGTGGCAAGATATGGTCATAAAATGGGGCAAAATTCACTTAACAACCATCTCACTTAACAACCAAAAAGGTGGGGCTCAATTGTGGTCGTATGCTGAGCAGGCTGGTGTTTTCGGCTTCGTGCTTCTCACTCTCTCTCTCTCTCTCTAGGATATATATATATCTATATCTGCCAGATAGGTTTTTTTTTAAAAAAGGCAAACTCTGAAATTGCAGAACTCACTCATCTGGCCAAATGCTCCTGCCTTCTCCCCCTCCCCCACTCCTGGACCCAGAGGTTCGGCTGGAAATTCTTCTTGGGAAACAGGGTTTATCTGCGGCGTGATGTGACTTTTCCAGCTGTGCCTGGATTCTTTTTGTCCTGTGGGATCCAGGATGGTCTTTGGGTTTGGCTCTTTGCTTTGCAGGACGTTTCATAACCCATTCGGGAACGTCATCAGTGCTGGAAAGGAGGGGGGAGGAGGAGGAGGAGGAGGAGGAGGACCATGGGGTCCTGGATGCTCTCTGAGCTTGCTTGTTTTCTGGCAGACGTTTCATGACCCAACTAGGGAACATCATCAGTGCTGGAAGGAAATGGAAGGTTTGATCTCTTTGTATGGAAGTGACTTGCCCTTTCGGTGTTAAACTGTTTTCTTCTTGCTGGTTCGATGATTAGGCACTTGTTTACTTTTTGATTGTTTGTCTGAGTTGATAGTTCCTCGATTGTGGTATTGTTTATTGTTTGATTGCGAGCTACTTGTATATAAACAGAGAGCGAAACCCCCCCCCGCCCTTCTAGCACTGATGATGTTACCTAGTTGGGTCATGAAATGTTTGCAAGAAAACAATGAAGCTCAGAGAGCACTAACGACCCAGAGTCCATTTCTTCTTCTTCTTCTTCTTCTTCTTCTTCTTCTTCTTCTTCTTCTTCTTCTTCTTCTTCTTCTTCTTCTTCTTCTTCTTCCATCTCCTCCTCCTCCTCCTCCTTCTCCTCCTCCTCCTTCTCCTCCTCTTCTTCTTCTTCTTCCTCCTCCTCCTCCTCCTCCTCCTCCTCTTCTTCTTCTTCTTCTTCTTCTCCTTCTCCTTCTCCTCCTCCTTCTTCTTCTTCCATCTCCTCCTCCTCTCCTTCTCCTCCTCCTCCTCCTTCTCCTTCTCCTCCTCCTCCTCCTCCTTCTTCTTCTTCCTCCTCCTCTTCCTCCTCCTCCTCCTCCTCCTCCTCTCCACACAGCCCACTCCCTTCTAGCACTGATGATGTTCCCTAGTTTGGGTAATGAAATGTCTGCAAAAAAACATCCAAGTTCAGAGCACCCAGAATCCCACAGTCCTCCTCCTCCTCCTCCTCCTCCTCCTCCTCCCCGCAAACCCCACCCCTCCTAGCCCTGATGATGTCCCCTACCTGGGTCACGAAACGCCTGCGAGAAAAGAACCAAGCCCAGAGAACCTTAAGGACCCCCCCCTTTCAACCCTGACTCACACATGTCCCCTTTCCTTGGTCTCACCCTGCTTTCCCCCCCCCCCCCCACAGAAAAACTTCATCGGCGTCTGTGCTGCCAACCGGTTCAAGAAAATCACCAGCTCCGGATCCCTGACTGCGCTGGGGGTTTGACCTGGTGGGGGGAGGCCGGACTCGGAACGAGAGAGGAACGAGGGGAGACCCCCACCCCTCCCGAAGCTTGGACAGTGTTGCGTTTGTTGTGCCCTCCCATCTAGGGATTGCGTAGTGGGGAGTAAGGGGACCCTTCGGGGATGGTTGGACAGCGGGGCCTTGCGGTGCAGAGATGCTGCCCCCCACCCTCCCTGCAAAGCCTGCCCCCCTCTCCTGCCTCCCTCTACCTGGGCAGGTGAGCCCCTTCCCCTCTCTCGGCTGACTGGAGCCTCGCCACCCAGGGGGCCGCTTTGAAGGATTTGCCTGCGGAGGACGACGTTCCCCCGGGGTCTGCTTCTCCTGCGCCACCCGTGCACCCCTTGGCTGCTTGAAGGACCCTTCTCCACCCCCTCAGGGAGCTGGGACCCTGCAAAGGACATCTAGACGTGCTGCTCGTCCAGCAGGAAGGGGGTCCTGACCTCCCCACCGTTGGGCGTCTGTACCCAAAGATGCTGCTTTTGAAATCTGAACTCTCGGATCCCGCAGAGGGCAGCTGAGCCTTCCACGTTTTTTTTTTTGCTTGGGGGGGGAGGCTGGTGGGGGGGGGAAGAAGAACTGTTGAAAGGCTGCTATCCGATCCACGCTTGCCTGTTTTTCCTCCATGGGGGGTTGCTTCCGTTTTTCTCCTTTGTAAAATGGTTTCTCTGCCGAAATTTGGAGTGGAAATGTTACTGGTGGATCCAGCGTAGGGGAAGTCAGCCCGGCCTGACCCCCCCCCAACCCCACCCCCCAAGCACCTCCCGGCCCTGGGTAACCCCTGAGTCTCCCTTCTGAACTCCAGCTGGGAGGGGTCCCCCCCAAACTCCTCCGCCTTCACTGGGTCTCCTTGCAGACCCCCCCCCAGGCCTCTGGCCAGCTCCCTCCGTGAAATGGGGATGATGTGAATCCATTTGGTCATGTCCGACTCTTGGTGCTTCTCTTCTCTTCTCTTCCTCTTCTCTTCTCTTCCTCTTCTCTTCTCTTCCTCTTCTCTTCCTCTTTTCTCTTCTCCTCTTCCTCTTCTCTTCTCCTCTTCCTCTTCTCTTCTCTTCTCTCCGCTTGTTATTTTATATTTCTTCTCTCTTCTCTTCTCTTCTCTTCTCTTCTCTTCTCTTCTCTTCTCTTCTCTTCTCTCCGCTTGTTATTTTATATTTCTTCTCTTCTCTTCTCTTCTTCTTCTCCTCTTCCTCTTTTCTTCTCTTCTCTTCTCTCCCCTTGTTATTTTATATTTCTCCTCTTCTCCTCTCCTTGTTATTTTATATTTCTCTTCTCTTCTCTCCCCTTGTTATTTTATATTTCTTCTCTCTTCTCTTCTCCTCTCTTCTCTTCTCTTCTCTTCTCTTCTCTTCTCTTCTCTTCTCTTCTCTCCGCTTGTTATTTTATATTTCTTCTCTTCTCTTCTTCTTCTCCTCTTCCTCTTTTCTTCTCTTCTCTCCCCTTGTTATTTTATATTTCTCTTCTCTTCTCTCCCCTTGTTATTTTATATTTCTTCTCTCTTCTCTTCTCTTCTCTTCTCCTCTTCCTCTTTTCTTCTCTTCTCTTCTCTTCTCTTCTTTTCTCTCCGCTTGTTATTTTATATTTCTTCTCTCTTCTCTTCTCTTCTCTTCTCTTCTCTCCGCTCGTTATTTTATATTTCTTCTCTTCTCTTCGTCTTCTCCTCTTCCTCTTTTCTTCTCTTCTCTTCTCTCCCCTTGTTATTTTATATTTCTCTTCTCTCCCCTTGTTATTTTATATTTCTTCTCTCTTCTCTTCTCTTCTCCTCTTCTTCTTTTCTTCTCTTCTCTTCTCTTCTCTTCTCTTCTCTTCTCTCCGCTTGTTATTTTATTTTTCTTCTCTCATCTCTTCTCTTCTCCTCTTCCTCATCTCTTCTCTTCTCTCCCCTTGTTATTTTATATTTCTTCTCTTCTCTTCTCTTCTCTTCTCTTCTCTTCTCTTCTCTTCTCTTCTCTTCTCTTCTCCTCTTCCTCTTCTCTTCTCTTCTCCTCTTCCTCTTCTCTTCTCTCTGCTAGTTATTTTATATTTCTTCTCTCTTCTCTTCTCTTCTCTTCTCTTCTCTTCTCTTCTCTTCTCTTCTCTTCTCTTCTCTTCTCTTCTCTTCTCTTCTCTTCTCTTCTCTTCTCTTCTCTTCTCTTCTCTTCTCTTCTCTTCTCTTCTCTTCTCCTCTCCTCTCCTCTTCCTCTTTTCTTCTCTTCTCTTCTCTCCGCTTGTTATTTTATATTTCTTCTCTCCTCTCCTCTCCTCTTCTCTTCTCTTCTCTTCTCTTCTCTTCTCTTCTCTTCTTCTTCTCCTCTTCTGTTCTCTCCTCTCCTCGTTATTTTATATTTTCTTCTCTCTTCTCTTCTCTTCTCTTCTCTCCTCTCCTCATCCCTCCTCTTCTTATATTATATTTCCTCCTCTCCTCCCCTCCTTATTTTATATTTCCTCCTCTCCTCTTCTCCTTCCTTATTTTATATTTTCTTCTCTCTTCTCCTCCTCTTTTCTCTTCTCTTCTCTTTCCCTCCTCTCCTCTCCCCTCCTTGATCTCCCTTCCTTCCTCATTCACTCCTTGATCTTCTTTCTTTTCTTTCTTTCTTTCTCTTTCTTTCTTTCTTTCTTTCTTTCCTTCCTTCCTTCCTTCCTTCCTTCCTCCCTCCCTCCCTGATCTTCCTTCCTTCCTCCCTCCCTCCTTCCCTCCCTCCCTCCCTCCCTGATCTTCCTTCCTTCCTTCCTTCCTTCCTTCCTTCCTTCCTTCCTTCCTTCCTTCCTTCCTTCCTTCCTTCCTTCCTTCCTTCCTTCCTTCCTTCCTGTATCAGCTGCAGGGAGCAAGAACAAGACTGAGAAAATGTGCAAAGCTCCTTCAAGGGGTAAAGATCTTCTCTGTGCAAAGAGCTGTGGACAACTAAGAAAAGGTTCTCCTGTCTTGCCCCCTGCCCATCTGGCGGAGAGTTGGCTTCCTGCCCCCCCCCCAGCCTGCCCAGACCCCAGAAGACCCCCCAGTCCTCCATTTCCTGCCCCAAGATTAGGATTAGGGAGCAATTGTATGCCAGGGGACGAGTTTGCCTGATTTCATCGCTGAAACCAATGCCAGCAAAAAATGCATTTCTGGAGAAAATGGACGTCAAATCAGTGGTGGGAGTCACGCCTGAATTCGCACCACTTCGGCAGAACCGGTAGCTAATTTTTGGTTGCCCGGGCCCAGAACGGACTTCCGGAAGTGGCATCCCACACAGAGAACCGGTGGCTCTCCTATTTGAATCCCACCGCTGCCTCAAATATATACCCATTTTCAGCCAGACTTCTAAAAGGGATTTCGTGACGAAAAATCAACTTGGCACCTCTGATCTTGCACCTCCAACGCACACTAGATTGGGAACTCGGAGTGAGTGGCTGCGCTCACACTATCAGTTTCGTTAAACTAGGGCAAGACCCAAATGGCTGCCTTCACACAGGTTGACAAGCTTCCTTAGCATAACCTCAACCTTAGTATAGACTATGAAATAATATAAAACAGGTGATGCCTTCCTCACTAGTAGTAACTGTGAGAGGGACCTCGGAGTCTTAGCGGAAGATCCCTTAAACAGGAGCCAGCCGTGTGCTGCAGCTGCCCAAAAAGCCAACACAATTCTAGACTGCATGAACAGAGGGAGAGAATCAAGATCACGTGAAGCGTTAATACCACTTTACTAGTCCTTGGTAAGGCCACACTTGGAATCCTGCATCCAGTTTTGGTCACCACAATGTAAAAAAGATGTTGAGACTCTGGAAAGAGTACAGAGAAGAGCAACAAAGATGATCATGGGACTGGAGGCCAAAGCATATAAGGAAAGGCTGCTGGAATTGGGGATGTCTAGTTTAATGAAGAGGGGGCACATGATAGCAGTCTTCCAGTATCCCAGGAGTTGCCACAAAGAAGAGGGAGTCAAACTATTCTCCAAAGCACTTAAGGACAGGACAAGATTAATACCACTTTACAAGGCCTTGGGAAGGCCACACTTGGAATGCTGCATCCAGTTTTGGTCACCACAATGTAAAAAAGATGCTGAGACTCTAGAACAGGGGTGTCAAACTCAATTTTATTGAGGGACGCAACAGCATTGCAGTTATCCTTGGGGGGGGCGGGTGGGTGTGGCTGGAGTGGGTGTGGCCTACTGGGTGGGCATGGCCAGCTCTACATCGTTCGCGTCAAGGGTGCCTACTGGGTGGGCCTGGGCAGGAGTGGGACAGATCTGAGGGTCTCTGGCAGAAAGGGGGGGGACCGGGACAAGCGCCAAGGCATGGTGCATTTCTTCATTCCTCACAAAGGGTGACCTCTCCCCAGCATGCACCCAGGGGCCGGGGCCGACGCGGCAGGGGCCGGTCCCTCACTGTTTCCAGACGGCCTTGTGGAGCTAAGACTGAATGCGCTTCAGCATAGATGGGCCACCACACAGTTGTACATTGGCTCCAGGGCGGCCTGGACCAGGGCCAAGGCAAAGGAGGCCGTTCCCTCACTGTTCCCAGGATGGCTTCAAGGGCCACATGAAACCACGTCACGGGCCGCATCCGCCCCCCCCCCGGGCCTTGTGTTTGACATGTCTGCTCTAGAAAGAGTACAGAGAAGAGCAACAAAGATGATCAGGGGGCTGGAGGTTGAAACATAAGAAGAATGCCTGCAGGAATTGGGGTTGTCTAGTTTAATGAAGAGAAGGATGAGGGGGGACAGGACAGCAGTCTTCCAGTATCTCAGGGGCTGCCCCAAACAAGAGGGAGTCAAGCTACTCTCCAAAGCGCCTGAAGGCAGGACAAGAAGCAACAGATGGAAACATCAACGAGAGAAGCAACCTGGAACTATGGAGAAACTTCTTAACCGTGAGAAGAATTAATTCGGGCTTGCCTCTAGAACAGGGGTTGGCAACCTGGGCTCTTTTATGACTTGTGGACTTCGACTCCCAGAATTCCTGAGCCAGCCATGCTGAGGGGAAAGGGAGAGGTTATCAAGCTGAGCCATGCTGGCTCAGGAATTCTGGGAGTTGAAGTCCACCAGTCATGAGGGGGCCATAGTTCCCCCATGCTGGCTGAGGAATTCTGGGAGTTGAAGTCCACGAGTCATGAGGGGGCCATACTTCCCCCATGCTGGCTCAGGAATTCTGGGAGTTGAAGTCCACGAGTCATGAGGGGGCCATAGTTCCCCCATGATGGCTGAGGAATTCTGGGAGTTGTCCACCAGTCATGAGGGGGCCATAGTTCCCCCATGCTGGCTCAGGAATTCTGGGAGTTGAAGTCCACCAGTCATGAGGGGGCCATAGTTCCCCCATGCTGGCTCGGGAATTCTGGGAGTCCAAGAGTCATGAGGGGGCCATAATTCCCCCATGCTGGCTCAGGAATTCTGGGAGTTGAAGTCCACCAGTCATGAGGGGGCCATAGTTCCCCCATGCTGGCTCAGGAATTCTGGGAGTTGAAGTCCACGAGTCATGAGGGGCCCATACTTCCCCCATGCTGGCTCAGGAATTCTGGGAGTTGAAGTCCACGAGTCATGAGGGGGCCATACTTTCCCCATGATGGCTGAGGAATTCTGGGAGTTGAAGTCCACCAGTCATGAGGGGGCCATAGTTCCCCCATGCTGGCTCAGGAACTCTGGGAGTTGAAGTCCACCAGTCATAAAAGAGCCAAGGTTGCCTACCCCTGCTCTAGAAGGTGTAGGTGCTCCATCCCTGGAGGCTTTTAAGATCAACTATCTGTCTGGAATGGTAGTGAGTCTTCAGCCCGAGCGGGGCTGGAGTAAGAAGACCTCCAAGATCCCTTTCAATTCTGTGGTGACCAAGGTACTTTTCAAAAAGGCAGCTGGACTTTCTTGGTTTCTGCTTGAAGATGTTTTTGCTTCTCCTTCAAGAAGCTTCATGGACACTTGCAACTCTTGTTATTTTGTAATTCCTGTCAGATGGATGGACCAAGAAATGTCTGGGAAGAAGAAGCCCAGAAGTGACAGGCTCTCTCCACAAAGAGACGACTGGACAGTGTTGGACGTTCAAATGGTGCTTTGGGAGTTGAAGAAGATGTTCCTTAGCTTCTCCCAGCTTCCTCCTTTGTTCTTGGCTAAGGAAATGGTGTGGATCCCTTTCCAGATGTCTGGGCCAGCTGCCTCCCTGCTCTTAATTAATTCAGGCATGGAGAGGTCAGGAGAGCTTTGCAAATCCTTCCTGCCAGACAGAGAGAGATGCAGAAATAAAGGGGTTTTGTGCAAGTTGGCAAGGGGCCTGCGGGCTTAGGGGGGAACCTGGAGGTCGCTAATTTTTTTCAAGAATGCTTTGCACATTTTCTCCATCTTGTTCTTGCTCCCTGCAGTTGATATGGGTGGGAAGGAAGGAAGGGAGGGAGGAAGGAAGGAAAGAAGGAAGGAAGGAAAGGAGGGAGGAAGGAAGGGGAAAGGGAGGGAGGGAGGAAGGAAGGAAGGAAGAAAGGAAAGAAGGAGAAAGGGATGGAGGGAGGGAAGGAAGTGGAAACGGAGGGAGGGAGGAGAAAGTGAGGAAGGAAGGAAGAAAGGAGGGAGGGAGGAAGGGAGGAAAGGAAGGAAGTGGAAAGAGGGAGGGAGGAAGGAAGGAAGAAAGGAGAGGGAGGGAGGGAAGGAAGGGGAAAGAGGGAGGGAGGGAGGGAGGAAGGAGAAAGGGAGGGAAGGAAGGAAGTGGAAAGAGAGAGGGAGGGAGGAAGGAGAAAGATGGAGGAAGGAAGGAAGTAAGGAAGGAAGGAGAAGGAAGGAGGGAAGGAAGGGAGGAAGAAGGAAGGAAGGAAGGAAAGAAGGGGAAAGAGGGAGGGAAGGAGGAAGGAAGTGGAAAGAGGGAGGGAGGGAAGGAAGGAAGAAAGAAAGGAAGGAAGGAGAAAGGGATGGAGGGAGGGAAGGAAGTGGAAACAGGGAGGGAGGGAGGAGAAAGTGAGGAAGGAAGGAAGAAAGGAGGGAGGAAAGGAAGGAAGGAAGGAAAGATCCCCAGGAGACGGGGAGTTCTAGTCCCGCCTTAGGCACAAAAGCCGGCTGGGTGATCTTGGGCCAATCACCAGGAAGACTGGGAGTTCTAGTCCTGCCTTTGGCAGGAAAGCCGGCTGGGTGACCTTGGGCCAATCCCCAGGAGACGGGGAGTTCTAGTCCCGCCTTTGGCAGGAAGGTCGGCTGGGTGACCTTGAGCCAATCACCAGGAGACGGGGAGTTCTAGTCCCGCCTTTGGCAGGAAGGCCGGCTGGGTGACCTTGGGCCAATCCCCAGGAGACGGGGAGTTCTAGTCCCGCCTTTGGCAGGAAAGCCGGCTGGGTGACCTTGGGCCAATCCCCAGGAGACGGGGAGTTCTAGTCCCGCCTTTGGCAGGAAGGCCGGCTGGGTGACCTTGGGCCAATCCCCAGGAGACGGGGAGTTCTAGTCCCGCCTTTGGCAGGAAGGCCGGCTGGGTGACCTTGGGCCAATCCCCAGGAGACGGGGAGTTCTAGTCCCGCCTTTGGCAGGAAAGCCGGCTGGGTGACCTTGGGCCAATCACCAGGAGACGGGGAGTTCTAGTCCCGCCTTTGGCAGGAAGGCCGGCTGGGTGACCTTGGGCCAATCCCCAGGAGACGGGGAGTTCTAGTCCCGCCTTTGGCAGGAAGGCCGGCTGGGTGACCTTGGGCCAATCCCCAGGAGACGGGGAGTTCTAGTCCCGCCTTTGGCAGGAAAGCCGGCTGGGTGACCTTGGGCCAATCCCCAGGAGACGGGGAGTTCTAGTCCCGCCTTAGGCAGGAAAGCCGGCTGGGTGACCTTGGGCCAATCCCCAGGAGACGGGGAGTTCTAGTCCCGCCTTTGGCAGGAAAGCTGGCTGGGTGACCTTGGGCCAATCCCCAGGAGACGGTGAGTTCTAGTCCCGCCTTAGGCAGGAAGGCCGGCTGGGTGACCTTGGGCCAATCCCCAGGAGACGGGGAGTTCTAGTCCCGCCTTAGGCAGGAAAGCCGGCTGGGTGACCTTGGGCCAATCCCCAGGAGACGGGGAGTTCTAGTCCCGCCTTTGGCAGGAAAGCCGGCTGGGTGACCTTGGGCCAATCCCCAGGAGACGGGGAGTTCTAGTCCCCGCTGTCAGCCTCAGGAAGAAGAAAGTCGAAGCAGCGCAAGGAACACAGATTTTTTTTTCCCCAGGCTGTTGCCAAGAGCCAAGATTGACTCAGAGAAACCACCACCACCACCACAACAACAAAAGAATGTTTACAAATTTAAAATGATTGTATTAAGTTGAATAGCATTTAACTTGAATGTTTTCTTTGTTTACATGTACAAATATATATCTAATAATAATTTTAAAAAATTTTAAAAACAAGAAAAAAAAGAGGGTAACCTGATGCCTAAATCATGGCTGGTTTCCCACCTTCTGGCGAAACCCCACTTTCACCCAAGTGCCGGGGAAATCCGGCCCCTCTCCCGAAGCCGGGGGGGGGGGGCAAGTGGCACCTTAGACTCAGCCAGCCCCGTGGCAAAGCCCCCCCGCCCAGCCGCCACTCCCAGGCGCCAGACGTGGCTCGGAGGGCTTTGAAAAGCGGACTTGGCATTCCTGGAAGCCGAGACGCCTGCTGGGCCTCGGAAAGGGCCAGCCAGGGAAAGTGGTTCGTCTCTGGCCGAGTGCCGGTCAGTTTCTCTTTCTGCAAAGGTTTCTCCAAGGGATGGGAAGAAGCCGGCCAGCTGCCTTTATATGGCCAGGAGCAGCTGCGGAGAGTTGCCCTTTGACCCCCAGTGGGGAGATTGAGATGGATCCGCGGCTAAGCTGAGGAATCTGCTGGAATGCCTTCTCTAGATTCCTGCCCTTCCCCAGATCTTTTTCTTCTTCTTCTTTCTTTTTTCTGTTCTTTTCCCTTCCCTTCCTTTTCATTTTCCTCTCTTCTCCTCTCCTCTCGTCTCCTCTCTTTCCCTTCCCTTCCTTTCCCTCTTCCTTTCCTTTCCTTTCTTCTTCCCTTCCCTTTTCCTTCCCCTTCCCCTTTCCTTCCCCTTCTCTTCCCCTCTTCCTTTCCTTCCCTTCCTCTTCCCTTCCCCTTCCCTTCCCTCTTCCTTTCCCTCTTCCTTTCCTTTCTTCTTCCCTTCCCTTCCCCTTCCCTTCTCTTCCCCTTTTCCTTTCCCTTCCCTTCCCTTCCCTTCCCCTTCCCTTCCCTCTTCCTTTCCTTTCCTTTTTTCTATTTCCTATTTCCTCTTCTTTGTTCTCCTCCTCCTATTTGCTTCCTCCTCTACTCTCCTCCCCTCCCTCCTCTTTCCCTTCCCTTCCTTTCCTTTCTTCTTCCCTTCCCTTCCTTTCCCTTCCATTTTCCTTCCTTTCCATTTTCTCTCCCTTCCATTTTCCTTCCCTTCCCTTCCCTTCCTCTCCTTTCCTTCCATTTCTTTCCTTTCCTTCCATTTCCTTCCCTTCCCTTCCATTTCCATTCCCTCTTCCTTTCCTTCCCTTCCCCTTTCCTTTCCCTTCCTTTCCCTCTTTCCTGCCCTCTTCCTTCCCTTCCCTTCCCTTTCCCTTCCCTCTTCCTTTCCTTCCCTTCCCTTCCTTTCCCTCTTCCTTTCCTTTCCTATTTCCTATTTCCTCTTCTTCACATTCTTCTCCTCCTATTTGCTTCCCCTTCTCCTCCCCTCCCCTCCCCTCCCCTCCCCTCCCCTCCCAGCTCCTGTCGCTGCTGGCTGGATAATTCTGAGAGTTGAAGTCCATTCATCTGAAAAGTTGAAAAACTCTGAATTAATGGAGAGCGAAATATGAACAGGCCGGCAGAAGCAGGAGCGCCCAGAAAAAGAGACAAAAGCATGGGGTGGTCCTCTGGGTTTGGAGACTCCGAGACCCCCCCACCACTGTAGTTATGCTACTTTGGAAACTATCTGGGTTCACACAATGTGCTAAACCCAGGTTAGCAGCCCAGGATCCCCTGGATTCACGCTGTAGTGGGCAAAGGAACATATTAGGGCACACTGGGGTTTGCGGAAACCAGACCCAGGGATTGTATTGTATTGTATTGTATTTATTGGACTTCTATGCCGCCCTATTCCGGGAACTCAGGGCGGCTCACAGCATAAATAGAAATCTAACATAGAATACATATATAAAAAGAACCCCTGAGTTAAAAAAAAAACCAATCATCCAACAAACATACACACAAACATACACTGGCTGGGGTAAGGTGTTAACTGCCCCAGGCCTGTCGGCAAAGATGTGTTTTGAGCAATTTACGAAAGGCGGAGAGGGTGGGGGCGACACGGATCTCCGGGGGGAGTTGATTCCAGAGGGCCGGGGCCGCAACAGAGAAGGCTCTTCCCCTAGGTCCCGCCAGGCGACACTGTCTGGCTGACGGGACCTGGAGAAGGCCGACTCTGTGGGCCCTAACCGGTCGCTGGGTTTCATGGGGCAGCAGACGGTCCCGTAAGTAACCTGGTCCGATGCCATGTAGGGCTTTATAGGTCATAACCAACACTTTGAATTGGGTTCGGAGACCAATTGGCAGCCAATGCAGCTCGCGGAGTGATGCCGAAATGTGGGCATTTCTGGGCAGGCCCAACACTGCTCGCGCGGCTGCATTCTGCATTACCTGAAGTCTCCGAACGTTTTTCAAAGGTAGCCCCATGTAGAGAGCATTGCAGTAGTCGAGCCTCGAGGTGATAAGGGCATGAGTGACTGTGAGAAGAGATTCCCGGTCCAAATAGGGCCGCAACTGGTGCACCAGGCGAACCTGGGCAAATGTTCCCCTCGCCACAGCCGAAAAATGATGTTCCAAATTTAGCTGTGGATCGAGGAGGACGCCCAAGTTGCGGACCTTCTCCGAGGGGGTCAAAAACTACTTGTGTGAAACTATCACAAAGTTGCCGATATGCAGTGCCCCGATCAAGCGGAGGTCCACCCGTCATAAAGTGTGAAAAATATTACAGGTAGTCCTCAACAGACAGCAAGCAGTCCATTTAGTGACCGTTCAAACGGCTGAAAATTCACTGGAAAAAAAAAGATAGGACCGTTTTTCACACTTACGACCGTCGCCTCTTCCCAGGGGTCACGGGATAAAAATTCAGAGGCTTGGCAACTGACTCGTACTTACGACGGTCGCAGGGTCCCAGAGGGGGGGTCACGCGATCCCCTTTTGCAACCTGCTGACAAGCCAGATTCGCTTAAGGCAGGGGTTCTCAACCTTGGCAACTTTAAGACTTGTGGACTTCAATTCCCAGAATTCCTCAGCCAGCAAAGCTGGCTGAGGAATTCTGGGAGTTGAAGTCCACAAGTCTTAAAGTTGCCAAGGTTGAGAACCCCTGGAAGGGCCACTTGCTAAGTTAACAATTGCAAGGGTTCACTTAGCAGCGGTCGCAAAATAGGCACAATTCACGGAAAGACGGCCTCGCTTAGCAACAGAAGATTTGGGCTCGACTCTGGTCGTAGGTCAAGAGCTACCTTTTGTTTGGCCGATGGCAAAGTTTTTCTAAACCCCTCTTTGCTCAGTCGTGCGTCTGGGAAGACCCCTCTCGCCCTCCCGTCTTCCGGTAGCCGTTGGGTGACTCACCGCCTTTACAAAGCGCGACAGGAATTGAAACTAGATTTTTCCGCTGGCTGGGAAAATGCAACTTGGCAGCCACACCCGGCACTTCGCGGCCTCTTTCCTGATAGATGAAGCATTTAAAATCATAGAATCCCTTGAAGCAGGAAAGTCCCCTTTAAACTGACCAAGGAGAGAAGCAACCGGGAACTAAGGAGAACATTCCTAACAGTGAGGGCAATTCACCAGTGGAACAGCTTTGCCTTCAGAAGCGGTGGGCACTCCATCCCTGGAGGTTTTTAAGAAGAGACTGGACAGTCACTTGTCTGAAATGGTATAGGTTCTCCTGCCTGAGCAGGGGGTTGGACTGGATGACCTCCGAGGTCCCTTCCAACTATTCTATTCTATTCTATTCTATTCTATTCTATTCTATTCTATTCTATTCTATTCTATTCTAGTTTAGTCTAGTCTAGTCTAGTCTAGTCTAGTCTAGTCTAGTCTAGTCTAGTCTACTATTCTAATCTATTCTATTCTATTCTATTCTACTAATCTATTCTAATCTATTTTCTATTCTATTCTATTCTAGTTTAGTTTAGTCTAGTCTAGTCTACAATCTTTCCTATTCTGTTCTGTTCTGCTCTGTTCTATTCTGTTCTATTCTGGAAACTAATCAAGGAGAGAAGCATCCTAGAACTAAGGAGAAACTTCCTGACAGTGAGAACAATTAACCAGTGGAACAACCTGTCTCCAGAAGCAGTAAATGCTCCAACACTCCAAGTTTTTCAGAAGAGACTGGACAGCCATTTGTCCGAAGTGGTATAGGGTTTCCTGTCTGAGCAGGGGGTTGGACTAGAGGACCTCCAAGGTCCCTTCCAACTTTACTATTATTATTATTATTATTAGTAGTAGTAGTAGTAGTAGTAGTAGTAGTCGTAGTCTAGTCTAGTCTACAATCTGTCTATTCTAGTCTAGTCTATAATCTGTCTACCATTCTATTCTATTCTAGTCTAGTCTAGTCTACAATCTGTCTATTCTATTCTATTCTATTCTAGTCTAGTCTACAATCTGTCTATTCTAGTCTAGTCTACAATCTGTCTACTATTCTATTCTATTCTAGTCTAGTCTAGTCTACAATCTGTCTATTCTGTTCTGTTCTGTTCTGTTCTATTCTATTCTTCCTAGAGACACCCATAGCAAAAGCTTTTTCTTTTAAGAAGTTTTGCCGATTGATCGGGGGTGGGGGGAAGAGGGGATGGTTCCATGTGAGCAGTGGGCAAGCCCATGGACACACGCAGCTCCATTTACACAAGTGGCAGGCATGTGCACCTACCACTCACACAAATGGAGCTGCGCACACGTGTGCCCGCCCGCTGCTTGTGGAAATGGAGCTGGGCACACATATGCAATCAGCTGTGACCCGGTTCCAAATGATCCGCAGCCCGGTCCTGGGATTGGGGACCCCTGGTGTAGAGTCTCCTACTAGAACTTCACGTCGCCTTGATTCTGTTGTTGTTAGTTGCGAAGTCGTGTCCGACCCATCACGACCCCATGGACCACGTTCCTCCAGGCCTTCCCGTCCTCTGCCATCTTCTGGAGTCCACTGAAGCTCACGCCTCCTGCTTCAGGGACTCCATCCAGCCCCCTCTTTCTCTCTCGTCCCCTTCTTCTCTTGCCCTCCATCTTTCCCAGCATCAGGCTCTTCTCCAGGGAGTCCTTCCTTCTCATTAGGTGGCCAAAGTCCTTGAGTTTCCACTTCAGGATCTGGCCTTCTAAAGAGCAGTCGGGGTTGATCTCCTCCAGGACTGACCGGTTGGATCGCCTTGCAGTCCAGGGGACTTGCAGGAGTCTTCTCCAGCAGCAGAGTTCAAAGGCCTCCGTTCTTTGGCGCTCGGCCTTTCTTAGGGTCCAACTTTCCCAGCCATACATTGCAACTGGGAAAACCACGGCCTTGACTATACACACTTTTGTTGGCAGGGTGACGTCTCTGCTTTTTAGTGTGCTGTCTAGATTTGCCATGGCTTTCCTCCCCAGGAGCAAGCGTCTTCTAATGTCTTGGCTGCAGTCCCCATCTGCGGTGGTCTTGGAGCCCAGGAAGATAAAACCTGTCACTACCTCCATTTCTTCCCCATCTGTTTGCCAAGAATTGAGAGGGCCGGATGCCGTGATTTTGGTTTTCTTAATGTTGAGTTTCAAGCCAACTTTTGCACTCTCCTTCTTCACCCGCATCAAGCGGCTCTTTACTTCCTCTTCACTTTCTGCCATTAGAGTGGTATCGTCTGCCTATCTTAGTAGGTTGGCCTTGATGCTATCCCTCTGTTAATGCAAGCCAGGATTGCCTGGGCTTTTTTCCTGACTGCTGCCGCCCACAAAAATCACATAAGATTCACAACTAGATTCCATTCTCTGCCTTCATGGTGGACTTTACTGCCGGTCCGTTTCCTGCCGCTGAGCAGGAATTGACCACCCCTGCAGGCCCCACTGGGATGGAGAAAGCATCTGGTTCGAATTACACCACAAGCTGCTGACGTCCTCGGCCTTCCTGTCTGGTTCCCAGGGGCTGGGCTGTGCCTTGCCTCCGTCGCCCACCTTCAGGGTCTGGTGGGCCCAGGGGGAGGCTGGCTCCCCCCCTTCAGCACTGCAGAAGCCCACCGAGGCATAAAGGGTGGGTGGGGAGAGTCTCCTATTTTTCCAGCCTCTGCCAATCTTCCAGCTCCCAGGAATTTCTCCTTCTGCTTTGCTGGCTGATTCACCGTCCTTCAGACGTGTGGTCATCTGGCCCACCAAGCCGGCTCCAGGCTAAAAACAGCCTCGGTTGGTCAAGTCGGAGGCAGCCAAGGCCAGAAGATGGGCGGGACCAGCTGTGGTCCTGCCAAGGCTAGGCCGTTGCGGCCTGGAGGCGTGGGAAGTGGACCAGCAGCAAGGCGATCCAAGCCACAACGCATCACGGCCTGGGTCTCTCCCCTGACCCAAAAGCCATCCCTTGTTCCCAGAGGTCGTCTCCTGGTCATTGTCCCCAAACCCCAGAGAGAAATGGCACTGATGAGTTGCCCCAAAGAAGAGGGGAACCCCATCTATTCTCCAAAGCGCCTGAAGGCCGGACAAGAAGCCACGGATGGGAACTCATGAAGGAGAGAAGCAACCTGGAACGAAGGAGAAACTTCCTGACAGTCAGAACAATTAACCAGTGGAACAACTTGCCACCAGAAGGTGTGGGTGCAGGAATTGGGTCTGTCTGGTTTAATGAAGAGAAGGATGAGGGGGGGGGACATGAGAGCAGCCTTCCAGTGTCTCAGGGGCTGCCCCAAAGAAGAGGGAGTCAAGCTACTCTCCAAAGCACCAGAAGGGCAGGAGAAGAAGCAACGGATGGAAACTCATCAAGGAGAGAAGCAACATGGAATTAAAGAGAAACTTCCTAACAGTGAGAACAATTAACCAGTGGAGCTACTTGCCTCCAGAAATTGTGAATGCTCCAACACAGGAAGTTTTTAAGAAGAGACTGATCAGCCATTTGTCTGAAATTGTATAGGGTTTCCTGCCTGAGCAGGGGGTTGGACTAGATGACCTCCAAGGTCCCTTCAACCACCACTACCACCACCACCACCATCATCATTATAATATAGCCGTGAATGTGTCCTCAACCTTCTCCACAAGGCAGCCATTTGTCGAAATGATATAGGGTTTCCTGCCTGAGCAGGGGTTGGACTAGGTGACCTCCCGGGCGCCTTTCCACCATATAAACCATAACATATATAAAGAATAATTGCTGCAATTGGATGTGTCTAATTTAATGAAGAGAAGGACGAGGGGGGACAGGATAGCAGCCTTCCAATCTCTCAGGGGCTGCCCCAAAGAAGAGGGAGTCAAGCTCTTCTCCAAAGCCCCTGAAGGCAGGACAAGAAGCAACGGATGGAAACTAACCAAGGAGAGAAGCAACCTGGAACTAAGGAGAAACTTCCTGACAGTGAAGACAGTTAACCAGTGGAACAACCTGCCACCAGAAGCGGTGAATGCTCCAACATGAGTGGGGCAAATGGACATGGAGCCTTCTACAACGCCGTCCTTTCAGCGGTTCCAGGAAGGCTCCAGACCCATTCGCACCACTCAGGCGACCCTGAGGACACAGGTGAACCTCTAAAACAGTGTTTCTCAAGCTTGACAATTTTAAGGCATGTGGACTTCAACTCCCAGAATTCCACAGCCAGCATTGCTGGCTGTGGAATTCTGGGAGTTGAAGTCCACATGCCTTAAAATTGTCTAGGTTGAGAAACACTGCTCTAAAAGGAGGCAAAGGACCAGCTCTCTGCAAGGAGTATAAATCCTTCCCTTCCCCCACCATCCGGTCAGAACTGAAGAAGCTTCTTTGGACGAGAAGCGAAACGTCTTCAGAGGAAAAACAAGGAAATCCAGTTGCCTTTTGGGACAACCTTGATGTGGAAAAGCCTGAAAAAAGTCCATAGACATTTAGTAATTGGGTTACAATAAATACACCATTATAACCTTAGTACAAAATACTGTTGTAAGCCGCCACAGAGTTTCTGCCACAGTGATACATATTGCTGATTAGCATAACAACAACAACAACAATAATAATATAATGAGTAGGAGGAGGAGGAGGATAATAATCCTGATGATGGTGCTGGTGCTGGTACTGATGATGGTAATAATGACAATAATAGTAATGATGGTGGTGGTGGCGGTGATTGTCGCGACGGGTCGGACACGACTTCGCAACTAACAACGACAAAGCTCTCTGCCAGGTCGACGTGCCTGTAATTGCACAATACAAGTTAGTCCTCGGCTTACGACCACAACGTGAGCGCAGGATTCCCACCGGCTAAGTGAGACATTCCTTAAGCAAGCTTTGCCCCATTAGATGACCTTTCTTGCCACGGTCGTTAAAGTGAATCGCTGCAGTGGTTTTAGAAGCACGGTTGTTAAGTGAATCTGGCTTCCCCATTGATGGGGAAGGACACGAAAGGGGATCACGTGAACCCAGGACACTGCAACCGTCATACATACAAGTTGGAAGGGACCTTGGAGGTCATCTAGTCCAACCCCCTGCTCAGGCAGGAAACTATACCATTTCGGACAAATGGCTGTCCAGTCTCTTCTTAAAAACTTCCAGTGTTGAGTTCTCCGGAATAGGGCGGCATAGAAATCGAATAAATAAAATAAATAAATTCACCGCTTCTGGAGGCAGGTAGTTCCACTGGTTAATTGTTCTGAGGAAGTTTCTCCTTAGTTCCAGTTCGCTTCTCTCCTTGATGAGTGTCCATCCGTTGCTTCTTGTCCTGCCTTCAGGCGCTTTGGAGAAGAGCTTGACTCCCTCTTCTTTGGGGGCAGCCCCTGAGATCTTGGAAGACTGCTATCATGTCCCCCCTCGTCCTTCTCTTCATCAAACCTAATCTCACTTTAGGCACAAAAGCTGGTTGGATGACTTTGGGCCAATCACCAGGAGACGGTGAGTTCTAGTCCTGCCTTAGGCATGAAAGCCAGCTGGGTGACTGTGGGCCAATCACCAGGAGACGGTGAGTTCTAGTCCTGCCTTAGGCATGAAAGCCAGCTGGGTGACTTTGGGCCAATCACCAGGAGAGGTGAGTTCTAGTCCTGCCTTAGGCATGAAAGCCAGCTGGGTGACTTTGGGCCAATCACCAGGAGACGGTGAGTTCTAGTCCTGCCTTAGGCATGAAAGCCAGCTGGGTGACTTTGGGCCAATCACCAGGAGACAGTGAGTTCTAGTCCTGCCTTAGGCATGAAAGCCAGCTGGGTGACTTTGGGCCAATCACCAGGAGACGGTGAGTTCTAGTCCTGCCTTAGGCATGAAAGCCGGCTGGGTGACTTTGGGCCAATCACCAGGAGACGGTGAGTTCTAGTCCTGCCTTAGGTATGAAAGCCAGCTGGGTGACTTTGGGCCAATCACCAGGAGACGGTGAGTTCTAGTCCTGCCTTAGGCATGAAAGCCAGCTGGGTGTCGTTAGGCCAGTCCCTCTCTTTCAGCCCAGCCCACCTCACAGGACTGTGGTTGTTGGGAAAAGAGGAGGAGGGAGGTGTTGGATGTGTCTTACTGCCTTGAGTTATTTGTAAACATAATAAAGGTGGGACAAACATCCATCCATCCATCAGAAAGAAAATCTCATCCACCTAAATTGTAGTTATGGGGAAAATGGTTACAAGCCGAGACGTCAAAATCTTTTGCAGATCTTGGCTCAGCTTCGAAGCTCAGCGGAAGCCGTAGCCAAAAAAAAAATCCTTCTGCGTTCCCAGACAGTGTCCGACAGGCAGCCGGAACTCGGGACCTCCACCCAGCAGCAGGAAAGGGAGTTGTGGGTTGTGAATTGTGAATTCCTCTTCACTGGAGGTACCAATCCAGACCACCCACCCTGAGGAAGAAGGGAAGGTGGGTGGGCAGGGCGGAAGAGGATCAGAGACCTGCTGACACAACTGGAGTCTGGAAACGCTGCTGTGTGAATGCACACACACACACACACACACACACACACACACACACGCAAAGGAGGAGGTGCATGGAAAACGATCCCTTTCTCTCTCTCTCTCTGAGTTTGGAGAGTGATCAGCCAGCAGGAGAAAAGGTGCTGGGCACCCACTAGCCATCTCTGACTGCCGCTACCAACTGCGGTGTCTCCTCCAATGGTTTGGTCATATAATAATAATAATAATAATAATAATAATAATAATAATAATAATAATAATAATAATAATAATAATAATAATAATAATAATAATAATGATGATGATGATGATGATGATGATTATAATAATAATAATAATAATAAAGTTGGAAGGGACCTTGGAGGTCATCTAGTCCAACCCCCTACTCAGGCAGGAAACCCTATACCATTTCAGACAAATGGCTGTCCAGTCTCGTCATAATAAATAATAATACAGTTGGAAGGGACCTTGGAGATCATCTAGTCCAACCCCCTGCTCAGGCAGGAAACCCTATACCATTTCAGACAAATGGCTGCCCAGTCTCTTCATAATAAATAATCATAATCATAATCCCAGGGTAAGGACTCGATAGGTAGACAAAATGCCAAATTCAGTCTGAACATCTGGCTGACTGGGCGACGATCCATAATAATAACAATAACAATAATAATAAAGTTGGGACCTTGGAGGTCATCTAGTCCAACCCCCTGTTCAGGCAGGAAACCCTAGAGTACCATTTCAGACCAATGGCTGTCCAGCCTCTTCTTAAAAACTTCCAGTGTTGGATATACCGTATATATATACAACGGGTAATAGAACAGATTACAGAATCCCAGAGTTGGAAGGGTCCTTGGGGGTCTTCTAGCCCAACCCCCTGCCTCAAGAGGAGACCCTATACCAGTGGTGACGAACCTGTGGCGCGGGTGTCAGAGGCGGCACTCGGAGCCCACTAACTCGCCAAGGTCCCACATGACCAGATGCATCCAAGCACCCATGCACTCGCTGGCCTGTGTGTGCAGCGGCTGATGGTGTTAGCCCCTGCCTCACCTTGCCCTGTGACAATGGCACCCCTGCCCTGCCTCACCTTGCCTCGCCTTACCCTGCAGGACGGGCGTCCTGCCCACCGCCCCACCTGCCAGAGACCCCCCAGATCTCCCCAAACCCTGACCACCCACCCCCCACAGGCGTCCCTCCCCAGGAGCAACAATGAGGTAATCATGCTGACCTTGGCCACACCTACCCAGTCTGACGTGACCATCACAGCCATGCCCACCCAGTGGGCCACGCCCACCTGGCACCCGGCGATAAATAAGTGGGTTTGGGGTTTTGGGTCTCTAAAAGGTTCACAATCCCTGCCCTATACCATTTCAGACCAATGGCTGTCCAGTCTCTTTTTAAAAACCTCCAGTGATGGAGCACCCACAGCTTCTGGAGGCAGGTGGTTCCACTGGTCAATTGTCCTCACTGTTAGGAAATTTCTCCTTAGTTCCAGGTTGCTTCTCTCCTATTCTCTCCTGTTCTGTTCTGTTCTGGTGATTGGCCCAAACTCACCCAGCCGGCTTTCAAGCTGAAGGCAGGACTAGAACTCACCGTCTCCTGGTGATTGGCCCACAGTCACCCAGCTGGCTTTCGTGCCTAAGGCGGGACTAGAACTCACTTTCTCCTGGTGATTGGCCCACAGTCACCCACTGGCTTTCGTGCCTAAGGCGGGACTAGATCTCACTGTCTCCTGGTGATTGGCCCACAGTCACCCAGCTGGCTTTCATGCCTAAGGCAGGACTAGAACTCACAGCTCCTGGTGATTGGCCCAAAGTCACCCAGCTGGCTTTCAAGCCTAAGGCAGGACTAGAACTCACCGTCTCCTGGTGATTGGCCCAAACTCACCTAGCTGGCTTTCATGCCTAAGGCGGGACTAGAACTCACTTTCTCCTGGTGATTGGCCCACAGTCACCCAGCTGGCTTTCACGCCTAAGGAGGGACTACAACTCACTCTCTCCTGATGTCTAGCCTGGTGATTTCACCACTAGATTCTTCCTGATTTTTGGCTTCTGGATGCTTTTGTACTCAGGTCTTGGAGAAGATGTGTACGAACACCACGGACAACCGTCAAACAACCAAACTGAACACTGGTCACGTCAACCCAACTGGGGCACAGCTAACCAGATGCAGCGTTTTCAAGAGGCCAAAGTCAAAATTGGGAGGGGTGCGAACCTTTGAGAGACCGAGTGCCCAAACTGCAACCCCAAAGCCCACTTATGCATCGTCGGGTGCCAGGTGGGTGTGGCCCATTGGGTGGGTGTGGCCCATTGGCTGGGCGTGGCTGCGTGGTAACGGCAGACTGGGTGGGACTAAAAAGTTCAATCCATCCATTCCAACTTTGCGAGAACTTTTTTTTCCCGCGAGAAGTTGAAAGTGTTTGATTGATTGAACCTTTTTTTTTTTTTTGCACATGGCGGTGGAGGCCTAAAGCGAAAAGGTTTTATAAAACCCGGCTGAAGGCCCAGGACTGGGGCGACGGCGCGCGTGCCCACAGAGAGGGCTCTGAGTGCCGCCTCTGGCACCCGTGCCATGGGTTCGCCCCCACTGCCCTATAGGGTTTCCTGTTTGGTCATGGGGTTGGACTAGATGACCTCCACGGTCCCTTCCAACTCTTATTATCCCGGGCACCTTGCTGAATTCCCAGCTCTTTGCCCTCCCACCTTTGTGTCCCACTTCAGCCCTGGTGCCAAGTGATGACTTCCCCCACCTGATGCCCATCGGGCACGTTGAATTGGACTGCCACAATCCCTTCCTAACGTTTCCAGGGTCCCATTGAAGGCAGGACCAGAAGCCACGGATGGAAGCTCATCAAGGAGAGAAGCAAGCTGGAACTAAGGAGGAATTTCCTGAAAGGGAGAACGATTAACCAGTGGAACAGCTTGCCACCAGAGGCTGTGGATGCTTCTGGAGGTTTTTAAGAAGAGACTGGGTAGCCCTTTGTCTGAAATGGTATAGGGTCTCCTGCTTGAGCAGGGAGCTGGACTAGATGACCTCCAAGGTCCCTTCCAGTTCTATTCTATTCTATTCTATTCTATTCTATTCTATTCTATTCTATTCTATTCTATTCTATTCTATTCTATTCTGTATTTATTCTATTCTATTCTATTCTATTCTATTCTATCCCATGCCATAATTCTATTCTATTCTTTTCTATCCCATCCCATAATTCTATTCTATTCTATTCTATTCTATTCTATTCTATTCTATTCTATTCTATTCTATTCTATTCTATTCTATTCTATTCTATTCTTATTCTTATTCTATTCTATTCTGTATTTATTCTATTCTATTCTATTCTATTCTGTATTTATTCTATTCTATTCTATTCTATTCTATTCTGTATTTATTCTATTCTATTCTATTCTATTCTATTCTATTCTATTCTATTCTATTCTATTCTATTCTATTCTATTCTATTCTATCCCATGCCATAATTCTATTCTATTCTTTTCTATCCCATCCCATAATTCTATTCTATTCTGTTCTATTCTATTCTATTCTTATTCTATTCTTATTCTATTCTATTCTATTCTATTCTGTATTTATTCTATTCTATTCTATTCTATTCTATTCTATTCTATTCTATTCTATTCTATTTGTTAGAGAATTTTAATTTCTCTGTTGGTGAAAAAATAAATCAGAAGCTCTGACAGTTGACTGTATTTAGCTGATTCAAATAAATTTCTTTATATTCATATCAAAATATTTACAATACCATACATTCTTCTTTACAGCAACATAGCTCAATGAAGACCTCTTACAGAGAGATACAGAGACAAACCTGAGACTGAAAATTCAGCTCCTAACTCAATACCTTTTTTGCACAGATTCAGTAGCACTTTCTTCACATTGGCTGACTGAGTTACCACATGACTCTTCCTGTTCATGAATATTCCAACACTATTCTATTCTATTCTATTCTATTCTATTCTATTCTATTCTATTCTATTCTATTCTATTCTATTCTATTCTATTCTATTCTATTCTATTCTATTCTATTCTATTCTATTCTATTCTACTCTACTCTACTCTACTCTACTCCATCCTATTCTGCATTTATTCTATTCTATTCTGTATTTATTCTATTCTATTCTATTCTATTCTATTCTATTCTATTCTATTCTATTCTATTCTATTCTATTCTATTCTATTCTATTCTATTCTATTCTATTCTACTCTACTCTATTCTGTATTCTATTCTATTCTGTTCTGTATTTATTCTACTCTACTCTACTCTACTCTACTCTACTCTACTCTATTCTGTATTTATTCTATTCTACTCTACTCTACTCTACTCTACTCTACTCCATCCTATTCTGCATTTATTCTATTCTATTCTGTATTTATTCTATTCTATTCTATTCTATTCTATTCTATTCTATTCTATTCTATTCTATTCTATTCTATTCTATTCTATTCTATTCTATTCTACTCTACTCTATTCTGTATTCTATTCTATTCTGTTCTGTATTTATTCTACTCTACTCTACTCTACTCTACTCTACTCTATTCTGTATTTATTCTATTCTACTCTACTCTACTCTACTCTACTCTACTCCATCCTATTCTGCATTTATTCTATTCTATTCTGTATTTATTCTATTCTATTCTATTCTATTCTATTCTATTCTATTCTATTCTATTCTATTCTATTCTATTCTACTCTACTCTATTCTATTCTATTCTATTCTACTCTACTCTACTCTACTCTATTCTGTATTTATTCTACTCTACTCTACTCTACTCTACTCTACTCTACTCTACTCTACTCTACTCTACTCTACTCTACTCTACTCTACTCTACTCTATTCTGTATTTATTCTATTCTACTCTACTCTACTCTATTCTATTCTACCTCCGGGGTCCCTCTCAGCTCTGTTATTCATTTTTGTCCTGTTCTCCAAAGAAAGTGAGTGCAGGACAAGATGTAACAAGGGTAAACTCGTTAAAAAGAGACACAATCTGGAAATAAGGAGTAATTTTGTGGTTATTTTAATCAGTAGAATGGCTTCCCTCCAGAAGTTGCGAGTGCTCCATCATTGGAGGCTTTTAAGAAGAGACCGGACAGCCAGTTGTCTCCAATAGTACAGGGTCTTCTGTTTGAGCACGGGGTTGGACTAGAAGACCTCCCAAGATCCCTTCCAACTCTGCTATTCTGTTATTCCAGCAGAGTTGAAATCTGGCACATCTGGAACTGAGAACACATTAAGTCGGAGCATAGCTGGCAGTAAAAAAACTACGCTGTCCCTGTTGGATGTTTCATGATTTTGTGGGAATGTTGCAAAAAAGAAGGGTTTAAAAAGCCCGGCTGGGGTGTGCGTGTGTGTGTGGGGGGGGGGCTTTTCAACTGGATCCCTGCAAATCTGGGAGGCCAGCATTTCCCAAATAGCCCTGCCAGGGATTATGGGACTGGTGGTGTGATGCAACAGATGTTCCCAAGCTAGGGGGGCTTTCCATCCGGACCCCCTGCAAATTATAGCGGCCAGCAGCGCAGCAGGGGGGGTCAGGGCCAGCCGGCCAGGCCAGGGGGGAAACTTTCCAAGTGGACCTCCTGCAAATCTAGCCGGCCAGCAAGTCCAGGAAACCCTGCTGGGGATTATGGGCCTGGTGATGCAGCACAGCAGATCTGGCTGCCCTGAGATTCAAAACATAGCCAGGCTATGGATTATGGGCCCGGTGGTGCAGAGAAGTAGGAAGATCCAGGCCGGACAGGGGGTAGGGGCTTCCCAACCAATCCCCCGCAAATCTGGCCGGCTGGCAAGTCCCAGGAGGCCATGCCAGGGCGATGGGTCTGGCGATACAGTGAAGTACGGGTAGTCTTCGGCTTACGACAGTTCATGCCGTTCAAAGTCACAGCATCCCCGAACAAAAGCCACTCGGGATCATTTTTTCACCCTTACGACCGTTGCAGCATCTCCGCCAGTCACGTCATCCAAATTCAGATGCTCGGCAACTGACTCGGAGTTATGACGGTCGCAGCCTCTGGGGGGTCACGTGACTCTCTTTTGCAACCCGCCAAGTCAATGAGGGAAGCCGGATTCACTTAACGACCGTGTTAGTGACGTAACAACCTCAGCAATTCACTTAACAATGGCAGCCGGAAAGGTTGTAAAAGGGGGCCAAACGTCCCTGAACCCAATGTCTCGCTTAGCGACAGAAATCTGGGGCTCCACTGGGGTCATTAAGTCCAGGACCACCTCTAGCAGGAGCGGCCGGAGCAATTAACAATTGCAATTAACAATTAACCAGTGGAACCACCTGCCTCCAGAAGCGGTGAATGCTCCAACCCTGGAAGTTGTTTGTCTGAAATGGTATAGGGTTTCCTGCCTGAGCAGGGGGTTGGGCTAGATGACCTCCAAGGTTCCTTCCAACTGTATTATTATTTATTATGAAGAGACTGGACAGCCATTTGTCTGAAATGGTATAGGGTTTCCTGCCTGAGCAGGGGGTTGGGCTAGATGACCTCCAAGGTCCCTTCCAACTGTATTATTATTTATTATGAAGAGCCTGGACAGCCATTTGTCTGAAATTGGTATAGGGTTTCCTGCCTGAGCAGGGGTTGGACTACATGACCTCAGAGGTGCCTTCCAACTGTATTATTATTTATTAGAAGAGAACTGGACAGCCATTTGTCTGAAATGGTATAGGATTTGCTGCTTGAGCAGGGGGTTGGGCTAGATGACCTCCAAGGTACCTTCCATTATTATTATTATTATTATTATTATTATTGTTGTTGTTGTTGTTGTTATTGTTATTGTTATTGTGTTGTTGTTGTTATTATTATTATTATTATTATTATTATTATTATTATTATTATTATTATTATTATTATTATTATTATTATTTATTATTATTAGTACTACTACTACTACTCGGAGGGCGGTGGGTCCTCCAGCCCTCTGCCGCCCCTCGCCAGGGCTGGCTCGGGGGCTGCGGCGCGTTCCCATCGCAGGGAGCGGCCGGGGCTGCGTTCCCAGCGCTCGGGCGAGGGAGGCCGGGCCGGGTGCGTGGGAACCAGACATCCCGGGCACAGTTCATCGGAGCGGGTTTCCTCCAGCGCCCCCAGGGAGGGCCGCCCCCCCTCTCCCCCCTCCCCCGGCCATGCAGCGGAGGCCAGCTGCGGCACCCTTCCGACCCGCTCTTTGCACCGGAGCGAAGCGAGGAAAGAGCCGGGCGGAGTCTCTGCCTCCCGCGGGGACGGGGGCCTGGGTCTTCGCTCCTTGGCCCCGCCTGGAGGTCGGCTGGCCGGGCGTCCTCCGTCCCCCGCACCGGGCCGCCGCGAGCCTGGAGGCTGCGTTCACACAACAGGATTCGACCCACGGGAACGCGTGTTTGCGCTCAGGGTTGATCCGTACGCTCCTTGGGGGTCTCCGAGCTGGGTGGTTTTCTTGCAGGCGTTCAGGACCAGCTAGGGAACAGCATCAGTGCTAGAAGAGAGTGGTGGTGGGGGGAGGAGGAGGAGGAGGAGGAGGAGAAGGAGAGAGGAGGAGAAGGAGAAGGAGAAGAAGGAGAGGAGGAGAAGGAGGAGAAGAGAGGAGGAGAAGAAGAAGGAGGAGAAGGGGAAGAAGAAGAAGAAGAAGAAGAAGAAGAAGAAGAAGAAGAAGAAGAAGAAGAAGAAGAAGAAGAAGAAGAAGAAGAAGAAGAAGAAGAAGAAGAAGAAGAAGAAGAAGAAGAAGAAGAAGAAGAAGAAGGAGGAGGAGGAGAGAGGAGGAGGAGAAGGAGAAGAAGAACTGTGGAGGAGGAGGAGGAGGAGGGGGAGAAGAAGAAGAAGAGGAGGAGGAGGAGGAGAAGGAGAGAGGAGGAGAAGGAGAAGGAGAAGAAGGGGAGGAGGAGGAGGAGGAGAAGAGAGGAGGAGAAGAAGAAGAGAAGAAGGAAGAAGAAGAAGAAGAAGAAGAAGAAGAAGAAGAAGAAGAAGAGAAGAAGAAGAGAGAAGGAGAAGGAGAAGGAGAAGAAGAACTGTGGAGGAGAGAGAGGGGGAGAGAGAGGAGGGAGAAGAAGAAGAGAAGAGGAGGAGGAGGAGGAGGAGGAGGAGGGGGGACTACTGTGGGATACTTATTGCTCTCTGAGCTTGGTGGTTTTCTTGCAGACATTTCATTACCCAACTAGGGAACATCATCAGTGATAGAATGGGAGGAGGAGGAGGAGGAGGAGGAGGAGGAGGAGGAGGAGGAGGAGAGGAGGAGGAGGAGGAGGAGGAGGACTGTGGGGTCCCAGGTGCTCTCTGAGCTGGGTGGTTTTCTTGCAGACGTTTCATGACCCAACTAAGTAACATCATCTGTGCCAGGGAAGAAACACCCTCCCCCACTAGTGCTACCACTGATGAGGTTACCCAGTTGGGTCATGAAACGTCTGCAAGAAAACCAGATGGAAGGTAGGAAAAATACATAAATCAGACATTAATTTCACTGCCTGCCACCAGGAAGGTAAGATAAAGTCTCCTTTAATTGTATAGAATTTTTTTGTTTAAAATGGCCAGGATGGAGAAGCGATTGGCCACAGTTTCTTTCAGGATATTTTCCCAGCTGTTCAGCCCTAGAGCTTTCCTTGTGGTGCCCCATCCAAGTACTGAAACCCTGCCGGCTGGGGGATTCTGGGAGTTGAAGTCCAGACGTCTGAAAACGTTGCGAAGGTTTAAGAAACAGATTGCAGACGACACATCTTTCAACTCACTGAATCCGATGTTTAGCCTGGACGAATGTACACAATTCCCATTACGGAATCCTTAATCCAAGCAGGCAATTGGAGAAAAGGAATGGAAACATTCAACATCACAAAGATCAGAATTTTTTTAAAAAAATAAAAATGTTTGTGTGAATTTTGCAAGACTGCTAGTAAAACCTTACTGATTGGCCAGCGTGACCCAAGGACTGTGTTTTATTTGAGTGGGTGGCTGTGGAATTCTGGAGTTGAAGTCTACACAGCTAAAAGTTTGCTAAGAAACCTTGCTGAGTCAGGGGTTCTCAACCTTGGCAACTTTAAGACTTGTGGGCTTCAACTCCCAGAATTCCTCAGCCAGCTTTGCTGGCTGAGGAATTCTGGAGTTGAAGTCCACAAGTCTTAAAGTTGCCAAGGTTGAGAACCCAAGCAAACAGGATGGGGGAATGGGGAACTTCCAGCTTTCTGTTGATTTTGACCCACACCCCGCCCCTGGCAACGTTGCTCTGCAGTTAGATATCTAGACATCAAGGAGAGAAGCAACCTGGAATTAAAGAGAAACTTCCTGACAGTGAGAACAATTAACCAGTGGAACCACCTGCCTCCAGAAGCGGTGAATGCTCCAACACTGGAAGTTTTTAAGAAGAGACTGGATAGCCATTTGTCCGAAAGGGTATAAGGTTTCCCACCTAGATGACTCCAAGGTCCCCTCCAACTTTATTATTATTATTAGTTATTATTATTATTATTATTATTATTATTATTATATTAAATTATTATTATTATTATTATTACTATGGATCATCGCACAGTCAGCCAGATGTTCAGACTGGATTTGGCATTTTTGTCTACCTATCGAGTCCTTCCCAAGGACCTGGGATAGGCAGATGTGGATGTTTGATGGTATTACAGATCTCATCGCAGGATGGAAGCGGTTCCTAGTAAGGCTGCCTTTGCAATTGACTAATGGCGAATTTGTCAATGCCGATGATGGTGTCCAAGTGGTGCTCCGTTTTTTGGGGATTGCACCCAAGGGGCCTATGACTATTGGTACCACCCTTGCTTGCTTTTGCCACAGTGTTTCTATTTCTATTTGTAGGTTTTTGTATTTTGTTATCTTCTCCAGTTCTTTCTCTCTATTCTGCCGTCTCCAGGTACTGCCACGTCCGCTATCCAGACTTTTTTGTCTTTCTTATCGACAATTGTTATGTCCGGGGTGTTATATTGCAGGTGCTTGTCTGTTTGAATTCTGAAGTCCCAGAGCAGTTTAATTTTATCATTTTCTATGACTTTCTCTATTTTATGATCCCACCAGTTCTTGCTTGCAGGCAAATGATATTTCTTGCAGATCTTCCAATGTACCATTGTTGCTACTTTGTCATGCCGCTGCTTGAAGTCAGTCTGGGCGATCTTCTTGCGGGAGCTCACCAGTGGTCCACTGTTTCTTCAGCATCTTTGCATAGGCGGCATTTACTGTCTGTTGCTGTCTTCTCAATTTTGACTTTGTGTGCCTTATGTCCTTAAGGCTTGGTCTTGTGCAGCCAGAATTAGTCCCTCGGTTTCCTTCTTCAACTTTCCTGCTCTTAGCCATTAGCCGGGTCTTTTTATTATCTGCTTTCCCAGCTATTTTTTTTTATATACTGGCCATTGTAGTGCTTTGTCTTCCCATGCCTCTGTTCTGTTCTTCATTTGGTCTTTCTTGTAGGCCAGTTTGGTCTCTCCAGTAGTCAGTAAACCTTCCTGATATTATTATTATTATTATTATTATTATTATTATTATTATTATTATTATTATTATTATTATTATTATTATTATTATTATTATTTCCCCATGGATTTCGTTTGTCAGAAAGTCACAAAATAGGGATCACATGACTCCAGGGACACTGCGACCATCGTAAATACGGGTCAGTGGCCAAACGTCAGAATTTTGATCCCGTGACCTTGGGGATGCTACAAGGGCCGTCGGTGCGAAAAATGGTCATCAGTCACTTTTTCAGCGCCGTTGTTACCTCAAACAGTCGCTAAAGAACGTCGTAAGTCGAGGACTTTACCTGCACCCTCATTTTTTTTCCTAGCACATTCTTCCCACATGGAAACTAATCAAAGAGAGAAGCAACTTGGAACTAAGGAGAAACTTCCTGACAGTGAGAGCAATTAACCAGTGGAACTACCTGCCTCCAGAAGCAGTGAATGCTCTGACCCTGGAAGTTTTCAAGAAAGACTCGACAGCCATTTGTCTGAAATGGTATAGGGTTTCCTGCCTGAGCAGGGAGTTGGGCTAGATGACCTCCAAGGTCCCTTCAAACTTATTATATTATTTTTATTATTATTATTTTCAGTAGTAGTAATAATAATAATAATAATAATAATAATAATAATCTTTTATTCATTAGACATGAACCTCAGTCAGCTGAACATTCAAGTTGGCTGGTGCTCATGGTTGACACGGGTTGCTGCCAGCATCCTCAAGGGTCAACCAGGTACCTCCTTAAAATATAAGATGTTCCGAGTAGCGCTGTTTTTTGTAGCAATGCTGGAGTTATTGCAGGGAGCTGCAGTTTCTTGGTGTATATTGCGAAGTTTTTGGACATAGTTCCCAGTGCCCTGATGACCATGGGTGTCATTCTTACACATTTCATCCATAATCACACCGTTTCGATGGCCATTATTATTATGAATAAGAATAAAAATAAGAATATTAATAGTATTGTTATTATTAATAACAATAACAGTAACAACAATAATATTAATATCTTCCTTCGCTGTGTTCACATAACGTGGTTAACCTGATAATCACATGTCCGTTCCTGGATTTGCACGGACTCTTACACCAGCTCGGTCAGCTGTGCTTACACAACTTGTTAAACCAGTGGAAATAAAGTTCAAACTGATTCCTCGGCTTACACTAGTTCGTTTAGCGCAGCGGTTCTCAACCTTTTCCGGGGCTCGACCCCGGCCCGCGCCATGTAAGCGCGGCGCGACCGAAGCCCGCATCGCACACAAAAAATGGCGGGCCCGCACCGCGCATGCGCGGCGCGACGGGGTGCATCGCGCATGCGCGGCACGACAGCCTGCATCGCGATAGAGAAAAAAAATGGCCGACCAAAAAAAAATGGCCGACCAAAAAAAAAAATGGCGGGCCTGCACCGCGCAAGCGCGGCGCTACGGCCTGCATCGTGATAGGAAAAAAAATGGCCGACCAAAAAAAATGGCCGACCAAAAAAAAAATGGCAGACTGCGGTGCTTGGCGACCCCCGTGAAATGGTCGTTCGACCCCAAATGGGGTTGCGACCCACAGGTTGAGAACCGCTGGTTTAGCGGCAGTTCAAAGTTACAACCACACTGGAAAAAAGTGCCTTAGGATCTGGTTTTGACTTAACGACCACTTGCGGCCTCCCCATTGGGTCACGTCATCAAATCTCAGAGGCTCGGCAACTGACTCCTATTTACGACGATTGCCGTGTCCCGGGGGTCATGTGATCCCCTTTTGCGACCTTCCCACAAGCAAAATCAAGGAAGAAGCTGCACTCATTTAACAACCGACTTAAGATTAGATAACCTTTATTGTCGTTTCTTTCCTGTGAGCACAAACGGCACGCATTAAAAATGAAATTTAGTTGCTCCTTCTCAAAGTGTTGCTTCCCGACTAACTGCGCTGTTTCACTTAACAACTGTGGCAAGGAAAGTCGTAAAAGGGGGCAAAACACACTCAACAAGTGTCTCGGCAACAGAAATTTGGGGCTCAGGGCTACGCGTTACTTCCACAACTCCTTTGTGTACAAACACCACCAATTTGCACTGTACCCGGAGGGACTTCGGCTTTCCGTTGTTTAGTCCTTTCTTATGCAGATAGTCCTCAAGTTAGAATGATTTGCTTAGCAATGGTTCCAAGTTACGACAGTGCTAGAAAAAGGGACTTAGTACCCGGTCCTCGCACTTACGACCATCTTCAGCATCACTACAGCCACACGATCAAAATTGGGGCACTTGGAAACGGGCATGGATTTACGACGGCCGCAGCAAACCAGGGTTGTGTGATGGCCTTTGGTAATCTTCCCAGCTGGCTTCCAACAGACAAATTCAGTGGAGAAAGCTGGATTCATTTAACGCCCCCACGGTTCACTTAACAACTACAGTGAAGAATAGAATAGAATAGAATAGAATAGAATAGAATAGAATAGAATAGAATAGAATAGAATAGAATAGAATAGAATAGAAAGTAGAATAGAACAGAACAGAATAGAATAGAATATATTTAGAATAGAATAGAATAGAATAGAATTATGGGATAGAATAGAATAGAATAGAATAGAATTATGGGATAGAATAGAATAGAATGGAATAGAATAGAATGGAATACAGAATAGAAAGTAGAATAGAACAGAACAGAACAGAATAGAACAGAATTATGGGATAGAATAGAATAGAATAGAATAGAATAGAATAGAATAGAATTAGAATAGAATAGAATTAGAATAGAATTAGAATAGAATAGAATTAGAATAGAATTAGAATAGAATAGAATAGAATAGAATGGAATACAGAATAGAAAGTACAATAGAACAGAACAGAACAGAATAGAACAGAATTATGGGATAGAATAGAATAGAATAGAATAGAATTAGAATAGAATAGAATTAGAATAGAATTAGAATAGAATAGAATAGAATAGAATGGAATACAGAATAGAAAGTACAATAGAACAGAACAGAACAGAATAGAACAGAATTATGGGATAGAATAGAATAGAATAGAATAGAATAGAATAGAATAGAATTAGAATAGAATAGAATTAGAATAGAATTAGAATAGAATAGAATTAGAATAGAATAGAATGGAATACAGAATAGAAAGTAGAATAGAACAGAATTATGGGATAGAATAGAATAGAATAGAATTAGAATAGAATAGAATAGAATATTTATTTATTTATTTTTACTTAGATTTCTATGCCGCCCTATTCCAAGAACTAGAACAGAATAGAATAGAATTATGGGATAGAATGGAATGGAATGGAATGCAGAATAGAAAACAGAACAGAAAAGAACAGAATAGACCTTGGAGGTCTTCTAGTCCAACCCCCCCCCCTCAGGCTGAACAACGGTGGCAAAAAGATTGTAAAATCAGTCCCGTTTCACTTAAGAACCACCTTTTTTAGCAATAGGCATTCTGGTGCCAATGTTGGACGTAAGCCGAGGATTACCTGTAGTACGAAAGCAGGGGACATGTAGGCTCCTGCTTCCATTGACACACGACTGTCGCCTCCTTCCTCCTTACTTTAACACAACCACACAAACTACAGCCTGAGAACGATCCCTCCACGAGCCGGCCAAGCGGTTTAGGCCCCCACCCCAATCTCCGGGGAGAGCTGTCGCCCGTTCCCATGACCTCATTCCTCCCAAAACAGCCAGCCCCAAAATAAACTCGGGCCGCAAAACGATCTGAGACAAAATTGCCTCTGGCCCTACGCAGAATGCCCCTTTCTCAACAACCCTGGGATATTTCCCTCTTTTTAATTCCTCCTAAAAGACACACACACACACACACACACACACACACACAAAAGGTGGGGAGAGAAGAGAGAAAAATCACCCCAAAGACCAAAAATTCCATTTTTTTTTTCCTGGCTTGTGGTTTAATATCTGCTGGCAACCATTCCTTCCTCTTGGCAGTTCTTTCTGCCAAAGGCCGCACCAAGGACTCCAACACCCCATCCCTGTCCCCCAGCCCCCCCTTTGTATCTGTATTGCAAGATGCTGGTTCGGTTGCGATGCTAGTGATTAAACCTGGAACCAGAGGCAGGGCAGGATTCGGCCCCGGTCGGGCCTGGAGACTAAAATATACGAAGAACGGCTGCAGGACTTGGGTTTGGCTAGTCTAGAGAAAAGTAGTAGCAGGGGAGACACAATAGCAGCGTTCCAGTATCTGGGGGGGGGGCTGCCCCAAAGAAGAGAGGGGGTCAAATTATTCCCCAAAGCACCAGAGGGCAGGACGAGAAAAACAACGGTGGGAAACTGACCCAGGAGAGAAGCAACCTGGAATTAAAGGAGAAACTTCCCGACAAGCGAGGACAAATCAACCAGTGGGAACCGCTGGCCACCAGAAATCGTGGGCGCTCCACCCCAGTCGCTTGTCTTGAGATGGTACAGGTTCTCCAGCTCGAGCAGCGGGCTGGACTAGATGACCTCCGAGGTCCCTTCCCGGCTCTATTCTGTTCTCATCCGTCTGCCTTTCTGCCTTTCCGGCTTGGCTTTCACACTCCCACGGATGTCCACGGGGCCACGGATTCTTGCGCAGAAGAGCGGGGTTTTGATTCCAGTCGGAGAAAACCGGAGGTTTGATCAATCCAACAAGGTAAAAGTGCAGAGCTGGAAAGAGGGGAGGGGGTAATCTTCGCTCTCACGCAGCCCCCCCCCACAATTAGTTCTGCCAGCATTCAGACGGACATTTGAGTTCCTACCTCCAGGGCCTGGATGGGGACCCCCTGCCTCCCCATCACTCGAAAAGGAACATACCGGGAGTCCTGCAGAGGCAGTGGGGCAGACCCAGCTGGTAACTGCTGCCCCCCTGAAGGGAAAAGGGGCTCCCTGCCCAGGCTTCCGGCTCTTCTGGCAGCGGCACGAAGGACGGGGGCTGGATGGGGGCCGAAGAACTGGCCGCAGGGGGCACGGCCAGAAGCTGGTCCAAGGTGGGGCCCCGTCCCGGTTCGTTGACACCGAAATTCAAGGCCTGCAGGCGACACTGGTAGCCCCCGCCCCGGGCCTCGGGGGTGGGGTAGCCAAAGATGGGCAAGACCGACGCTTTGGCGTAGCCCTCGTTGCCCACCGTGGTGGGGAGGCCACCGGGCGATGGATGCTGCCGGTGGCTGGGCTGGGATGCTTTCCCCGGAGCTGGAAGGACGGGGAAGTTGGGCGCCAGCTGGCCCAACGCCGGAGGCACCCCCTTGCCTTCCTGCCCAGGCTTTGGGGTGCCCTGGCAAGCAGGGGGCCCCTTCTGCAGGCTTCCATTTATCTCCGGGCTGGATTGGGAGGGCAGCCTCTCCACCAGGGGGACCAACGGGGTAACCTCGAGGTCCTCCAGAAGGACCCCCTTTTCCCGGCAATGATGTCCCGGCGAACAGAATCCCGGCGGGTGGCTGTAGAGAGCAGCTTTGGGGCCCGGGGCCCCCTGCAGACGGAGACACGGTGCCTTGGCTCCCGAGGGGTTGATCTTGGCACAGGGCTGGCTCCGGGGGCTGTGGGGCTCCGGGCAAGGCAGGGCTGGATCCGGACCCTCCTGCCCAGCCCCGGACGGATTGGAGGGCAAGACCCCCATGGCCCAGCTGGAAGTCGGGCATGCCCTCCCGGAGGGAGACGCCATCGGCGGACCCTCCTCCCTCTTGGCCGTCTTCCCCGCCAACCTTTGGCCAGGTCGCTGGCCCCTGCCGTCCCGGGGCCCCTTCTTGGACCCCTGGCCTTCCCTCGGGGGCCTGGAGGGACCCCTCTGGCGGGTGAAACGCTGCCGGCGACGCAGGAAGGAGCCGTTCTCGAACATGTCGTGGCACTCGGGGTGCAGGGTCCAGAAGTTGCCTTTGCCAGGTTTCCGGTCGTCCCGGGAGACTTTGACGAAGCAGTCGTTAAGCGAGAGGTTGTGGCGGATGGAATTCTGCCAGCCCGGCTGATGGTCTCGGTAGTAGGCGAAGCGTCGGTGATGAAGCGGTAGATGCCACTCAGGGTGAGCCGCTGCTCGGGGCTGCTCTGGATGGCCAGGGCGATCAGGGCGATGTAGCTGTAGGGGGGCTTGGCCCCCAGTGGGGCGTAGAGAGGGGGTCCCGCGGACGGAGACCCCCGCCCGCCGCCCGCCTCGCCCACCCGGGACACTCCCGGCCGGGGAGAGCCGGCCAAGTCGAGCTGCATCGTCTGTCCGATCCCGGGACGGGGGGGGTCCCCACGCCGGGTTTAAATCCCGCAGCGGTCCGGCCTCTGGGCTGAGCCGGGGGGAGGCGCCCGACGGCCCCACCTCCGCCCGTGGGAGGGGGAAAGCCGCGCCGCCGGCCCACGGGGGAAGGTGGGCGTCTCGCCCACTCCGGGATCCTTCCCGGGCTCCGGGGTGGGGGGAGGACGGGAGGGGTGGGTGGGGAGGAGCCCCGGGGGGGGGAAAGCCCACGCGGGGATCTGTAGTAGGACGGGGGGGGTCTCTGTGTGTGCGTGTGGGTGTGCGCTCGTTTCCCGGATCCGGCACGGGTTTTTTAAAAAAAACACGCGCACGGGTGCGTACACACGTGCAAGCCCACCCTCGACAAGTGCCGACGGCTGGAGGCCGCGGTGTGGTTTGCGGCTTTCCAAACCGCAGCGAGTTTTGAAACAAAAACAAACAACCAAAAACAAAAAACGCGGGCGCACAATACACACAATTGACCGAACACGGGGGGGGGGTAGGGTGCTGGAGGGCGCTGGTTTTCCCAAATCCAGCAAGGTTTTAGAAACACGTACGCAGAGATACAGGCAAGGTACACACGCACACACAAGCCAGGCTGGGTAAGAGTAACTGGATTCTCCCCTGCCCCCCAACCCCAAACCCCGGGTTTGGGGAGCAGGAGGAGGAGGAGGAGGAGGAGGAGGAGGAGGAGGAGGAGGAGGAGAAGGGGGAGGGGGAGGGGGAGAAGAACTGTGGAGGAGGAGGGGGAGGAGGAGGAGGAGGGGGAGGGGGAGGAGGAGGAGGGGGAGGGGGAGGAGGAGAACTGTGCAGGAGGAGGAGGCGGAGGAGAACTGTGGAGGAGGAGGAGGGGGGAGGAGGGGGGAGGAGGAGAACTGTGGAGGAGGGGGGAGGAGGAGGGGCAGGGGGAGGAAGAGGAGGAAATGGACTCTGGGTCTCTGGTGCTCTCTGAGCTTCATTGTTTTCTTGCAGACGTTTCATGACCCAACTAGGGCACAGCATCAGTTCTAGAAAGAAGATGGAGGAGAGGAGGAGGATTGTGGGGTCCTTGATGCTCCTCTGAGCATTGTTTTCTTGCAGACATTTCATGACCCAACTAGGGAACATCATCAGTGCTAGGGGTGTTTATGGAGAGGAGGAGGAGGAGGAGGAGGAGGAGGAGGAGGAGGAGGAGGAGGAGGAGGACTGTGGGGTCCTTGGTGCTCTCTGAACTTTGTTGTTTTCTTGCAGACCTTCCACTACCCAACTAGGGAACACCATCAGTGCTAGAAGGAGATGGACATGTGAAGTGAAGGAGAAGGAGGAGAGGGAGGGAGAGGGAGGGAGGGAGAGCAGGAGGGGGAGGAGAGGGGGAAGGGGAGGGGAAGGAGGGGGAAGCAGGAGGGGAGGAGAGGAGCTGTACCCCCCCCCTTCTGGCCCCAGTGCCTTGGGGAGACAACCTGCTTGGCGCAACTGGCAGTTTCAATTTGTGAAGTCAAGAACTAATTCTTCCCACCCTTTGGGAAAGTTGATTTCTGCCTTGCACTGGGGTGGGGGGAGGAGGGGGATGGCAGCTTTCTGCTGTGGCCAGTTTGGGGTTGTCGAGAAGGCCTTTCTCTTCTGCAGTAGCCAAGCCAGGTCTTGCCCCTCCTTGGCCTCTGCATCCAGGCGAGGAGGGGGGCATTTTTGAATATATTTCCAAGTTGGTCATTGTGGTCCCCTAAGTGGGATAGCCTAAGGTAGGATTTCTCAGCTTGAAGATGGGTGGACTTCATCTCCCAGAATTCCTCAGCCAGCATGCTGGCTGGGGAATTCTGGGACTTGAAGTCCACTCATGCTGGCTGGGGAATTTTGGGACTTGAAGTCCACTCATGCTGGCTAGGGAATTCTGGGACTTGAAGTCCACCCATGCTGCCTAGGGGATTCTGGGAGATGAAATCCACCCATGCTGCCTAGGGGATTCTGGGAGTTGAAGTCCACCCAAGCTTGCTGGGGAATTCTGAGACTTAAAGCCCACTCCGGCTGGCTGGGGAATTCTGGGACTTGAAGTCCACCCATGCTGCCTAGGGGATTCTGGGAGTTGAAATCCACTCACGCTGGCTAGTGAATTCTGGGAGTTGCACCCATGCTGCCTAGGGGATTCTGGGAGTTGAAGTCCACTCACGCTGGCTGGGGAATTCTGGGAGTTGAAGTCCACTCATGTGCCTAGGGAATTCTGGGAGTTGAAGTCCACCCATGCTGCCTAGGGGATTCTGGGAGTTGAAGTCCACTCATGCTGGCTAGGGAATTCTGGGAGTTGAAGTCCACCCATGCTGCCTAGGGGATTTTGGGAGTTGAAGTCCACTCACGCTGGCTAGGGAATTCTGGGAGTTGAAGTCCACTCACGCTGGCTGGGGAATTCTGGGAGTTGAAGTCCACTCATGCTGGCTAGGGAATTCTGGGAGTTGAAGTCCACTCACGCTGGCTGGTGAATTCTGGGAGTTGAAGTCCACCCATGCTGCCTAGGGGATTCTGGGAGTTGAAGTCCACTCACGCTGGCTGGGGAATTCTGGGAGTTGAAGTCCACTCACGCTGGCTGGGGAATTCTGGGAGTTGAAGTCCACTCACGCTGGCTGGGGAATTCTGGGAGTTGAAGTCCACTCACTCTGGATGGTGAATTCTGGGACTTGAAGTTCACACATGCTAGATGTGGAATTCAAGAATTGAAGTCCTGCAACTTAAAAGTTGCCAAGATTGGGAAACCCTGACTTAAGGCAAAGGTCCCAACAGGCCATCTTTGTTTCATTTATCAAATTTATTTGCCGCTTTTCTCACCGTTCAGGAGACTCTGAGGATTTAGTGCCAAAATTAGCTGCCATCTTGACTTTTTTGACCCTTCTCTGCAGATGGCTATGTGTTAAAAGTCTCATGAAATGAAACCAGAAATGAAACTACGGCCATCATGAGATACCGGCTGCTATATGCAAAAAAAAACAACAACAAAAAAAACACCAAAAAATATCGGGCGATCGCTTGAGGCATCCCAGCCATTAGTTTTAAAGTGTAGTTTCGTTTTGCGTTGTTTCATTTTACACATTTAAGTAGCCACCCCTCTTACAACCGAACTCTGGGCAGCTGGAAATCAAAACTAGAAACAACGTAAAAGACGTAATCAAACTGTAAAACTAATCACATCGAAAACAACAAATCTATGAAAAAAACAATTACAAATGTGGGCTGTGTCAACCCAGCAGGACCGAGAACAAAGCCGGACCCCCCACCAAAAGAAGCTGAAATCATCAGTTAAGAACTAGGAAAACAGCCTGGAGAAAAATAGTCAAGGCTTCCCTCTGGTGGAAAAGGCCAAAAATAAGGGTTGGTCCAAAATTTAGATAGCTTATCTGTCCATCCGTCCGTCCATCTGTCTTTATTATCTATCTGTCTGTCTGTCTGTCTGTCTGTCTGTCTGTCTATCTATCTATCTATCTATCTATCTATCTATCTATCTATCTATCTATCTATCTATCTATCTATCTATCTATCTCTATCATTTATATCTATCTAATCTATATCATCTAATTTATCACTATCATGTCTGTCACCTAGCTATCATCTATCTGTCATCTATCATATATAGCTATCTCTATCATCTATCATCTATATAGACACTCACTTGTCTGAAATGGTATAGGTTCTCCTGTTTGAGCAGGGGACTGGACTAGAAGACCTCCAAGGTCCCTTCCAGCTTCTACCTACCCATCTACCTCTATCATATCTTTCATCTATTTCTATCATGTAATCTATATCATCTAATTTATCTCTATCATAACTGTCATGTAGCTATCATCTTTCTGTCATCTATATCATCTGTTTATCTATATCTATCTATCTATCTATCTATCTATCTATCTATCTATCTATCTATCTATCTATCTATCTATCTCCATGTCTCTCTCTCACCTCTCTCATCTATCACCTATCACCTATCTACAGTATCTATCATCTCTATCACCTGTATATATGTATCTCTCCACCTATGTAATATCTATCATTTTTTCTCTATCTATATATCTGTATCTTCTATCTATCTATCTATCTATCTATCTATCTATCTATCTATCTATCTACCTACATATCTATTTCTTTCTATCTATCTATCTATCTATCTATCTATCTATCTATCTATCTATCTATCTATCTATCTATCTATCTATCTACGTCTCTCTCACCTCTCTCATCTATCACCTATCATCTATCTACAGTATCACCTGTATATATCTCTCCACCTATGTAACATCTATCATTTTTTCTCTATCTACCTACCTACCTACCTACCTACCTACCTACCTACCTAATCAGTGATGGCGAAACTTTTAGAGACCGAGTGCCCAAACTGCTTATGCGTCGTCGGGTGCTGGGTGGGTGTGGCCCATTGGGTGGGCGTGGCCCATTGGGTGGGCGTGGCTGTGGTGGTAACAGCAGACTGGGTGGGACTAAAAAGTTCAATCAATCAATTCCAACTTTGCGAGATCTTTATTTTTTTTTCGCAAGAAGTTGAAATTGACTGATTGAACCTTTTTTTTTTTTGCACACAGCGGGCGGAGGCCTCAAGTGAAAAGGTTTTATAAAACCCAGCTGAAGGCCCAGGACTGGGGCGATGGCGCGGGTGCCCAGAGAGGGCTCTGAGTGCCGCCTCTGGCACCCGTGCCATAAGTTCGCCACCACTGATCTATATCTATCATATCTCTCATCTATTTCTATCATCTAATCTATATCATCTATCTCTATCATGCCTGTCATTAGCTATCATCTATCTGTCATCAATATATCGTGTCACATCTACAGTAATAGTAATATAGTAATAGTAATAAAGTTGGAAGGGACCTTGGAGGTCATCAAGTCCAACCCCCTGCTCAGGCAGGAAACCCTATACCATTTCGGACACATGGCTGTCCAGTCTCTTCTTAAAAGCTTCCAGTGTTGGGAGCATTCACTACTTCTGGAGGCAGGTGGTTCCACTGGTTAATTGTCCTCACTGTCAGGAAGTTTCTCCTTAGTTCTAGATTGCTTCTCTCCTTGATTAGTTTCCATCCGTTGCTTCTTGTCCTGCCTTCAGGCGCTTTGGAGAATAGCTTGATCTATCTATCTATCTATCTATCTATCTATCTATCTGTCTGTCTGTCTGTCTGTCTGTCTGTCTGTCTGTCTGTCTATCTATCTATCTCAGGGGTTCTCAACCTTGGCAACTTTAAGACTTGTGGACTTCAACTCCCAGAATTCTGGGAGTTGAAGTCCACAAGTCTTAAAGTTGCCAAGGTTGAGAACCCCTGATCTATCTATCTATCTATCTGTCTGTCTATCTGTCTGTCTATCTATCTATCTATCTATCTATCTATCTATCTATCTATCTATCTATCTATCTATCTATCTATCTATCTATCTATCTATCTATCGCTGAACTGTTGTCCTAAGTCAGCATGCTAGTATGATGTTTTATTTACACTGTAGTTAGTAAGTAAGGATTGTATTATACAATAATATACAGATAGTCCTCCACTTATGACTGCCCTTTTAGAAACTGTTCAAAAGTTGCCAACCATCTTTCTCGCAGTCATGTGACTGCATTTCAAGGGCTCGGCAACATGGCTCCATTTACAGTTTCCATAACTTCCAGGTTTTGGCATAACTGACCAAAAAAAAAAAAAAAAGTCATGGGCGGCACATAAATTTAATAAATAAATAAAAGGGCACCGTAGCAAACAACGGGTGTGCTTTAATGACTTCAGCCTTCATTTTTCGACTGCCGTGTTCGCTTCATAACCGCAAGTCATAAAATCCGGTCGGTCATGTGACCAACCCAATTTATGACCGTCACGACACACGACCGTCATGGCCAGGCTCCGTTACTGTCACATGTTGAGGATTGTCTGTTTCCAATTTTGGAAAAAAAAGGAAACAAATGCACAAAAAATCTGCAAAGCCTTGTTTTATTTTTTATTTCTTCCATTTCTAGGGCCACCACATCAACCGGGTGATCCTGGGGGGGGCTCATGTAGGGTGGATCAAACTGCTCTGCATTTTAAACGACTGCAATTTGCATCTCTTGCAGTGCACACTCGCATGCAAACACACAACCTGTAAAGACTCACAAGGGAGGAGGCTGCAGCAAACCGAAAGGAGAGTCCTGATGTAATTTTTATAGCAGGGTGTCTTCAAACTGGGCCCTTTTATGACTTGTGGACTTCAACTCCCAGAATTCCTCAGCCAGCCTGAGGGAACTAGGACCCTTTTATGACTTGTGGACTTCAACTCCCAGAATTCCTCAGCCAGCATGAGGGAACTAGGACCCTTTCATGACTGGTGGACTTCAACTCCCAGAATTCCTCAGCCAGGCATGCTAGCTGAGGAATTCTGGGAATTGAAGTCCACAAGTTGTGAGGTGGCCAAGGTTGAAGACTCATCCTTCAACATACCTCTGCTTAGCCATTCTACTTCCACCAAGTTGCCTTACATCAGGGGACTTCAAACTTGGCCGTTTTATGACTTGTGGACTTCAACTCCCAGAATTCCTCAGCCAGCCTGGCTGAGGAATTCTGGGAGTTGAAGTCCACAAGTCATAAAAGGGCCAAGTTTGAAGACCCCCGTTTTAGAGGTTTAAAAAAAAAAACCAAAACAATTGGAGGTATAAAATATAACTACTGTGAAGAATATCAGAAGCTATGTCTTTATGCAGGCCGTCCTCAATTTAAGACAATTGAGCCCAAATTTCTGTTGCTAAGCAGAAGACAGTTGTTAAAGTGAATCAATGTTTTTGTTAAGTAACGCAGTTATTGAGTGGCTTCCCCTTGGACTTTGCTGGTCACAAGGTCACAAAAGTAGATCATGTGACCCCGGGACACTGCAACTGTCGTAAGTACGAGTCAGTTGCCAAGCATCTGAATTTTGATCACGTGACCACGGGGGATGCTGTTAACGGTCTGAAATGTGAAAAATGTGAAAAACGGTCATAAGTCCCTTTTTTGTGTCGCGGGTGTTTGTATGTAGGTCTTTGGTTATTCGGGTTTTCTCCCGCGTAAAATTGGAATTGTCTTGGCGACGTTCCGACAAAGTCCCATTCATCATCTTCAGGCTGGTGTTTTGGGCTTCGTGCTTCTAGGAGCAATGTGTGGTCATAGCTGTTTCTTCCTTTTAACAGCCAGTGGGGGTATGAACTGATTGGGTGGGAGCATGGCTGTGTTCTGATTGGGTGGAGGTGTGTTCTGATTGGTTAGGGGCTTGGCATGTGCTCTGATTGGATGGGGAGTGTTCTGTTTGGGTGGGGGCTTTGTTGTGCTCAGGTTAGTCTGAGTTGCAGGGGGATTTGAGATGGTGAGCTGCCTTGCCGTTGTTTGGCTTCGCGTTCGTGGTTTAATATATATATTAAAAAAAAAGGAACATCATTCTAGGCCAAACAGAGAGCCCCTATTCAGACCAATGTTTTCTGCTATTTTCTCTTTTTCCCCTGTTTTCTTTGTTCTGTTTTAGTTCACATTCGTTCTTATTCTTAAAACACTTAATAAAAATTGTACACACACACACACACACACAAATATATATTTAAAAAGGGAGATCCGAGCGAAGCACAGAGCTCCTATTCATACAAACTTTTTCTCTAATTTCCCTTGTTTCCTGTTAACATTTTAGTTTACATTCATTCTTATCGTTGTTCTTAAAATGTTTAATAAAACCCGTATATATTAAAAAGGGACATCCAAGCGAATCACAGAGCTCTTATTCATCAAAGCCTTTTCTATTATTTCTCTTCCTTCCGTGTTTGTTCTCTTTTATATTCATTCTGATCATTGTTCTTAAAATTTTTAGTAAAAATTATATATATAAATATATATTTAAAAAGGAACATCCAGGCTAATCACAGCAACCTTATTCATGAAAGCTTTTTCTGTTACCTCTCTTACTTTTTGTTTTCTCTGTTCTTTTTCAGTTCACCTTTGTTCTTCTTCTTCTTCTTACATTTTTAAATAAAACTTAAACACAGAGTCCTTATTCATACAAGATTTCAGCACAAGCCAGCCATAAATCCCTGAGAGAAGAGGCTGAATCTTGAGAGAGGTTCCTCGGTCAGCGCGAACAAAAGCTGGACATCCTCAGGAGAAGCAACCAGGTCTTCTGGAGCGGGTCAAGAGGAGCTAAGTTGCTGCAGGATCTGGATGATGTTCTTGGGAGCCTTTGGAGGGCCTGTTTGAGAGCCCGGGAGATACTGCTGGGCGTGAAGGCAGAGATTGTGGACAAACATGGGTTCTACCTAGAGAACAAGCAGAAAGGGAAAGAGGCATTCCAGATGTTGAGACTCTAGAAAGAGTACAGAGAAGAGCAACAAAGACGATTAAGGGACTGGAGGCTAAAACATATAAGGAACAGTTGCTGGAATTGGGTATGTCTAGTTTAATGAAGAGAAGGATAAGGGGGGACATGACAGCGGTGTTCCAGTATCTCAGCGGCTGCCCCAAAGAAGAAGGAGTCAAGCTAATCTCCAGAGCAAGGCAGGACAAGAAGCAACCGATGGAAACTCACCAAGGAGAGAAGCAACCTAGAACTCAGGAGAAACTTCCTGACAGTGAGAACAATTAACCAGTGGAACAACCTGCCTCCAGAAGCGGTGAATGCTCCAACACTGGAAGTTTTTAAGAAGAGACTGGATAGCCATTTGTCCGAAATGGTGTAGGAAGTCCTGCCTGAGCAGGGGGTTGGACTAGATGACCTCCAGGTTCCCTTCCACCACCACCACCACCACAACCACCACCACCATTGCTTGCAAATCGAGAACCACCTGTGTAGAATCCCTTCCCTGAAATGCTTGGTGGCCCATGAGACTAATTGCAAGACTTTATGATAGCTGTCTTCCCATTGGTCAGGCAGGCACGAGCAGCAGCCAATCGTTGCTTGAGAAATTTGTTCCCTGCAGCCTGCCTGGGCAGCGAGTTGTGCAATAGAGAGAGAGGCCTGGGGTTTTTTGTTTTTTTTTTGTTTTTTAGTCTCTTTTTCTCTCCAGCTCTGTATCCCAGGAGGATCAGAGATGTAAAACCGGGTCCATGGATGTTTCCTAAACACAACTCATTGGATGAAGTTACCTGAACCCTGAATATTCAGGGTTTTGGGTATTAACTGGTCACTCCAATGACCCTCTGGTGTTTCTGCAATTCATGAACCGTCCATTAACCAGGTTAAGTCAGGAAAGATGGTGCAATAGGACCCTTTGTGGTCGCCAAAATACTTACCTGGGCGGTGATGAACCTGTGAAGCTTCTGGTTGGGGCCTGGAGGAAATTCTTCTCCAAAGCAGAGGTGGATCTGGTACTGCGGTAGCGGCTTTCCGTGTCTGAGGAAGCCTCGTAACTCTGGGAGAAACACAAGAGATTTTAAGGATTTTAAAGATGGTGAGTTCTAGTCCTACCTGAGGCATGAAAGCCGGCTGGGTGACTTTGGGCCAATCCTTCTTTGTCAGCTGAACCCACCTCACAGGAATAATGTTGTGGGGAATATAGGAGGAGGAAGGATGATTATGTCTGTTCAGCACCTTGAATTGTTTATAAAAAAAATAAAGGTGAGAGATCAAGTAAATGAACTCCACTTTCCCATGTTGACAGGTGCGTGAAGTGAGAACAAAAACACAAGTCCTTGATGGAAGGCCACCAGGTCAGCTCTGAGCAGGAAGTTCATGAATTTAGGGGCAGCCAGTGAAAAGGCCCCGTCTCTCCTCCCGGCACGTATATCTCTGCCAATATGAGACCATCAAGGACTCTCTCTATACAGTCGTGCCCAAAATGGTGGAAATCGTTTGGGAAAAGTGTACAGTAGAAATGCCCCCTCTGGTTAAGTTTCCACCCATTTTTCTTCTAATTTCTTTATAACCGTAGCCTTGTTCACTTAATAATACTGTTTTACATCGCTTTCTGGGTGACCAGTCAACTCTTTGCCCCAAGACTTTAATTTTATTATGTTTTACAAGCTCACTCAAGGAAAGAACACCAAAAAACCCAAACAAAGGATAGCCATCACATAACACATTGACCAATGTCCTCCTCTCAGCTTCAATACAGGCCATCAATTACTGGATCCTACTGTGATCTGATTGGCTCATGGCCAAAACAAGATGACACCTGATTGGCTCTCTAAATGCTCATGCTCATTGGCTACAGTCAATGTATGCTCCCACAGAGGGTCTCCTCAGGGTGCCGGCTGGCGACCCCCAGGGGGAGAGCCTTCTCTGTGGGAGCTCCAACGCTTTGGAACGAGCTCCCCCCCGAACTCCGTACGATGACGGATTTGCGTACCTTCCGTCGAGAATTGAAAACATTCCTTTTTCGACAGGCCGGCCTGGGATAGGAGCTCCAGTACCAACAAGGTTATAATTGTTTTAGGGGATTGAGCTTTTTAAGATATAATGTATTGGGTTTTAAATGGATTTAGGGCCAAAATGTTTAATCTATTCTTAATCATTTTACTTTTTGTATATTGATGTTTTTAATTTTGGGCTGTACACCGCCCCGAGTCCTTTGGGAGAGGGGCGGTATAGAAATCGCAAAATAAATAAAAAATAAATAAAAATGAAGGAAAGCTACCTGAGATCAACCTAAGCAAGTTGTGCTTCCTTTTTCTGGTTATTTGGCTACAACTTTTCATAGAATACAGTACAGATAATGGAACGAACTTCCTTGCATTACATTCTTGATTAAATTATCTTTCCATTGATATATAATTTTATGGTACTCCTCCCAAAACAAAAGTGGTGTTATTAGCCATCCAACCTCAAATGTACACTTTCCTCAAAAGGTTTCCACAATTTCGGCCACTACTGTAGATTAGAGGTGGGGAACTATGGTCCCTTTATGACTTGTGGACTCCCAGAATTCCTGAGTGTGCTGGCTCAGGAATTCTGGGAGTTGAAGTCCACAAGTCATAAAAGGGACACGATTCCCCATGCTGGCTCAGGAATTCTGGAGGTCGAAGTCCGCAAGTCATAAACGGTCCATATTCCCCCCATGTAAGGGACTTCATCAGCGGATCCCCCAGCAGTAGATCACTCCCTGCCCAGGAAGACCAAAGGGAGGGCTGCAGGAGTGAAGACTAGGACTGTTTCAAACTTCTGAGCACTTCTGGACTCACCCTGGAGGAATTCTTGAGTGTCCAACAGCCGGTAGGTCTTCTCCCTCTCCAGCTTGTTCGGCTGATCCTTGTGGGGTGCCAGTGGCCCCTTCCAGTAAACCCGCCCTTGGCACTGGCGTTTCAGGAAGACTCCTTCTGGAGCCACCCAAAGGAGCACCCCGCGATGCAAATGGGGGAGCAATCTCTTCAAAACCCAGTTGGCCTTGGGCCCCCAACTTCGGCAGCCCAGGACATCCGGAGAGGGGAACTGGATTTCGTCCATGCCGCTGGAACCATACAGGTCCTCGTTCTCTGCCACCACCGGCCGGTAGGTGATCCGGCAGCCTTCTGCTGCGCTGGTGGTCATTTCCTTCACCAGCACGTCGCAGTAGTAGAGGCGAACGTGAAGGCAGCAATCTGGAACGGGGGAAAAGGCCAGGGAGAATCAGAAACTGACCCCGTGACATAGTTATGGAGTACGGTAGTAGTAGTAGTAGTAGTAGTAGTAGTAGTAATGATGATGATGATGATGATGATGATGATGGAGACCTTGGAGGTTGTCCAGTCCAACCCCCTGCTCAGGTAGGAAGCCCAATACCAGTGGTTCTCAACCTTGGGGTCGCGAGACCATTTCGCGGGGGTCGCCGGGCACTGCCGACCGCCATTTTGTTTTTTGTTTTTTTATTTTTTTTATTTTTTTTATTTTTTTTTTTTTTTTTTTTGGTGCGCGCAATCCGCCCGTTGCGCCGGAAAATTTTTTTTAAAAAATTAAAAAAAATTAAAAAACAAAACAAAACAAAATGGCGGCCGCGACGGGTGGATCTGCACATGCGCGGATCGGCCCGTCGCATGCGCCATGCATGCGCGCATCCGCCCGTCGTGGCCGCCATTTTGTTTTTTTAAAATTTTTTTAAAAAATTTTTAAATAAAAAAAAACAAAATGGTGGCCCACGACAGGCGGATGTGCGCATGCGTGGTGCGTGCGACGGGCCGATCCACGCATGCGCAGATCCGCCCATCACGGCCGCCATTTTGTTTTTTTAATTTTTATTTTTTTAAAAAATTTTAAAATGCGCGCGCCCCCGGGTCGGGGTCGCGGCGCCCATGGGCGGGTCAAGTGGGGTCTCAACCTCAGAAAGGTTGAGAACCACTGCCCTATACCATTTCAGACAAATGGCTGTCCAGTCTCTTCTTAAAAACCTCCAGTGTTGGAGCATTCACCGCTTCTGGAGGCAGGTGGTTCCACTGGTTAATTGTTCTCACTGTCAGGAAGTTTCTCCTTAGTTCCAGGTTGCTTCTCTCCTTGGTTAGTTTCCACCCGTTGCTTCTTGTCCTGCCTTCAGGCGCTTTGGAGAATAGCTTGACTCCCTCTTCTTTGGGGCAGCCCCTGAGACACTGGAAGGCTGATATCCTGTCCCCCCTCGTCCTTCTCTTCATTAAACTAGACAGACCCAATTCCAGCAACCGTTCCTTGTATGTTTTAGCCTCCAGCCCCCTGATCATCTTTGTTGCTCTTCTCTGCACACTCTCAACATTTTTACATTGTGGTGACCAAAACTGGATGCAGTATTCCATCACTGGAGGTTTTTAAGAAGATGCTAGACAATCACCTGTCTGAGATGGTCTGAGCTGTAGGTTCTTCTGCCTAAGCGGAGGGCTTGACTAGAAGACCACCAAGGTCCCTTCCAACTCTAAAGCACATTGATCTGTGTTTTAGTTTTTTTAATATGAATATACCTGAGAATCACATGTTCAATATGTCTGTGAGTGTGTAGTTCGGTTTTTAGGTGTTGTTCGTCAGCTAGGCGTTTGGTTCTGGAGATGAGTGTCTTGGCTACGGAGTTGATCTGTGCTGGGTGGTGGTGTGAGAGTGCGTGCAGATAGCGGTTTGTGTGTGTTTTCTTCTGGTAGATGGTGTGTAGGCTGTTGAGGTGTGTGAGGAAGTTGTCCAGTTTTTCTTTCCCATGTGGCCAGATTACGAAGGTGTCATCTACATATCTGAGCCAGAGTTTGGGTTTGTGATCAGATTTTTCTAGAGCTTGGGTTTCAAAGTGTTCCATGTAGAGGTTTGCAATGACAGGTGACAGGGGTGATCCCAGGGGTACTCCTTCTATTTGTTTGTATTTTTGTCCATTATAGATGAAGTATGTGTTGGATAGGCCGTGGTTGGTCAGATCTAGGATGTGTTTGGGGGGATTATATTTGTTTTGGATAGCTGTTAAGGCTTCTTTGATTGCCACTTGGGTGAAGGGAAAGAAAAACTGGACAACTTCCTCACACACCGCAACAGCCTACACCCCAAAATACAGTTCACCATGGAAACAGAAGCTAATAACCAACTTCCCTTCCTGGATGTCTTAGTCTACAAGAAATCCAATGGCTCCCTAGGACACACCATCTACCAGAAGAAAACACACACAAACCGCTATCTGCACGCACTTTCACACCACCACCCAGCACAGATCAACTCCGTAGCCAAGACACTCATCTCCAGAACCAAACACCTAGCTGACGAACAACACCTAAAAACCGAACTACACACTCTCACTAATGTACTAACATCCAACGGATTCCAAAGAAATAAGATTTCCAACTTAATCCAAAAAGAAACTCCCACTAAAATCCAAGACAGAGAACAAGAAAACGGCAAAGCAAGATCCTCCACAAACATAACATCAAGACAGCATTCTGCACAAACAGAAAAATATCCACCATCCTAAGAAACCCCAAAGACAAAATTGAGTTAGAAAATCAAGGAGTATATGAAATCCCATGTACTGCTTGCCCCACCACATACATCGGACAAACCAACAGAAGAATAAGTGCACGCATTGAAGAACACAAAAACTCAGTCAAAAAAGAGGAACCAACTTCCTCCCTGGTCCAACACCTTAAAGCCACAGGACATGAAATTGACTTTAAAAAGACCAGAACTATCGCCAAAACTGAGCACTTTAATAACAGAATAATCAGAGAAGCCATCGAGATAGAAAAACGCCCACACAGTATGAACAAACGAGATGATACCTCCCGCCTACCAGCCATTTGGAAACCCGCCCTTATTGACAAACGAGTCCCTAACACAAAGAATGACACCAGACCCACACTCACGAAAACCACACAGGATGTCACCACCACACATCCACGCAAAAAGCAAACCCAAACCCACACCGACAATGAGGCATGACCACAAACCAGAAGCCAGACCACAGCTGCATCATTAGCCACTTTAAACCCCTCCAATCCATACATGAAGCAAACTGACACCCACCATGAAGATGAGGCACGCCCACGAACGCGAAGCCAAACAACAGCAATGCAGCTCACCATCTCTAATCCCCCTGCAACTCAGATTAACCTGAGTACAACAAAGCCCCCACCCAAACCGAACACTCCCCCAACCAATCAGAGCACAGCCAACCCCCCATCCAATCAGAGCACAGCGAAGCCCCTAATCAATCAGAACATACCTCCACCCAATCAAAACATAGCCAAGCTCCCAGCCAATCAATTCATACCCCCACTGGCAGTTAAAAGGAAGAAACAGCTACGATCACACAATGCTCCTAGAAGCACGAAGCCGAAAGCACCAGCTTGAAGATGACGAATGAGACTTCGTCAAAACGTCGCCAAGACACTTCAAATTTTACGCAGGAGAAAACCCAAATAACCAAAGACCTACATACAAACACCTGACCCAGCTTAGATTTTTACAAGCTTCAGCCCTGGTCAGCGAGCTGCTGAACTGGACAGGGTGCAGAAATGCTTGAAATTGACGCCCTTTGTACCTGAGTTGGTGCTTTTGCTGGGGACGAAGGGCGGACTGGGACTAACGAAGGCCCGGCTTGGATGCTGGTAGATCTGTGATGGAGCCAAAGTGTGGGAAAAAGCTTTCACCTGACACCCTGTGGAGAAGAGCACAACAAAAGTTAAGGATGGCTAGAATTGTGTCCTTATTGCGTTTGCCCGCTTGGCTGAATCCATTCTGATGGGTTGGTAGAAAACGCGGAACTAATTCCGGGAGCGGATTTTCCTGCAGGTTTTTCTGAGGAAGGCGGCAGGCGTGTTTAGACTCCAAGCACAGGAGTTTCCTTCTGACTCCTCCCTCTTAAGTTACTTTTTCACTCCATCGGCTTAACAATCCAGACGGCGGCTTAGTGACTGCAACTGGGAGAGCCAGGGTTGCGGTCGTTGACTGAAGCAGTCACGCGGGTCCCTCGTTTAACCATTGCTTCGCTTAACAACTGAGATCCTGGTCCCATTTGTGGTCATATGTTGAGGACTACCTACACTGGTGATGGCGAACCGTTTAGAGACCGAGTGCCCAAACTGCAAATCAAAACCCACTTATTTATCGCCAGGTGCCAGGTGGGGGTGGCCCACTGGGTGGGCATGGCTGTGGTCATGGCAGACTGGGTGGGTGTGGCCAAGGTGGGCGTGGTCACCTCGATGTTGCTTGTGGGGAGGGATGCCTGTGGGGACCGGGCAGGATTTGGGGGAGATCCAGGGGGTCTCTGGCAGGTGGGGCGGTGGGGAGGAGGCTCATCCTGTGGGCTGAGGTGAGGCAAGGCAAGACGAGGCAGGGTGGGGGTGCCATTGTCGCAGGAAAGGCGAAGCAGGGGCCGGGGCAGCCGCTGCCCGAGACCATCGGCCTCCCCACACAGAGGCCAGCAAGCGTATGGGGGCCAACAGTGTCCCTCAGCAGCTACATGGATCCCAGCAACCGGTTAGGGCGCATAGGGTTGGCCTCCTACGGGTCCCGTCTGTTAGACAATGCCATCTGGCGGGACCTAGGGCCAGGGCCTTCTCCGTTGCTGCCCCAGCCCTCTGGAACCAACTTCCCTCAGAGGTTCGTACTGCTCCCTCCCTCCTAGCTTTCCAGAAACAGCTGAAGACGCATCTATGCCAACAGGCTTGGGGTGTATGAGCTGTGCTCTGCCCCTGGGCCCTAAGAGTGTCCCGCCATCAGCGGCTGTGAGCAGAATGTGTTTGTATGTTGTGTGAGTGAAACTAATTTTTAAATTTTTAATTTAATCGTGTTTTTAATTGTTGTTGTTGTTGTGAGCCGCCCTGAGTCTTGGGAGAAGGGCGGCATATAAATTAAATAAAATAAATAAATAATACAGCCTGCCAACCCCTCAACCAGCGCATTCTGGGGCTCCGCAGCCCACCTCCAGCAGTTCAGAGAAGCCGTCTCTGAGCTGGATGGCCGGCCGACAGCTGAGGCGGCGATGCAGTGGGTCGTGCCCGGGGAAAGGAGAGCATGCGAGGCCAGGAGGGATGGGACGAGGGGGAGGGAAACTAGCCGTGCTGGGATGCATCCGGACATGTGGGACCTCGGCGAGTTATTTATTTATTTATTTAATTTATATGACGCCCTTCTCACAAGACTCAGGGCGGCTCACAACAACACAATTAAAAAACACAATTAAATTAAAAATTTTAAAAATTAATTTCATTCACACAACATACAAACACATTCAGCTCACAGCCGCTGGTGGCGGGACACTCCCAGGGCCGAGGGGCAGAGCACAGCTCATACGCCCCAAGCCTGTCTGCATAGATGTGTTTTTAAGAGTTTTCGGAAAGCTAGGAGGGAGGAAGCAGTACGAACCTCTGAGGGAAGCTGGTTCCAGAGGGCTGGGGCAGCAACGGAGAAGGCCCTAACCCTAGGCCCCGCCAGACGGCACTGTCTAGCAGACGGGACCCGTAGGAGGCCAACCCTGTGTGCCCTAACCGGTCGCTGGGATTCATGAGGCAGAAGACGGTCCCGCAAGTATCCTGGCCCATTGCCATAAAGGGCTTTATAGGTCATAACCAACACTTTGAATTGTGTTCGGAGACCAATTGGTAGCCAGTGCAGCTCACGGAGGGCTGGAGTGATATGAGCATGTCTTGGGAGACCCAAGACGGCTCGCGCGGCCGCATTCTGGACTACTTGCAGTCTCCGGACATTCTTCAAAGGCTGCTTGAAGTTAGCGGGCAGCTGCTTGAAGAGGGACGGTTGCCATCTCGGGGACAGGGTGCGCGTGCCCCCAGAGAGGGCTCTGAGTGCTGCTTCTGGCACACATGCCATAGGTTCGCCACCACTGACCTACACCGTAAATCTGTAGAAAACAACCATAGGTAGTCCTTGGGCTACAGCAGTTCATTTAGTGACCGTTGGAAGTTACAACGGCACTGGAAAAAAGTGACTTATGACCGTTTTTCATACTTATGACCACTGCAGCATCCCCATGATCATGTGATCAAAATTCAGAGTCTTGGGAACTGACTCACATTATGACAGTTGCAGTGTCCCGGGTCACGTGATCCAAGCAAAGTCCATGGGGAAGTCAGATTCTCTCTTTTTTTTTAAATTAAAAATTCCTTTATTAAAACATTCAGCATTGTACATAAAATCTTTGTATGCATCAAACATCATAGCATCTGGTATACAACCCTACGTATTATTCTTTGGAAACGTCTGGTTTGGTAAACATTTTTCACTCCTCACTTCAATCCTCTATTATACCCCCGTTACATTTTTTATTCCCTATGATCCCTGATAATAGGTCAGATTCTCTTGATAACTGTGTTACTGATTTAACGACTGCAGTGATTCATTTAACAACTGCAGCAAGAAAGGTTGTAAAATGGAGCAAAACTCCCTTAACAAATTTCTCACTTAGCAACAAACATTGGGAGGGGGGGGGTCAATTATGGTCGTAAGTCGAGGACTACCTACAGTAGTGGCCAAAATTGAAGAAACCTTTTGGGAAAGGTGTATTTTTGAGGTTGGATGGCTAATAATGCCACTTTTTGGGGGGGGGGAGTAGTGCCATAAAATTGTATATCAATGGAAAGATAATTTAATCAAGAATGTAATGCAACATAGTTTGTTCCATTATCTATACTGTATTCTATGAAAAGTTACAGCCAAATCACCAGAAAAAAGGAAGCACAATTTGCTTAGGTTGATCTCAGGTAGCTTTCCTTCATCTGATTGTAGCCAATGAGCACGAGTGTTTAGAGAGCCAATCGGGTGTCATCTTGTTTTGGCCATGAGCCAATCAGATCACAGCAGGATCCAGTGATTGATGTCGTGTATTGAAGTTGAGAGGAGGACATTGGTCAGTGTGTTGTGTGATGGCTATCAAGTTGGTTGGGGGTTTTTTTGTGTTCTCTCATTTAGTGAGCTTGTGAAACGTAATAAAATTAAAGTCATGGTGCAAAAGAGTTGACCGGTCAACCAGAAAGCGACGTAAAATAGTATTATTAAGTGAACGAGGCTATAGTTAAAAAGAAATTAGAAGAAAAATGGGTGGAAACTTAACCAAAGGGGGCATTTCTACTGCACACTTTTCCCAAAAGGTTTCCACAATTTGGGCCACGACTGTACATGATCCCGGAATACCCCCTTTGCTGATATATTATTGCTTTTGTCGTTCCACTCCATTATAGCAGGGGTCACCAACCTTTTTGGATTGGTGGCCCGGTGTGAGGGAGGGGCAAGCGCGTTACGAGGGGATGCGCAAAGGTGAATGTGGTCACACTTGAGCACACAGGTGTACAAACAGGCTACAAGCCTGTGCACCATACAAATGGGGCTACGAACATGTGCGGGAGACTGTCAGTGACGACAGTGCCTGTGTGAGGTGTGTGGCACCGCTGCTGCCAGGCTTGCGGTGATGCTACCGCCAGTACAAGGCTCGTGTCGCGGCCCACATGCTGCCCCTGGCATGAGGCTCGCACCGCCGTTCCTGCATGAGGATCATGCCGCGTCCTGCAACAGTGCCACCCCAGCACAAGGTTCAAGCTGCTGCTCCCGCGTGATTACGCCACGGCCCGCAGCAATCCTGCCCCAGCACAAGGCTGATGCCGCCTGTTCTGTCCCAGCCTACGGACATCCTTACTTCAAAATAAACAAACCATGATCTCTTGACACTGAAGTTCTTTGCAAATGGTTGCCTCCAGCACCCAGCCCTGCCCACCGCCTTCCCTTTTTGTTACGCATTCCCCAAGGCATGGCTTCTCACTGCTTTCTCCTCCTCCCTTGGAGTCGCACCATTGCCTCCCTCTGTCCTACTCGTGTGACCTGTCTACGTTTACCAGCGTCTCTGAGGTCTTCCAGCTGTGCTTTCTCCGAGTCCGACTCAGTTCCCAGCACAGTTGGCTCTCAGCTGGATCACAAGTGGAAGGACTAGCCTCTTCATTAATTTGTAAGTCCTGCAGCTCATCAGAGCCTCCCTCCGACTCTGATAGCTCTCCAGGCCCCCACTTCTCCGATTCCCCAGACTCAACTACCGCGATCACAGGCTGGCACGGAATCACAATACCGTCACCCCCGCACGAGGATTGTGTTTCGGCCCACCTGCCATTTGCAGCACTGCTGCCACCCGCACAAGGTTTGTGGCAACACCACCTGCACGATACTAGCGGCGCTGCTACCACCCGCACAACAGTTGCAATGGTGACACAAGGGGGAGTGAGCACACGCACACACGCATGCACTATCCAGCTACTCACGCAGCCTGGCAGCCAAGAGGCCGCGGGCTGGTAGCGGGCCGCGGCTCATAGGTTGGGGGTCTCTGCATTTTAGCATGCAAATCCACTGCAAAAATCACTAACCATACAATGCTGTTATATTTCTTAATTTTTTTTGCATCCCTCCTTTATTATTTTTACAAATAACTCAAGGCAATGGACACATCCTGTCCTCAAAACAGCACTCCACCTTTTCAACCAAGGATGCAGACAAAACCTCGTTTCCACCTTACCCTGGAGGTCTGGACTGCTCAGCTTTTGGGGTATCAGAGGACCCCCTGGATTATCTGCCCTTTTCCTATCAGGCTCCGTAGATGGTTTGGCCTGGAATGAAAGGAAATAAAAGTGGATGAAACTAGGAAGAAAGCACCTAGGCACGCTCTCTGGAGTTTTGTGGTAGAACCTCCATCGAGAGTGTTAAGGACCTGCCTCAGCTGTCCCCTCAGGAGAGCACCACTCAAGAAACAGGTGTCGCTTCAAAGAGGGTCTTTTACTGAGAGAAAGTGATTGTAGAGTAAAAAGGCCAGATATGAAATTCCCGTGCAAAAGCATTCGGCTAAAAGTCCCGTTTCTTTAGCCCCACCCTAAGGCCCCCAGTCCATCAGGAGCCAATTCCGAGTGATAACGGGCAGTTTTCCAGCGCCAGTCGGCAGGAGTGAAAACAGACCGCCCCGAGGATATTTTCCCCGCCCCAATTCCCATGTAAATACGTCAAAGCGAAAGTAGAAACAATGCGGGAAATACAGAAGCATCCTCAATCCACACTAATGTGCTCCCCTTTCTTATGGCAGCGTTCCGAAGGGACCTGACAGTGTAGTAATAATAATAATGTTGGAAGGGATCTTGGAGGTCATCTAGTCCAACCCCCTGCTCAGGCAGGAAACCCTATACCATCTCAGACAAATAGCTGTTCAGTCTCTTCTTAAAAACTTCCAGTGTTGGAGCATCTACAACTTCTGAAGGAAAGCTATTCCACTAAATAACAGAATTGGAAGGGACCTTAGAGGTCATCTAGTCCAACCCCCTGCTCAGGCAGGAAACCCTATACCAGGGGTAGGCAACCTTGGCTCTTTTATGACTGGTGGACTTCAACTCCCAGAATTCCTCAGCCAGCATGGGGGAACTATGGTCCCTTCATGGTTCGTAGACTTCAACTCCCAGAATTCCTGAGCCAGCATTGGGGAAATATGGCCCACCTCATGACTCATGGACCTCAACTCCCAGAATTCCTGAGCCAGCATTGGGGAAATATGGCCCCCTTCATGACTCGTGGACCTCAACTCCCAGAATTCCTGAGCCAGCATGGGGGAACTAAGGCCCCCTCATGACTGGTGGACTTCAACTCCCAGAATTCCTCAGCCAGTATGGCTCAGCTTGGAAGCCTCTCCCTTTCCCCTCAGCGTGGCTGGCTCAGGAATTCTGGGAGTTGAAGTCCACGAGCCATAAAAGAGCCAAGGTTGCCGACCCCTGCCCTATACCATTTCGGACAAATGGCTGTCCAGTCTCTTCTTAAAAACCTCCAGCGTTGGAGCATTCACCACTTCTGGAGGCAGGTGGTTCCACTGGTTAATTGTTCTAACTGTCAGGAAGTTTCTCCTTAGGTTGCTTCTCTCCTTGATGAGTTCCCATCCGTTGCTTCTTGTCCTGCCTTCAGGCGCTTTGAGGTGCGTTGGAGTCCTTGCTGGGAAGGAAGGAACCGAGGCCAGACACACACCTTCCCCCTAAAACCCCTGAATCCTTTTTTATGGCCATTCCCCAGAAGAACGTAGCAGGTCTGAGAAGATTCCTGTAGATGCACTTGCAGCAATGAAGAAGCAACTCTGATCAGCTCACAGGGTCATTGCGGTTTCTGGGGCCCGACAAACCCGGAACAACGTGCGTGGGCTGGAATGATGCACAAGGACGTCGCTATACGGGTAGTCCTTGGCTTACAAGAGCGCCAATTTTCTGTCACTAAGCGAGTTGGTGGTTTAGTGAGCTTTGCCCCACTTTACGACCATTGTTAAGTGAGTCGCTGCAGTTGTTAAGTTAGTGACACCCTGGTTTCCTTCATCCATTTTGCTGGTCGGAAGGTCGTAAAAAGGGGATCGCGTGACACCCTCCCCCGGGGACGCTGCGACCGTCGTACGTGCGAGTCGGTTGGCCTGGCGTCTGAATTTTTGATCACGTGACCCTGGGGGGGGGAAGGCTGCAGCAGTCATGAAGGGGGGAAAAAACGGTCATAAGTCCACTTTTCCCGGCACGGTTGTAACTCGGAGCGGTCACGAAACAAACGGTTGTAAAATCGAGGACTACTTGCAAAAGGTTCTCACGAGAGGGAACACACCGAGTGAACAGGGAAATTAATTTCTCCCCCCCCCCCAGCCCTGCATCAAAACTGCTATTTTTATCTTTAGGGAAGCTGCATTTCAAAAGTGAGAAAAACCCAGAGCAGAGATTTCCTGTTCGAGGCAGTGTGTGTGTGGGCGGGGGGTCATTGGGGGGTGGGGGAAGGCGAGGTTGTTGGGACCCAGAGAGTCCTTCCCAGTTCCCCAAAAACAGCTGCTGTTATCTATGTTTTAAAGCCACGCCATTTAACACCTCTGAGATTTGGATGGTTGTATTCTTGGTGCAAATTGTCTTGTGTTTTAAGAATAATTTCCATTTATTTAGTAATTAGTTAAGTTAAACAAAACAAAGGTAAGTTCACCACCCTTGGGATGGGCAGCAGTTCAAACGAGGGGGGGAGAGGAAGGGGAGAGAGAGAGAAAAAAAAGAAAAAGAGAAAGGAGGGAGGGAGTAAAGGGAAGGAAGGGAGGAAAGGAGAAGGGAGGGAGAGAGAGGGATGGAGAGGGAGGGATGAAGGAAAGGGGAGGGAAGAATGGAGGGAGGGAGAAAGGAAGGAAAAGGGAGGGAGAAATGGAGAGGAAATAAGGAAGGAAGGAAAAGGGAGGGAGAAATGGAGAGGAAGGGAGGAAACGCGAGGGAGGGAGGGAGGAAAAGGGAGGGAGGAATGGAGAAGACAGGAAGGAAGGAAGGAAGGAAGGAAGGAAGGAAGGAAGGAAGGAAGGAAGGAAGGAAGGAAAAGGGAGGGAGGAATGGAGAGGAAGGAAAAGGGAGGGAGGAATGGAGAGGGAGGGAGGGAATAAGGAAGGAAGGAAGGAAGGAAGGAAGGAAGGAAGGAAAAGGGAGGGAGAAATGGAGAGGAAGGAAGGAAGGAAATGGGAGGGAGGGAGGAAAAGGGAGGGAGGAATGGAGAAGACAGGAAGGAAGGAAGGAAGGAAGGAAGGAAGGAAGGAAGGAAGGAAGGAAAAGGGAGGGAGGAATGGAGAGGAAGGAAAAGGGAGGGAGGATTGGACAGGGGGGAGGGAATAAGGAAGGAAGGAAGGAAGGAAGGAAGGAAGGAAGGAAGGAAGGAAGGAAGGAAAAGGGAGGGAGAAATGGAGAGGGAGGGAGGGAATAAGGAAGGAAGGAAGGAAAAGGGAGGGAGAAATGGAGAGGAAGGAAGGAAACGGGAGGGAGGAAGGAATAGGGAGGGAGAAATGGAGAGGAAGACAGGAAGGAAAGAAGGAAGGAAGAAAGGAAAAGGAGGGAGGAATGGAGAGGAAGGAAGGAAAAGGGAGGGAGGAAGGAATGGAGAGGTAGGGAATAAGGAAGGAAGGAAGGAAAAGGGAGGGAGAAATGGAGAGGAAGACAGGAAGGAAGGAAGGAAGGAAGGAAGGAAGGAAGGAAAGAAAAGGGAGGGAGGAATGGAGAGGAAGGAAGGAAGGAAAGAAAAGGGAGGGAGAAATGGAGAGGAAGACAGGAAGGAAGGAAGGAAGGAAGGAAGGAAGGAAGGAAGGAAGGAAGGAAGGAAAGAAAAGGGAGGGAGGAATGGAGAGGAAGGAAGGAAGGAAAGGGAAGGGGAGAGAAAGACAAGAATGAAGGGAGGGAGGGAGGGAGGGAGGGAGGGAGGAAAGATATAGCCTGGCTCTTCAAGTAGAACGATTCTCCAAATCAACTTCATGATACATTTAAAACAATGCAAAATTCCACGCTCAAAATCCCCTCTGGGGAATCCTGGGAGTTGAAGTCCACCCTCCACATTCAAGAAACAACACCTACAAATATTTCCTTGCCCAACCCAGGCCTGTACCGCAATCCTCAGCTGCTTGGGATTTTTTGTTTGTTTGTTTTGCTTTGCTTTACACCTCAGGAGGTTTGTCAGATTTGAGATCTCTTTGGGTGTGAATCTGCCCAGAGGATGCTTTACATAGGATCTGAACGGATCCCACTCAGCTGCTTGCTTACCTTGTCTGACAAGAGAAGGGGTGCAGCCGCTCCAGGTCCTGGCGCCAAGGCGTATTTTGCCTGCAGAGCAGAGTCTGTCCTGCTTGCCTTCTCTGGAAACGACACAAAGGCCCCAAAAGGTAAGTAGATTCACACAACCTTCTCCCTGACCCCCCACCCCTCCAGACTAAGCTGACACCAACCTGGACTAGACCAGGTTGCGTATTTTGTGGAGTCAAAGGACTGGGAGGAACCACCATTCCTTCTGCGTTCTGCGTGAGCCTGTAAGTCAGCGGTTCTCAACCTTTTTCAGGCCGACACCCCGACCTGCGCCGCCCATGCGCGGCGCGATGGCCCGAATCGCGCATGCGTGGCGGCCCGAATCGCACATGCGTGGTGCGACGGCCCGAATCGCGCATGCGCAGTGCGCGTGCGACGGCCAAGGGGAAATGGGGAAAAAATGGTGGACTGCGGTGTTTGGCGACCCCCGTGAAACGGTCGTTCGACCCCAAATGGGGTCGCGACCCACAGGTTGAGAACCGCTGCTGTAAGTCATCCCCACGAACGCTCCCCCCCCCGGTGGTTGTGTGAACCCAGCAATTCCATCTGGTTAACCTGGGTAGTTTGCTTGTCAAAGGCAGCCAATGTTTGCGTGTCTCAAGGCAAAAAGTGTGTGTGTGGGGGGCAAACTGGGCTCTCTGGAGCAGGCTGGTGGAAAAGCAACAGTTGACACCAGTTTAGTCAAGATGCCCATCACTTGCAGCTCAGCTGTATCCAAACTGCCACCGGGCAGGACGGGAAGAGCAAATCCATCTTTGGTTTTTGATGGGTGGAAAGCAAGGTGTAAAAACCGGGGTTCCCCGGTTTTGCTGGGGGGTGGACAGAAGAATGCACAGTCGTGGGGCTGGATAGTGCCCTAAAAAAAATAATAAAATCCTCGCCCGCTTTTAAATTCGTAGCCGGTTTTTAATTCCATCCTTGCCCTTTGAAAAATGTTAAAATCGTATGTATGCTGATTTTAATCTTTGGATATTTTATCTGTACTTTGCCCAGAGTCCCTCTGTGAGGGAGATGGATGTTTTTAACATTTGATAGGTAGGTGGATGGGTAGATATATAGACAGACAGACAGACAGGTGATAGAGAGATAAAGTAGGTAGGTGATTAGATAGACAGATTACATAAGATATAGATAGATGATAGACAGATAGCTTAGATATAGATAGAGTGATAGATGATGATAAGACAGACAGACAGACTGGCAGACGATAGAATCCTAGGATTGGAAGTGACTTCAGAGGTCATCTAGTCCAACCCCCTGCTCAGGGCAGGAAACTTTACACTATTTGGGACAAATGGCTGTCCACTCTCTTCTTGAAAATCTCCAATGATCAAACACCTAGATATAGATAGATAGATAGATAGATAGATAGATAGATAGATAGATAGATAGATAGATAGATAGATAGACAGACAGACAGACAGATATTAGAGACACAGATATTAGATAGAGACAGAGATAGAGATGTAGATAGATAGACACAGATATTAGAGATAGATAGATAGATAGATAGATAGATAGATAGATAGATAGATAGATAGATAGATAGATAGACAGACAGATAGAAAGAGAGATAGAGAGATAGAGAGATATAGATAGATAGAGGTACAGAGATTGATAGAGAGATAGAGATGATAGAGACATAGAGGATGATAAAACAGATAGATAGAAAGACAGACAGACAGACAGACAAATATGGATATGAATAGATAGATAGACAGACATGGATAGGTCTATGATAGATATAGATGGATATATGATAGATAGATATAGATATATGATAGACATAGACAGACATAGATAGGTATATGATAGACACATAGATATATGATAGACATAGATAGACAGACATACCGTAGATAGGTATACGATAGATAGACATACATATAGATATATGATAGACAGACATAGGCAGACATAGATAGGTATATGATAGACATAGACAGACACAGACAGATATATGATTAGGGGACTGGAGGCTAAAGCATATAAGGAACGGTTGCTGGAATTGGGTAGGTCTAGTTTAATGAAGAGAAGGATGAGGGGGGACATGATAGCAGCCTTCCAGTATCTCAGGGGCTGCCCCAAAGAAGAGGGAGTCAAGCTATTCTCCAGAGCACCTGAAGGCAGGACAAGAAGCAACGGATGGAAACTCATCAAGGAGAGAAGCAACCTAGAACTAAGGAGAAACTTCCTGACAGGGAGAACAATTAATCTGTGGAACTACCTGCCTCCAGAAGCAATGAATGCTCCAACCCTGGACGTTTTTAAGAAGAGACTAAACAGCCATTTCTCCGAAATGGTGTAGGAAGTCCTGCCTGAGCAGGGGCTTGGACTAGATCAGTGGGGGTGAACCTATGGCACGCATGCCAGAGGTGGCACACGGAGCCCTCTCTGTGGGCACGCACCATTGCCCCAGGACACGTGGTCCCTAAAAGTTCGCTATCGCTGGCCTGGAGGGGCCATTGGGGAGCCCACCATCCCACCCACAGAGACCCCCTGGTTCTCCCCCAACCCTGCCCGGCTCCCACAGGTGTCCCTCCCCATAAGCAATATCAAGGTGGCCACACCCACCCAGCCATGCGCACCCAGTCTGCCATGACTACTGCAGCCACACCCATCCAATGGCCACGCCCACCCAGTCTGCCACACCCACTGTAGCTGTGGCTGCCGAGTGGGCCACACCCACCCGGCACCCAGCGATACATAAGTGGGTTTTGGGTTGCAGTTTGGGCACTCGGTCTCTAAAAGATTTGCCATCAGTGGACTAGATGACCTCCAAGGTCCCTTCCAACTTTATTATTATTATTATTAGATATATGATAGATACAGATAGACATAGATAGACAGACATAGATAGGTATACGATAGATAGACATATAGATATAAGGTAGACATAGGAAGACCGGTATATGATACAAGATATAGATAGACAGACACAGATCGATATATGAATGACAGACAGACATAGATAGGTATATGATAGACAGAGACATAGATATATGATATAGGCAGACATAGATGGGTATACGGTAGACATAAATAGACAGGCATAGATAGGTATACCATAGACCAGTGGTTCTCAACCTTTCTCAGGTTGAGACCCCACTTGCCCCGCCCATGCGCGCTGCGACCCCGATCCAGGCGCGCGCCGAAAAATTTTTAAAAAAAAAAATGGCAGCCACGACAGGCATGCGCGGATCCGCCCGTCACGGCCGCCATTTTGTTTTTTTTTTAAATTTTTTTGTTATTTTTTTTTAAAAAAATTTTCCGGCGTGACGTGCGGATCTGCGCATGCGCGGCGCGCGCGCACCAAAAAAAATAAATTTTTTTTAAAAAAATTAAAAAAATTAAAAAAAATTAAAAAAAATAAAAATAAAAAAAACAAAATGGCGGCCCGCGGTGTCCGGCGACCCCCGCGAAATGGTCATGCGACCCCAAATGGGGTCACGACCCCAAGGTTGAGAACCGCTGCCATAGACATATAGATATAAGATAGACATAGGCAGACATAGATCGGTATATGATACATGATATAGATAGACAGACACAGATAGATATATGACAGACAGACATAGATAGGTATATGATAGACAGAGACATAGATATATGATATAGGCAGACATAGATAGGTATATGATAGACAGATACAGATAGATAATTATGATATATAGACAGACATAGATAGGTATACAATAGACATAAATAGATAGACAGGCGTAGATAGGTATACGATAGATAGACATATAGATGTAAGATAGACATAGGCAGACATAGATAGGTATATGATACATGATATAGATAGACACAGATCGATATCTAAGAACATAAGAACCTAAGAAGAGCCATGCTGAATCAGGCCAAAGCCCATCGAGTCCAGCATTCTGTGTCACACAGGGGCCCACCAATTGTACATGGGGATCTTGAGCAGAAAGAGAAGGCAAAACCCTCCCTTTCCCTTGACCCCCAACAAGTGGTACTCAAGGGAATCCTGCCTGCCTCAACCAACATAGAGGCGGCACATGGACCTCCGTTTTAATAACCACCGATACACTTGGCATCCAAGAATCTGTCTGACCCTGCCTTGAAGCTATCAAGGCTGACAGCTGTCACGACTCCTTCTGGAATTCCATAAACCAATGATATCTGATAGATAGACAGACATAGATAGGTAAATGATAGACAGATACAGATCAATATATGATATATAGACAGACATAGATGGGTATATGATAGACATAAATAGATAGACAGGCATAGATCTATGATAGATGGACATAGATATGAGAAAGAGAAAGTGGGGGGAAATGCATGCAGGGGGAACAAGTCACAACCAATTAATTTAGTTTTGTTCCTATCAGATGTCACCAAAGTCCCTTCTGGTGCCCACCCGGTATTTTTTTTTTGCATTGCCCAGCAATCTCTTGGAAGCGCCCCCCCCAAACCAAGCTAAGCTCCAGTTTTGCAGATTCACCCTTTGAAGTGCGGGGGGGGGGGCTGGGGGAAGTCAACTGCAAATCCTTCTTGCCTGGCATGGGCAGACTTCAAGACCCCCCCAGGAGGGAGACACTTGCAGCCCCCCCCCATGGCCTTCAAACCCTCCGCCTGCTGGGGGACCCTTAGAGTGGGCTGAGAGGGGTCCCTTCTCAAGCCTCCCCCCCTCCGGCTTTTTCCTACCTGTGTCTGGGGCCGCCTCGGGGCAGATCACCTGGTAGACCTTGTAGGGCTCCGAGGCCTCCAGGTTGCTTCTCTCGGGCACCTCTTTAAAGTCCAGGCTTTTGTTCAGAGCGCAGCGGAGGCGCGTCTTCCAGACGGAGGGGTCGGCCTGATCCAGCCCTTCCCGGTGCTTGCCCTTGTAGATGGCCCAGGCCTGGGGGGGGGGAGGAGGGGGGAGGAGGGAGGGGGAAGAGAAGGAGAGAGGGGGAGAAGGGGGAAGAAGAGGAGGGAGGGTTAAGGGGAGAGGTGGAGAGAGGAGGATAGGAGGGAGGGGGAAGAGAGGGGAAGAGGAGGGGAGAAAGGAGGAGGGAGGGGTAGAGAAGGTGAGAGGAGCAGGGAAGGGGCGAGGAGGGAGGGGGGAGAGGAGGAGGAGGGGAGAAGAGGAGGGAGGGGGAAGAGGAGGGAGGGGAAGAGAGAGGAGGGAGGGGGAGAGGAGGAGGAGGGGGAAGAGGGAGGGGGAGAGAAGGGGAAAGGGGGAGAAGAGGAGGGAGAGAGAGAGAGAGGAGAGGAGGGGAACAGAGAGAAGAGGGGAGGGGGAGAAGAGGAGGGAGGGGAAAAGGAGAGAGAAGAGGGAGGGGGAGAGGAGGAGGCGGGGAAGAGGGAGGGAGAAGGGGGAGGAGGGAGGGGGAAGAGGGGAAGAGAGAGGAGAGAGGGGAGAGGAGGAGGGAGGGGGAGAGGAGGAGGAGGGGGAAGAGGGAGGGGGAGAGAAGGGGAAGGGGGAGAAGAGGAGGGAGAGGAAGAGGAGAGAGAGGAGAGGAGGGGAAGAGAGAGAAGAGGGGAGGGGGAGAAGAGGAGGGAGGGGGAAAGGAGAGAGAAGAGGGAGAGGGAGAGGAGGAGGCGGAGAAGAGGGAGGGAGAAGGGGGAGGAGGGAGGGGGAAGAAGGGAAGAGAGGGGAGGGAGGAGGGAGGAGGGAGGGGGAGAAGAGCGGGGAAGAGGAGGGGGAGAGTGAGAGGAGGAGGGGAAGAGAGGGGAGGGGGAGAGAGAGGAGAGGAGAAGAGAGGGGGCGAAGAGGAGGGAGGGGAGCCGTCAGACACCCCAACGACCTCGCCAAGTCCCTCCCCCCCGCTGCAACTCCTCTCCCATCCCCCGCGAGCCCGGGAAGGGCGCCCCCTGGAGGCCCGGGGTGTGTGTGGGGAGGGGGGTAACCGAGGCGGAGGTCCGACCCCCCCCCCCGATCCCGACCGCGTGGTACCTTGAAGAGCGCCGCGTCCTCCCGCTCGCGGTAGTCCTGCTTAGCGGCGTGTTTCCAGGGGATGCGGAAGAGCGTCTTCTGGCCGTCCACCCAGCGCAGTCCCGGATAGCGACCGCTCTCCACCTGGGCCAGCAGCCACTCCTTCAGCCGCATGGGCTGCGGCGCCTCGGCCATGGGCGCTGCCTCCCCTTCCCCGAGACCCCGCAGGGCCGCGCCGGGCGAGGCGGAGGGGCTGGAAAGGCGCGCCACAGGCAGCCGGGAAAGCGAAAGGCGTGCGGGCACTTTCGCTTTCGTTTTCATTTTCGCTCACGCTTCTCCTTCGCTAGGGCGGCCCAAAGGGATGATAGAATCCTAGGGCTGGAAGGGGACCGTGGAGGTCTTCTCGTCCGACCCCCCTGCTCAAGCAGGGGACTCTGCGCCCATTCAGGCATAGAGTTGTCCAATCTCTTAAAAACAAACCTCCAGTGATGGACAAGTATAAAAAGTGGAAAGAGGGGCACCTAACTAAGGCAGAATATCAGCAAATAGCCCGAACCTGCAAGGATGGAAAGCGAACGCTCACAATGAACTAAGGCTTGTGACAAAAGTCAAAAATAACAACAACAAAAAAAGCTGCTTTCGACATGTTGAGACTAGAAAGAGTGCAGAGAAGAGCCACAAAGATGATCAGGGGACTGGAGGCTAAAACATATAAGGAACGGTGGCTGGAATTGGGCATGTCTTGTTTAATGAAGAGAAGGACCAGGGGGGACATGATAGTCTTCTAGTATCTCAGGGGCTGCCCCAAAGAAGAGGGAGTGAACGCCATCAAAGTGTGGCGGGCAGAAGGTCCAGCTTTCTCTGGCTCAGTCGGAGGGAAACCACGAAGGAAAATCCCCCCCCCTTATAAAACATTAGACTGCGTTTGCACAAAACACTGCAACTTGGTTAACCCCTTTGGCGTGTTTGCCTATTGCACTGAATTACAAAATTAATCGAGTGGGCCGGAGCTTTGGTTGGTTCGCTGTGAAAAGCTACTCGGAGGTTGATTGTGTTGGAGAAAAGGGGTAAAGAGAAAGTGAAAGTGGCCTTTGTGCTTTGTTAAAAAAAAAAATCTCTTCTGGGTTTGTTTTGCTTTTTCTTAAAAGATTGGGAAAAAAATCTTTTTTATAAATCGTATCCTATTTAATTATTTATTTATCTGTTTATGTATTTGATTTCGATTGCTACCCATCTCGGAAAAACCACTTTGAGAGGCTCGGCTTTCACTTCCACCTTATTATCATTATCGTTATTAAAATGTATTGGCCTCCCTGCTCCAGTGGACTCTGAGAAGAGGTGGTGGCTTTTTCCTTGGTGCAGTGGTGAAGGCAAGAGGCTAGAAAAGCGGCAGGTGGTGAGTTCTAGTCCCGCCTTAGTCACAAAAGCCGGCTGGTTGACTTTGGGCCGGTCCCTCTCCCTCAGCCCGCCCCACCCCACAGGGTTGTTGTGGGGAAATACCGTAGGAGCAGGAAGGAATATTAGGTATGTTCAGTGCTTTCAGTTACTTAAAAAGTAATAAAGGCAAGAAAAATAATAAAATAAAATAAAATAATAAAATTAAAATTAAAATTAAAATTAAAATTAAATAATAAAATAAAATAAAAATAAAATAATAAAATAAAATAAAATAAAATAATAAAATGAAGTAATAAAATAAAATAAAATAATAAAATGAAGTAATAAAATGAAGTAATAAAATAAAATAATAAAATAAAATAATAAAATAAAATAATAAAATAAAATAATAAAATAATAAAATAATAAAATAATAAAATAAAATAAAATAAAATAAAATAAAATAAAATAAAATAAAATAATAAAATAGAATTAAATTAAATTAAATTAAAATAAATTAAAATAAAAAATATAATAAAATAAAAAATAAAATAAAAATTAATAAAATAAAAATATATAATAAAATAATAAAATAAAAATTAATAAAATAAAAATATAAAATAAAAATATAATACAAAATAAAAATTAATAAAATTAAAATATAAAATTAAAATAAAAATTAATAAAATAAAAATTAATAAAATAAAAATATAAAATAAAATAATAAAATAAAATAATAAAATAAAATAATAAAATAAAATAAAATATCTTGCAGGAACCAGGAAGTGTGTGTCTCCCATTGTGCTGTCTGTTCTTTGGAATCTCACTCTCACCACAGATGAGTTTGACCCCCACCGTGCCAGACTTTCTCAAGGCTCTTAAGATGTGGTTGTGTTCTGGGACATGGGGGGGGGGCGAGGGGGACGATATCAGTTAAAACCAGTGAGATGGTTATTTTAATCCTTGTTTGATGTGTTACCTTGGCTGTTGTGTGCGTTTACGTTGCTGTTTGTCTTGTGGTGAGCAACTGATAGAAGCCAGCGTTTACTGAGATGAACGGCCATGTAAATTGAACAAACATAATAGCAACTTTTATGGATATTTACTCCACTATAGTCTTGCAATATAATGCATTATTTCCTTATATTTTAGATATATTTTTGGTAACTACTGATAAATTCAGTTTTATACTACTGCTAATGAACAAGCCAGAAAGAATAATAAATTTCTAAGGATGCCCAGACTCTGATAGATGGATTAATGTTGCAAAGTTAAGCAAGCCTTAATGAAAAATTCCGGAAACAGCTATAAAACGAAAATCCATGGTTAAAAAAAAGGAAATTCAGTGGTGAAAAAGTAAGATTCTACATTTAGGCAAGGAAAACCAAATGCACAGGTATAATAGGTGTTACCTGGCTCAATAGTAGTAACTGTGAGAGAGATAATACTACTTTACAATGCCTTGGTAAGGCCACACATGGAATCCTGCATCTAATTTTGGTCACCGTGGTGTAAAAAAGATGTTGAGACTCTAGAAAGAGGGCAGAGAAGAGCAACAAAGATGATCAGGGGACTGGAGGCTAAAACTTACAAGGAACGGTAGCTGGAATTGGGTACGTCTAATCTAATGAAGAGAAGGACGAGGGGGGACAGGATAGCAGTCTTTCAGTATCTCAGGGGCTGCCCCAAAGAAGAGGGAGTCAAGCTCTTCTCCAAAGCACCTCCAAAGGCAGGACAAGAAGCAACGGAGGGAAACTAAGCAAGGAGAGAAGCAACCTAGAACTAAGGAGAAATTTCCTGACGGTTGGAACAATTAACCAGTGGAACAACCTGCCCCCACAGGTTGTGAATGCTCCAACACTGGAGGTTTTTAAGAAGAGAGTGGATAACCATTTGCCTGAAGTGGTATAGGGCTTCCTGGCTGAGCAGGGGGTCGGACTAGATGACCTCCAAGGTCCCTTCTAAATCTGTTGTCCTGTTAAGCAGCCTTCCAATATTTGAGGGGTGCCACAGAGAAGAGGGGGTCGATCTGTTCTCCAGATTATCTGAAGGCTGGACAAGAAGCAACAGATGGAAACTAGCCAAGGAGAGAAGCAACCTGGAATTAAGGAGAAATTTCCTGACACTGAGGACCATTAACCAGTGGAACCACCTGCCTCCAGAACTTGTGCCTGCTTCATCACTGGAGGCTTTTAAGAAGAGATTGGACTGCCACTTGTCTTAAATCAGGGCTCTTCAAACTTGGCCCCTTTAAGACTTGTGGACTTCAACTCCCAGAATTCCCCATGGCTGGTTAGGGAATTCTGGGAGTTGAAGTCCACAAAGAGGCCAATTTGGGAGACCCTTGCTGTAGACCAGTGTTTCTCAACCTTGACAATTTTAAGGCATGTGGACTTCAACTCCCAGAATTCCCCATGGCTGGTTAGGGAATTCTGGGAGTTGAAGTCCACAAAGAGGCCAATTTGGGAGACCCTTGCTGTAGACCAGTGTTTCTCAACCTTGACAATTTTAAGGCATGTGGACTTCAACTCCCAGAATTCCACAGCCAGCAACGCTGGCTGTGGAATTCTGGGAGTTGAAGTCCACATGCCTTAAAATTGTCAAGGTTGAGAAACACTGCTGTAGACAAACACCCGTTATTGGTGTACCGTCTGGACAAAGTTTTCAGCGTAAAAAAACAACATCGCAGTTAAATTTGGGGTTGCTTCTCTTTTTTCATTAAAAATCCTTTTCTTTCCTGCCAAAAGTCTTTCCTAGCTTGGGTGATCTTCAGATCCTTCACAAATTCTGGGGTTCCAGTTTGGGATAGGTAAAATGCCAGGGTAAATTTCCTACCAGTTGATTGTGATAAGTTTGTTAACCGAGGGTTTTGAAACTTTAATCTTGTCTTTTTAAAATTATTATTCTTCCTGTTAATTATTTTGTCATTCATATATAACATACGGATGACCGGACAATGATTTGCAAATAGATTTACTGGTTTAAAAAATTTTTTGGGGGGAGGGGCTCTTTTGCAAGGGGTGGGAACCAGTATTGTCGTAATGCACTAATCAGTATTCAACTAGGGGGGATAATATTAGAATAGAATAGAGCTGGAAGGGACCTTGGAGGTCTTCTAGTCCAGCCCCCTGCTCAGGCAGGAGAACCTAGACCATCTCAGACAAGTGACTGTCCTGTCTCTTCTTAAAAGCCTCCAGTGATGGAGTGCCCACGATTTCTGGTGGCAAGCTGTTCCACTGGTTAATTCAATCAATGAATTAATAAAGCAGAATAGAGCTGGAAGGGACCTTGTGATGATCAATAATAATAATAATAATAATAATAATAATAATAATAATAAAGTTGAAAGGGACCTTGGAGGTCTTCTAGTCCAGCCCCCTGCTCAAGCAGGAGAACCTATACCATCTCAGACAAGTGACTGTCCTGTCTCTTCTTAAAAACCTCCAGTGATGGAGTGCCCACAATTTCTGGTGGCAAGCTGTTCCACTGGTTAATTCAATCAATGAATCAATAAATCAGAACAGAGCTGGAAGGGACCTTGTGATGATCAATAATAATAATAATAATAATAATAATAATAATAATAATAAAGTTGAAAGGGACCTTGGAGGTCTTCTAGTCCAGCCCCCTGCTCAAGCAGGAGAACCTATACCATCTCAGACAAGTGACTGTCCTGTCTCTTCTTAAAAACCTCCAGTGATGGAGTGCCCACGATTTCTGGTGGCAAGCTGTTCCACTGGTTAATTCAATCAATGAATCAATAAATCAGAACAGAGCTGGAAGGGACCTTGCGACGATCCATAATAATAATAATAAATAAAAATAAATAATAAATAATAATAATAATAAAGTTGGAAGGGACCTTAGAGGTCATCTAATCCAACCCCCTGCTCAAGCAGAGAACCTATACCATTTCAGACAGGTGATTTATTTATTTATTTATTTATTGGATTTCTATGCCGCCCTATTCCAGTCGCTTCTTAATATGTATATATGTTTGGCTTTTTTTCCTTTTCAATGCACTTTTTTAATGTTTTGCTTCGTTGTGTTTTTTTCCCTTTGGTTTTTTTTCCCCCTTTGTTTGTTTTTATTTTAAAGTTGGAGTTTTGTATTTTAACTTTTTTTCCCGAATCAAATAGACATAGTATACATCCTGGGAATCATCCAGTTCATCATTTCTGGGGTGGTTTGAGTTGAAAATCCTTCCCGTGGGAATTTTGGGGTGTCAGGGCCCCACGGTTGCGATAGGCCATCGGAGGAGCAGAACTTTGCTTGGCACGGCCAATGTTTTCCAGTTCCTCCTCTCCAGCTCTGCCCGGTCCTTTCTCTTCCTTCTTGGGGATGCCAACGGATGAGATCCGCCTCGCCTGGGTCCTGCTTTTCCTAGCCCATCGTGGGAATCTCCTTGCATTTCCCCCCAAGTTTTGGAAAAGTTTCATTTGAGACAGCCGGGCAAGCAGGAAAAAGTCTCTTTCACCCGTATCAGAAGGGAATCCATCTGTTTGACCCCAGGGCCAGTGGCCCCGGGACCCAGGTCTGCCCACGTCTGTTTGGGACTGGGCAGCTCCTGTTTTCGGCCAGATGACAGAAGTCCTCGGACAGCTTCGTGGTCATTGAAAGGGGTCTCTCGGTGGCACTGCTGAAGCTTCCGGCGGATCTGGCAAGGAGACACAAGGCAACGGATGAGAGTTGGGGAAAATCCTGGCTAGAGGGCGGAACCGGGACTTTCCGATATCTGTTTATAGAGTGCAAATTCCAAATCTGGCTTTAAGCAGCCCTTCCCAACGGGTTTCTACCTCTGATAGCAGAGAATGGGACAGCCTCGTTGGTGATTAGAGATGGACGTCAACTCCCAGAATTCCCCAGCCAGCAGGCTTTAAGATGGGTGGACTTCAACTCCCAGAATTCCCCAGCCAGCGTGATTTAAGGTGGGTGGATTTCAACTCCCAGAATTCCCCAGCCAGCGTGATTTAAGGTGGGTGGACTTTAACTCCCAGAATTCCCCAGCCAGCGTGATTTAAGGTGGGTGGATTTCAACTCCCAGAATTCCCCAGCCAGCGTGATTTAAGGTGGGTGGACTTCAACTCCCAGAATTCCCCAGCCAGCGTGATTTAAGGTGGGTGGACTTTAACTCCCAGAATTCCCCAGCCAGCGTGATTTAAGGTGGGTGGATTTCAACTCCCAGAATTCCCCAGCCAGCGTGATTTAAGGTGGGTGGACTTTAACTCCCAGAATTCCCCAGCCAGCGTGATTTAAGGTGGGTGGATTTCAACTCCCAGAATTCCCCAGCCAGCATGCTTTAAGAGGGATGGACTTCAACTCCCAGAATTCCCCAGCCAGCATGATTTAAGGTGGGTGGACTTCAACTCCCAGAATTCCCCAGCCAGCATGCTTTAAGATGGGTGGACTTCAACTCCCAGAATTCCCCAGCCAGCGTGATTTAAGGTGGCTGGATTTCAACTCCCAGAATTCCCCAGCCAGCGTGCTTTAAGATGGGTGGACTTCAACTCCCAGAATTCCCCAGCCAGCGTGATTTAAGGTGGGTGGATTTCAACTCCCAGAATTCCCCAGCCAGCATGCTTTAAGAGGGATTAACTTCAACTCCCAGAATTCCCCAGCCAGCGTGCTTTAAATGGGGTGGACTTCAATTCCCAGGCACTGGAAAAAGTGATTTAGGATCCTCGTGCCAACTCCTTTTGCGATCTTCTAACAAGCTGGATTCACTTAACAACCCTGTTGGTACCTTATTGACTGCAGTGATTCGCTGAACGACGATGGTCGGAAAAGTTGTAAAATGGAGCGAAACTCGCTCCACCAATGTCTCGCTTAGCAACGGAAATGCTGGGCTCAATTGTGAGGGGTTAATTTGAAGACTACCTGTGACTCACACTTACGACCATTACAGCATCCTCCAGGGTCACATGATCAAAATTCAGACATGTGGCAACTGACTCGTATTTATGACGGTGGTAGTGTCCTGGTGGGGGGTCACTTGATCCCCCTTTTTGCGACCTTCCGACCGGCAATGGTCAATGGGGGAAGCCATTCACTTAAGAACGACGTGATTCGCTTAACAATGGTGTGATTCGCTTAACAACAGCGTGATTCGCTTAACAACGGTGTGATTCACTTAACAACTGCATGATTCGCATAACAACCTCCACACAAATGGTAAAACGGAGTGATTCGCTTTACAAGGGCGTTGCTTAGCGACGGATGATCCTATTGCCGTTGTCGCAAGTTGAGGACTGCCTGCGCCGCAAGGCCACAGATGGACCGTCTCATTCCTCACCTTCTGCATGGACCGGCTACGTCCGAACTCCTCCAGCTGCTGACGAAAACCCAGGTTGGGGTTGGCCACGGGCCTCACGGCCTTGACCGCTTCGAGCGCCTCGAGCCAGCCCAGTGGCGTCACCACCATGAGGTAGGCCAGGATGATGGTGGTACTGCGGGAGATCCCAGCTAGGCTGGAAGGTGTGATGAAGAACAGGATTAGAACCCAGAACCCTCTGGGCCACTCTCCCTCAGCTTCCGTGCACCCCAAAAGTCTATTGGTTATCAGGAATATTTGCTAGGGTGTTCCCGCTTTGCATTGGTTGATGTTGGCTTTGTGTCATGTGTCAACTTGGTTATGTTGGTTTGTAAATCACAGTTTATGGGTCAGTGGAAAGGGTGAACCCAGCCATGGGGATCACGGTTTTAATATTAAGTGTGAACATGGCTACTTTGGTTCATCAATCATGGCTTATACCGGGGTAGGCAACCTTGGCTCTTTTATGACTGGTGGACTTCAACTCCCAGAATTCCTGAGCCAGCCACGCTGAGGGGAAAGGGAGAGGTTTCCAAGCTGAGCCATGCGGGCTCGGGAATTCTGGGAGTTGAAGTCCACGAGCCATGAAGGGGCCATAGTTCCCCCATGCTGGCTCAGGAATTCTGGGAGTTGAAGTCCACGAGTCATAAAAGGGCCAAGTTTGAAGACCCCTGGTTTAAATATTTAAATATTTTTTCCTCACGGTCACGTGATCAAAATTCAGGCATTTGTGCAGGGGTGGGGAACCTTGGCTCTTTTATGACTGCTGGACTTCAACTCCCAGAATTCCTGAGCCAGCCTGGCTCAGCTTGGAAACCTCTCCCTTTCCCCTCAGCGTGGCTGGCTCAAGAATTCTGGGAGTTGAAGTCCACGAGTCATAAAAGAGCCAAGGTGGCCTGCCCCTGGCTTATACCTTAGTAGCCAGTGTGTGAACATAGCCTTCTGGATTATGGCTAGTGTCAAGTGTATATATATATGTCCAACTTGGCTTACACATCATGGTTTATAGGTTAGCATAAAGTCTGAACCCACCCACCTAGATTACAGTTTAGTGATTACATATACTTTGGTATGTAAATCATGCTTAGTACAAAGAATTAGGCCAACCATCTCGGTTTGTAAATCAGGGCTTACTGGTTAATGTGAACCCAACAGTATGGATTATGACCTATTATTAAGTGTGAACACAGCTACCTGAGTTCATCAATCATGGTTAATAGCTTAGCATAAACTCGGAAGTCACCTATCTAGATTATGACTTAGTGATTACATGCACTTTGATATGTAAATCAGGGCTTAGAACAAAGAATAAAGGCAACCATCTAGGTTTGCAAATCACAGCTTATTGGTTAGTAGAAAATATGCACCCAGCCATCTGGATTATGACTTAATATCAAATGTGAACATGGCCATATGGGTTCATGAACCATAAATCATGGTTTATACTGTAGCTTAGTATCCATCTGTATTGCAGCTAGTGTCAAATGTGAACATGGCCACTTTGATTCATACACCGTGGCTTATAAGGAAGGGAGATGTGTGATAGGAAAGAAAGAAAGAAAGAAAGAAAGAAAGAAAGAAAGAAAGAAAGAAAGAAAGAAAGAAAGAAAGAGGGAGAGAGGGAGGGAGGGAGGGAGGAAGGGTGGAAGGGAGGAAGAGAGAGAGAGAGAGAAAAAGAAAAGAAAGAAAGAAAGAAAGAAAGAGAGGGAGGAAGGGAGGGAGGAAGGAAGGAAGGAAAGAAAGAGAAAGAAAGAGAGGGAGGGAGGGAGGAAGAAAAGGTGGGAGGAAGGAAGGGAGAGAAAGAAAGAAAGAAAAAGAAAGAAAGAGAAAGAAAGAAAGAAAGAAAGAAAGAAAGAAAGAAAGAAAGAAAGAAAGAAAGAAAGAAAGAGGGAGGAAGGAAGGGTGGAAGGAAGAAAGGGAGAGAAAGAAAGAAAGAGACAGAAAGAAAAAGAAAGAGAAAGAAAAAAAGAAAGAGCGAGGGAGGAAGGAAGGGTGGGAGGAAGGAAGGAAGAAAGAGAATGAAAAAAAGAAAAAAGAAAGAGAAAGAAAGGAACGAAGAAAGAAAGAGGGAGGGAGGAAGGGTGGGGGAAGAAAGAAAAAAGAAAGAAAGAAAGAGGGAGGGAGGGTGGAAGGGAGGAAGAGAGAGAAAGAAAAAGAAAGAAAGAGGGAGGAAGGGAGGGAGAGAAAGAAAGAAAGAAATAAAAAGAAAGAAAGAAAGAAAGAAAGAAAGAAAGAAAGAAACAAACAAAGAAACAAAGAAAGAAAGAAAGAAAGAAAGCTTAGCTCAAACACCACAGTTTATATTTTAGCATATAGTCTGAAACTACCCGTCTTTATTACTGCTTTGTAATTACACCCATTTTGGTAGTAAATCATGGCTTAGGACAAAGAATAAAGCCAACTATCCAAGTCTGTTGACCACAGCTTATGGTTTAGCCTGAAGGGCAAACTTATTTGGCCTTCTTCCGTAAACCTTAATAAAACCATGGCTTAGCATTTAGCGTAGTGTTTCTCATGTGGGCAACTTTAGGACTGGTGGACTTCAACTCCCAGAATCCTGGGAGTTGACGTCCGTCCGTCTTAAAGTTGAGAGCCCCAGTTTTAGCCTCTTGGAGGAATCCATCTTGTGGGTCCCAGATCTTTTCTGCCCCCCCGACCCCCAGGCCCCCCACCCCCCAATTCTTCTACCTACCAATGAACAAGGCAGTTCCCCCCTTGCAGCCGACAGGAGTGGATGAACTGGATGCATTTCTTAAAATGCTTCTTGCTGCAAAAGGAGAGAACCGGAAGGATTTTAAGAGGTTTATGAAGCTTCAAAAGAAAACTTCAGGCTACAGGTAGGTCCTCGGCTTACAACATTTCGTTTAGCGACCATTCAAAGTTACCACGGCACTGCAAAAAGGGACTTAGGACCGCTTTTCACACTTAACGACCGTTGCAGTATTCCCCTATTCCAGTGATGGTGAACCTTTTAGAGACCGAGTGCCCAAACTGCAACCCAAAGCCCACTTATGCATCGCCGGGTAGGTGTGGCCCATTGGGTGGGTGTGGCCCATTGGGTGGGTGTGGCCCATTGGCTGGGCGTGGCCCATTGGCTGGGCGTGGCCCATTGGCTGGGCGTGGCTGCGGTGGTAACGGCAGACTGGGTGGGACTAAAAAGTTCAATCAATCCATTCCAACTTTGCAAGATCTTTTTTTTTCCCCGCGAGAAGTTGAAATTGACTGATTGAACCTTTTTTTTTTTTGCACACGGCGGCGGAGGCCTCAAGCGAAAAGGTTTTATAAAACCCAGCGGAAGGCCCAGGACTGGGGCGACGGCGCGGGTGCCCACAGAGAGGACTCCGAGTGCCGCCTCTGGCACCCGTGCCATAGGTTCGCCACCACTGCCCTATGGTCAGGTGGTCCTTTGGGACAACCAGCACCTGGAGGGCTGAGAATAAATACATAAATACCTGAATAAATACATAAATACTTACATGTTGGCCTCAGGTGTGTCTGGCAGAACGATTTGAAGATAAGTGATTCCCTGGAAAAGAACATGAATACAGTTGAGGAACATCTGCAGAATCTGAGGTCAACTTCTGGAGTCCTACGGCTCTTCTCGGTTTGAGAGCCTTTATGGGTATGTCTGACTTCAGGATTACCCTGTCCTCTCTAGCTAGAAACTAGTGTGGGATGATGGGAAGAATGAGTCCATCAGAGAAAGGCGTCATGAGCATTGAAGATAATCCCAACTCCTTTGTAGGCTCTCCACAGCTTGCTAAGGGAGATGAATAGAATAGAATAGAATAGAATAGAATAGAATAGAATAGAAGAATAGAATAGAATAGAATAGAATAGAATAGAATAGAATAGAATAGAATAGAATAGAATAAGAAATAGAATAGAGTACAGTAGAGTAGAATAGAATAGAACAGAACAGAATAGAATAGAATAGAACAGAACAGAACAGAACAGAATAGAATAGAATAGAAAATAGAATAGAATAGAATATGGAATGGGGAATAGAATAGAATAGAATAGAATAGAATAGAATAGAATAGAATAGAATAGAATAGAATAGAATAGAATAGAATAGAATAGAATAGAATAGAATAGAATAGAATAGAGTACAGTAGAGTAGAATAGAACAGAACAGAACAGAACAGAATAGAAAATAGAATAGAATAGAATAGAATAGAATAGAATAGAATAGAATAGAATAGAATAGAATAGAATAGAATAGAATAGAATAGAATAGAATAGAATAGAATAGATGGACTGGACCCCATACCGGAATGAAGGGCTGGGGGGACTCATGGATGGAGACCATGTGGGTGATATCATTCTTGCTCAGCTGATCCAGGTCTTTGGCATCTAAGAGAGAAGGGGGAGGAACACAGAGCGATTGTTAGAGACGTCCTTCTCCGTTCTGCACAGATGTTCTCGGCCCATGCTTTGCAGAAACGCTGACACAGTGTGTCACATGCACCCAGGGGCCTGGCCTCTGTGCCAAATGCTCAACCCACGGTGAGCTCCTGAAGGGAGGGAGAGACAGAGAGAGAGACAGAGACTGAGAGAGAGAGAAAGAGAGAGAGGGAGGAAGGGAGAGAGAGGGAGGGAGGGAGGGAGGGATGGAGAGAGAGAGAGAGAGAGAGAGAGAGAGAGAGAGAGAGAGAGAGAGAGAGAGAGAGAGAGAGAACTTGCAAGGGGATCTGCCCAGGTGAAGCAGACCTATTTGCCAGCTGGGGGGGGGGCTTTCAACTTGCCCAAGCTGGGAAGATGCCAATCACCCACCCCTGCTTGATTCACCACCTCTCTGGCAGGTTCACTCTTCACTTACCTACGATGTTCCCAAGAAAGAGACCGGGAAGAATCTGTAAGCATTAAAAAAAAAAAGTATTAGTATACATATTTTCTTTGTGATTCACACAACAGACTGGCCTGGTCTACAGGGGGAAATCAAACAAATCATGATTCATTGCTTCTCCCAAAGGCAACCCTTGGGCATCGCATTAAATCTGAATATAATTTATTTCTTCATGCCATATGAAGCCAATGTTTCTGCTGGCTAAAACTCCAGTTTAGGGTTTAACCCAGGGGTCTTCAGACTTGGCTCTTTGATGACTGGTGGACTTCAACTCCCAGAATTCCTCAGCCAGGCACGCTGTGACTGTCGTAAATTCAGCCAAGCAGCTGAATTTTGATCATGTGGCCCTGAGCAGGCTGCAACGGTCGTAAGTGTGAAAAATGGGTCATGTCACTTTTAAAATGCTATTGTAACTTTGAATTGTCACAATAGAATAGAATAGAATAGAATAGAATAGAATAGAATAGAATAGAATAGAATAGAATAGAATAGAATAGAACAGAACAGAATTGCAGAATAGAACAGAATAGAACAGAATAGAATAGAATAGAATAGAATTGCAGAATAAAATAGAATTGCAGAATAGAATGGAATGGAATGGAATAGAATAGAATTGCAGAATAGAATAAAATTGCAGAATAGAATGGAATGAAATGGAATAGAATAGAATAGAATAGAATAGAATAGAATAGAATAGAATAGAATAGAATAGAATAGAATAGAATAGAATAGAATAGAAGCTGGAAGGGACCTTGGAGGTCTTCTAGTCCAGCCCCCAAGTCAAGGACTACTTGTATTTTATTTCTAAAGGCCTAACATGTTACATATGTTGCTTAAAACGCCAGCTTGGGGTTTAATGTCTCATGCAAAGCCAGACAACGAGGAAGAAGTGGGGGGGAAAAATCAACAAATTTCAGAGTGACCGTTCAAAGCCACCTAGCTGGTTTTTTTTCATGCTTGAGGCAGGATTAGCACTCGCACCTCTTGGTTTCTGCTCCAGAACATTTCCTGTGACACCCACAAGTATCTCACAAGAGACACCCCTAAGTGTCTCACAACACACAACACCCCACCAAGGTGAGCCAGCCATGCGACTTTATATCACAGTACTCAAAGAAAGTTGACAACACAAGAACTTCTCTTGAAGCTAGAGAAACAACCCCAATCCATAAGATATATCTAATAATAATAATAATAATAATAATAATAATCATCATCATCATCATCATAATCCCAGGTCCTTGGTAAGGACTCGATAGGTAGACAAAATGCCAAATCCAGTCTGAACATCTGGCTGACTGTGCGACGATCCATAATAATAATAATAATAATAATAATAATAATAATAATAATAATAACAATAATAATAATAATAATAATAATAATGTTGGGACCTTGGAGGTCATCTAGTCCAACCCCCTGCTCAGGCAGGAAACCCTATACCATTTCGGACAAATGGCTGTCCAGTCTCTTCTTAAAAACTTCCAGTGTTGGAGAAGGGAAGGAAGGAGGGAGGGAGGGAGGGAGGAAGGAAGGAAGGAAGGAAGGAAGGAAGGAAGGAATGGAAAAAAAGAATAACAGAATAATAATAATAATAATAATAATAATAATAATAATAATAATAATAATAATAATAATAATAATAATAATAATAAAGTTGGGATCTTGGAGGTCATCTAATCCAACCCCCTGTTCAGGCAGGAAACTCTATACCATTCCAGACCAATGGCTGTCCAGTCTCTTAAAAACCCCCAGTGTTGGAGCATTCACCGCTTCTGGAGGCAGGTAGTTCCCCTGGTTATTTGTTCTGCCGGTCAGGAAATTTCTCCTTTCTAGATATAATTTGGGGAAAGGGCATTTTTTAACCTGCTCTGTCCTTCCCATTCCCATTTTAAGTCCCATTTGAATGTAGGATGTCAAAACTTCCTGAAGATATTATATATATAAAAAATAAATTTAAAAGTGGGTGGGGGACGGGGAGAATGGATTCTGTACCTTATTCATGCTGTTGCCCATGATCCTCCAAAGTCACCTTAGCTGCAGCTTGCAAGGCAGAGCGAATATCCTGGACACGGTTTCCCCTTCTTTATCCAAACGTCCAGCCGATGGCCGCTTCCCTGGGCAGGCTCTGGGTCAAGATTTACACCCCCAGGGCTTGCGGTCCCTCCCGTCCCCTCCAAAAAGAGCAACCCCCCCTCCCCAGCGACAGCTGCGTATTTCGTGGTAGGGAATCAATCCGCAGAGGCCCTGTGTTCCACAGTCATTTTCTCCGCCTTCTTTCCTCCTATCAGAATGCCTTTTCAAAGGGTTGGCGGGCCAGAGGAAGACCCCCACCTCCCTGAAAAGGGAGGGGGGAAGAAGGGAGAGAAAGCAAGCACCCTGGCCTGGTTGTGTGGCGATGACAAGCGCACAACGCAAATGCTTTGTGTGCAAGAGAATGCATTCTTTTGTCACCCAGAGGAAAGCAGCTGTGTCTTCTTGGCATCGCGCCTTGGCACCTGGCCCGGGGTGGGGGTGGCAGGGGAAATGGACCCCAGGATAGCCGGTATTTGCACAACAAAGCCCACACCCCCTCCACTCCAGTTTTGGGGGGCCCCCCAGACTTTGGAGGAGAGGGGGCTTTCTGGGCTGGCGCTGGTACCACAGGGGAAATGGGTCGGCCCAGAGCAAGCTAGCGCCAAGGGGAAGGCACGGGGGTGGGGGTCTTTCTGGGGCTGACTGAGAGTCATTCCTAGAAGCGTGGGGGGGGGGAGGAGGGAGAACTGGGGAATGCAGTGTTCCCAAGCCGATGGAATGTGCCAAGCTGGCACTGCCTGCCGGAAGTGATTGAGTCCTCGGAGGTCACCTGCCCCAAATAGAGCCTGCGGAATCAAGGCCGCCTTGCCCCAGGGTGATTGGGGGGGAGATATTGAGGGGGGAAGGAGTTCCCTTGCAGCCACTGGGATCTGTTGAGCAATAGGAAGAAGAATAAACCAACTGAGTTTAATAATAATAATAATAATAATAATAATAATAATAATAATAATAATAAAGTTGGAAGAGACTTTGGAGGTCATCTAGTCCAACCCCCTGCTCAGGCAGGAAACCCTATTTACCATTTCGGACTAACGGCTGTCCAGTCTCTTCTTAAAAACTTCCAGTGTTGGAACATTCACCGCTTCTGGTCGCAGGTTGTTCCACTGGTTAATTGTTCTGGCTGTCAGGAAGTTTCTCCTTAGTTCCAGGTTGCTTCTCTCCTTGATGAGTTTCCATCCGTTACTTCTTGTCCTGCCTTCAGGCGCTTTGGAGAATAGCTTGACTCCCTCTTCTTTGGGGCAGCCCCTGAGATACTGGAACCCTGCTATCCTGTCCCCCCTCGTCCTTCTCTTCATTAAACTAGACATCCCCAATTCCAGCAACCGTTCCTCGTATGTTTTAGCCTCCAGACCTTCGTTGCTCTCCTCTGTATCCCAAACTGGGCTTCCCACGGGAACCCTGCAGAGTCCCATCCAGAGGAACCCAGATCCCCGCTTTTGAGGGGGGGTCTCCCTCCCTCCGCTTTCCTCCCACGGATTTTTTTCCAGCCCGCGCAGCGCGAGGCTCAACGCAAAGAGGCGCCTCGGGGGTCGCAACTGCGGAACAGGTCGGGGAGGGAGGGGGGGGGGAAGGAGGGAATTGCAAGATCCCCGGGGAGGGGGGGCGTCCGGGGGTCGCAGCTTGGATGCCCAGCCAGTGCGGAGCGTGATTCCCGAGCAGGCAGAAGCGCCCCTCCTTCTCCCAAGTTGCGACCCCCACCCACCCCCCTTTTAGCATTGCGCTGCCCGGAGCAGAAGAGCCGAAGCGGGGCGGGACCACCAGGGGTTCTCAACCTTGGCAACTTTAAGACTTGTGGACTTCAACTCCCAGAATTCCTCAGCCAGCAAAGCTGGCTGAGGAATTCTGGGAGTTGAAGTCCACAAGTCTTAAAGTTGCCAAGGTTGAGAACCCCTGAATTTACCCTCATGCAATAATGGGGCGGCGGGGGGGGGGAAGAGAAAATTTCCTCCGCCCCCCCCACTAGGCCCCGCCCATGGAAGTCCTGGTTGCCCCGGCGACGGGACGCGCATCGGGGGACGGAGCAGCATGGCCAAGAACAAGGTGGGGAGACGGCAGGGGGCGGGAAGCCTCGCCTTCTCCAACCCCATCGTCCCCAGCCGGGGGAGCTGGGCGGGTGGGGAGAGGTCTGGGACGGAATACAGCCGCTGGGGACGATGGAGAGTCCAGTCTTGCCCAACTGCCGGGCCTCCCACCCCCAACCAGGGAGGGGTCGTCGCTTTCTCCGGCCTTTTCCAAAGCCCATCATCCCCAGCCGGGCGAGCTGAGGCGGGTGGGGAGAGGTCCGGGGTGGAATAGAGCCGCTGGGGACGATAGATCGTTCAGTCTTATCCAACTGCCGGGCATTCCTCCCCCCCCTGCCACTAGGGTCGCTTTCTCCAGCCCTTTCCAAAGCCCATCATCCCCAGCTGGGCGAGCTGGGCGAGTGGGGACAAGTCTGGGGCGGAATACAGCCGCTGGGGACTATGGAGAGCCCAGTCTTTCCAACTGCCGGGCATCCCACCCCCCAAACAGGGAGGGGTCTTCGCTTCCTCCAGCCTTTTCCAAAGCCCATCATCCCCAGCCGGGCTAGCTGGGCTTCTGGGGACAGGTCTGGGGCGGAATACAGCCGCTGGGGACGATGGAGAGTCCAGTCTTGCCCAACTGCCGCCGCGGTCGTTGAGCCAAACGTTGACCATGCTCCTGGAGGGGGATGATGGAGTTTGTAGTCCTGCGCCCGAACACCTCTCCCCAGGGTCCCTGGTTGGGGTAGACGGGTAAACTGGGAGGCCTTGCGTGTGTTACGCGATGCCAGCCCATTGCGGCCGGCAAAATTCGAAGGAATCGTGGCTTATTGGGACTCATCCCAAAGAGGCACCGAGTTCTTTCGAAACGCTTCAGAATTTGTAAATTTGATCGCCTTGCAGAACGCAAACCACAAAGGGCCCTACGGTTGCCAAAAGCTGAAAGACCGGTGAGTGATTGGTTGTTTTTTTTAATATTAAAAAAAGTATAAACAAAGAAGAGAGTTGGAACCAGCCACTGAGAATACCTGTGTGCCTGTTTGTGTATAATAATAATAATAATAATAATAATAATAATAATAATAATAATAATAATAATAATAATAATAATAATAATAATAATAATAATAATAATAATTTATTTATTTATTTATTTATTTATTTAATTAGATTTCTATGCCTCCCTATTCCAAGAACTCAGGGCGGTTCTAATAATAATAATAATTATTATTATTATTATTATTGTAATGATGTTGGAAGGGACCTTGGAGGTCATCCGGTCCAACCCCCTGCTCAGGCAGGAAGCCCTATACCATTTCAGAACAATGGCTGTCCAGTCTTTTCTTAAAAACTTCCAGTGTTTTTTATTTTATTTATTTTTATTTAAATCACATTTATATGCCGCCCCTCTCCAAAGACCCGGGGAGCATTCACCGCTTCTGGAGGCAGGTAGTTCCACTGGTTAATTGTTCTGACTGTCAGGAAGTTTCTCCTTAGTTCCAGGTTGCTTCTCTCCTTGATGAGTTTCCATCCGTTGCTTCTTGTCCTGCCTTCAGGCGCTTTGGAGAGTAGATTGACTCCCTCTTCTTTGGGGCAGCCCCTGGAAGACGGCTATCCTGTCCCCCCTCGTCCTTCTCTTCGTTAAACTAGACATCCCCAATTCCAGCAACCATTCCTTGTATGTTTTAGCCTCCAGTCCCCTGATCATCTTTGTGGCTCTTCTCTGCACTCTTGCTAGAGCAGGAGGCTTCAAACTTGGCCCTTGCTAGAGCAGGAGGCTTCACACTGGCTGAAGAATTCTGGGAGTTGAAGTCCACAAGTCATAAAAGGGCCAAGTTTGAAGACCCCTGCCGTAATAACTGTGAACGGTCGCTGAACGAAGCCGTCGCTGAACAAGGACTGCCTTTATAGAATTTGGGGTGCTAATAAATCGGCTTCATTTGCACGGAGATCTCATGACACGGTGTGACATCATTAACGGCTTATGCCAGATGACTATGACACATCTTGAGGACATCGCAAAAATGATTGGCACACTAGCAATGCAGTCATTCAGTGATCTGGAGGTCATTAAACGAATCCACTGTTTGCTAGGGGGTGGTTTTTGCCTGAAGCTGGAAAGTATATGCCAATTTCAGGGCAAAACAAATTGTGTAAATGGCTCTATGTGTAAATTTACACATTGTGTAAATGGCTACAAATCCAGGCCAGTTGCAGAGTGCCCCAAAATGGGGTCAGGTGACCCCAAGAATCCAGGTCACGGGTACCTTTTCTTGGGGGGGTGGGGTGGTCTGGCCTAACTTCGAATCGTCGCTAAGCGACTGGTCGTAAGTCAAGGACTCCCCGTATGTTATCCCATTGATGCTTCATGAGGACTAGAGACCTGTTAAAACAGACCAAAGCAGCCGTAAACCCAAGAATTGTGCAATCTGGATCCTTCTTCACTCTCTTTTTCGTCTTAGGGTTCAGGCCCCTATAAGAAAAGAGCAAATGATACTTGAAGAGGGAAGGGAGGAGGGAAGAACGTTTACTAAAACAGATGTTTACAAAGATTAATACCTAATGTTGTATGCTATGTTCTAGGATGATTGTTTAGCAATAGGATCTTTGGTTTAATGTTGACCACATTAATATGGAACCAGATAAGAGAAACACCAATCAAACAAAGTGTAACAGGAGTATAGTTGAGGCTAGACGCGAGGGGTGGGAAAAAGGCTTACTAATTCAGACGTTTTCAGTGACTAATACCTAGTATTGTATATCAGGTGCCATGATGATTGCTGCACAATATGTTTTTTTTATGTTCAATGTTGATTGTTTTAATAATAGAATTTTATATTAAAAAAAAAAGAAAAGAAAAGAGCAAATGGATTTCTTCCCATCTAAAAAATGTTCTTGCTATTTGGGAAAGGAAAAAAGGATATTTATTTATTTATTTATTTATTTATTTATTTATTTATTTATTTATTTATTTATTTATTTATTTATTTATTAGACTTATATGCCGCCCTTCTCCTCAGACCCAGGGCGGCTCACAACAATAATACAAGTAAAACAAAGCATAGGATCAGTTAAAATTACTACTTAAAATACTATATTTATTTATTTATTTGTTTGTTTGTTTGTTTGTTTCGATTTCTATGCCGCCCTATTCCGAAAACTCAGATAATAATATATAACACTCATACCACACACAATCACAATCAAAGGCCCAGGGGCAGAGCGCAGCTCACACGGCCCAAGCCTGTCTGCATAGTAGATGTGTTTTTAAAAGTTTTCGGAAAGCTAGGAGGGAGGGAGCAGTACGAACCTCTGAGGGAAGTTGATTCCAGAGGGCTGGGGCAGCAACAGAGAAGGCCCTTGCCCTAGGCCCCGCCAGATAACATTGCTTAACAGACGGGACTCGTAGGAGGCCAACCCTATGTGCCCTAACCGGTCGCTGGGATTCATGAGGCAGAAGACGGTCCCGCAAGTATCCTGGTCCATTGCCATGAAGGGCTTTATAGGTCATAACCAACACTTTGAATTGTGTTCGGAGACCAATTGGTAGCCAGTGCAGCTCACGGAGGGCTGGAGTGATATGAGCATGTCTTGGGAGACCCAAGATGGCTCACGCAGCCGCATTCTGGACTACCTGCAGTCTCCGGACATTCTTCAAAGGCTGCCCCATGTAGAGAGCATTACAGTAGTCATTATAATTAATTATTTTAATATATAATACAGATCTATATTTCTGAACAGGGAACCCCGAGCTTCCATCCGATTCAAGTGTGCCCTCACCAACACCATCTTAGATGTCCTTCAACAGCGACCTGGATGGGTGGAAGTCAAAGAGTAAGATATCATATATTATGACGGGGATGATAAAAGCTGGCAGGGCCCGGGAGGACGTTCCTCTCCTCCGCTAAGCTTAGGGAAAGAGCAGAATCTCTGGTTTCTCGGGGGGCAGATTCAAAAATCCGGAGCTTCCTCTGAATGGGGTTATCTGAGATCAAGGATCAGAGCTCCTCCTTGGAGTCAAGGTTTAGGGAGATTCCTTCGATAAAGGAGAATGTCTGCAGATCGGGGTTGAAATGAGGGATCCTGGATGCTCTCTGAGCTGGGTGGTTTTCTTGCAGACGTTTCATGACCCAGCTAGGTAACATCGTCAGTACTAGAAGGAAGTGGGGTGGGAGGAGGAGGAGGAGGAGGAGGAGGAGGAGGAGGAGGAGGAGGAGGAGGACAACAACTGTGGGGTCCTTGGTGCTCTCTGAGTTTGGCTGTTTTCTTGCAGACGTTTCATGACCCAGCTAAGTAACATCATCAGTACTATAAGGGAGTGGGATGAGAGGAGGAGGAGGAGGAGGAGGAGGAGGAGGAGGAGGAGGAGGAAGACGACTGTGGGTCCTTGGTGCTCTCTGAGTTTGGCTGTTTTCTTGCAGACGTTTCATGACCCAGCTAAGTAACATCATCAGTACTATAAGGGAGTGGGATGAGAGGAGGAGGAGGAGGAGGAGGACTGTAAGGTCCTTGATGGTCTCTGAGCTTGATTGTTTTTTTGCACGTTTCATGACCCAACTAGGTAACATCATCGGTGCTAGATAGAAGTGGGGATGTCACCTAGTTGGGTCATAAAACGTCTGCCAGAAAGCAGCCAAGCTCAGAGAGCACCAAGGACCCCACAGTCGTCTTCGTCCTCCTCCTCCTCCTCCTCCTCCTGCCTGCCAACCCCGCTCCCTTCCATCATTGATACTACCTAGTTGGGTCATGAAAAGCCTGCAAGAAAACTACCCATCACAGAGACTCCGTCCTTTCTCAGGCTGCAGATTGAGCCCAGTCCCCTGCTAATCAAATGGTGTGTATTTTGCCTTCGTTTATGAATACCCTACTTTGCCTTCAGTGTAAAATGTAAACAATGTTAGCCTTCTCAACGCTGACCTTTTAGAACTCGTGGCCGACGCCAACGTCTCTGCCTTTAAAGCAGTGTTTCTCAACCGTGACCATTTTATTTTATTTTTTATTTATTTTATTTTATTCGGATTTGTATGCCGCTCCTCTCTGAAGACTCGGAGCGGCTCACAACATATCTATAAAACAATTTCAACTAATCCGAACAAAAAACATTAAAAATAAAACCCCATACATACTCATCAATCACACCACAATCCACAATCATCCCCAGGCCTGCCGGCAGAGGTAGGTTTTTAAATTCTTTCGGAAGGCCGGGAGAGTCGGAGAAACGCGGACTTCAGGAGGCAGTTGGTTCCAGAGGGCGGGCGCCACAACAGAGAAGGCCCTCCCCCTAGGACCCGCCAAACGACATTGTTTCGCTGACGGGACCCAGAGGAGGCCGACCCTGTGCGCTCTCACCGGTCGTAGAGAAGTATGTGGCAGAAGGCGGTCCCGTAAGTATCCTGGTCCCATGCCATGAAGGCTGTGGAATTCTGGGAGTTGAAGTCCACATGCCTTAAAATGGTCACGGTTGAGAAACCCTGCGTTTAAACCGTTCAGCGGAGTAAACCTTCGCCTGGGGGTTTGCTTACACACTTTGAAGATGGGTGGGCTTCAACTCCCAGAATTCCCTGGGCTCCGCGTGCTGTTTTCGAAAGCCTCTTTCTTCGTAATGATGCTTCTCCCACTTCTGGGGGGGTGGGGTTTGCTTTTCCCCACTCTTTGCCCGCTGGGCAATTCAGAAATCTCTGATGTTGACCGGAGCATTTTAGATCCACAGGCTGGGTAGTCAAAGAGTTGCTGGCTGACCCATCTCTGCTTGGCCTCCCTTCCCAGCGAGGGCGAGTGGGACTTTTACTGGTGTGACGTCCGCTGGCTGCAGGAGAACTTCGACCACACCTACATGGACGAGCACGTCCGCATCAGCCACTTCCGCAACCATTACGAGGTGGGCAAAAGTGGGGCAGGGAGAGTGCGGAGGGGTGTGTGTGTGTGTGTCAGCTAAGACAGGTGAGCAGGTTGGGCAGGGGGGGTCCAGGAGACAGTTCCTTAGGGGGTGGTCTTGGAAGCCATTGTCCTCATTGTGACCTCATTGTGCCACTGGTGCTGGGGTTATGATGTACGTTAACGGAAGGACAGAGTTGAAAGGGACCTCAGAGGCCGTCTACTCCACCCCACTGCACAAACGGGAGACTCGAGACCAGTGGTTCTCAACCCATGGGTCGCGACCCCATTTGGGGTCGAACGACCGTTTTGCGGGGGTCGCCGGACACCGCGGTCCGCCATTTTGTTTTTTTAAAAGTTTTTTAAAAAAATTTTTAATTTGTTTTTCGTTGCGCGCGCGCGCGCGCGACAGGCCAATCCGCGCAAAAAAAAACAACAAAAAAACCCAAAAAAAACACAAAATGGCAGACCGCGACCCGCCGATCCGCACATGCCCAAACCGCGCATGCGCAGCGCGCACGCGACAAAAAAAAAATAAAAATAAAACAAAAACAAAAACAAAAAAAACAAATGGCGGACCGCAACGGGCCGATCCGTGCATGCGTGGCGCGCACACGCGCCGGCCCGAACCGCGCATGCACGGCGCGCGCGCGACAAAAAAAAACAAAAAAAAATTAAAAAAACAAAACAAAATGGCGGACCGCGGGTCGGGGTTGCGGCGCGCATGGGCGGTGCAAGTGGGGTCTCAACCTGAAAAAGGTTGAGAACCACTGCTCTAGACCAGTGAAGGCGAACCTTTTAGAGCAGTGGTTCTCAACCTTTTTAATGCCGTGACCTCCAACCGGTCGTAAGTCGAGGACTACCCAACCAGTTGTAAGCCGAGGACCCCAACCGATTGTAAGTCGAGGACTTTCCCTGCCCGGGAGTGCGGTGCATGCGTGGTGCTGCCCCCTGCGCCGGCCGAGGCGTAGCTGGCAAGGGGCAGCGACGGCGCAGGGCGACCACCGGCTGGGCCACAGGAGCCCAAGGGAGGTAAGGCACCCGCAGGGCCCCACACGCACCAGCAACCCTCCCTGCGCTGCCGGCCTCCCACCTCCCACCCCTGGCCCTCTTTTACTTACATTTGTAGTAGTTGCTCAGCAGGGAGGGGCGGAAACTTCTACACAGCTCGCCTTCGCTGCAGACCACTTGCAGCACCGTTTGCAGACTGGGACTTTTGGCGGGCTCAGCAGGGCGGAGACAGCCTGGACCATTCCCATTGGCTTTTGAAAGCCAATAGAATTAGACTCTAGTCAAGAGAGTCTATTCTATGGGCTTTCAAAAGCCCATAGAGTAAGAGGGAGTAGCTGTGCTACTAGCTTTCCGTAAATTATTAAAGACTTATTTATGCTGACAGGCTTGGGGCGCATGAATTGTGCTCTGCCCCCGGGCCTAGGAATGTGCCTCCATCGCTGATTGTGTGTTTGATTGTGATTGCATGTTGTATGTACGGATTTTTGGATTGGATGGTTGTTTATTAAATTTTTTACATGTAATTTTATTGTTGTTGTAAGCTGCCCTGGGTCCTAGGAGAAGGGCGGCATAGAAATTCGAATAAATAAATAAATAAATAAGGAAAAGGGGGGGGGAATGGCGTATTGCGTTGTTTGGCGACCCCTGTGAAATGGTCGTTCGACCCACAGGTTGAGAACCGCTGGACTAGAGACCGAGTGCCCAAAACCCACTCCCGTCCCCACTCCGGCCTGCCTGCTGGGCCACCCACCACCTCCACGGCCCACCACAAATCACCCAGGCAGCCCAGCAGCGCCATGGCGGCCACGCCCTCCACCCATGCCCCACAGCATCATCTGTGCACGTCGGGGTGCAAGTGGGGAGTCTTGTCCCCACTGTCCGGCTACCATGTCCCTGGCTGCGCTGCACCTGAGGGCGACTCTCCTCTGGGGGGGCTGGTGGTGAGGAGGGGGCCGTGGGAGGAGTGATGGTGCGTGTGCCCACAGAGAGGGCTCCGAGTGCCGCCTCTGGCACGCGTGCCATAGGTTCGCCACCACTGCCCTAGGGTGAGCAACCTTGGCTCTTTTCTGACTGGTGGACTTCAACTCCCAGAATTCCTGAGCCAGCCACGCTGAGGGGAAAGGGAGAGGTTTCAAGCTGAGCCAGGCTGGCTCAGGAATTCTGGGAGTTGAAGTCCACGAGTCGAGGTCGCCTATCCCTGCCCAAATGCCTGAATTTTGATCATGTGACCGTGAGGAAAAATATTTAAATATTTAAACCAGGGGTCTTCAACCTTGGCTCTTTTATGACTGGTGGACTTCAACTCCCAGAATTCCTGAGCCAGCATGGGAGAACTATGGCCCCCTCATGACTGGTGGACTTCAACTCCCAGAATTCCTGAGCCAGCCGTGCTGAGAAAGGGAGAGGTTTCCAAGCTGAGCCATGCTGGCTCAGGAATTCTGGGAGTTGAAGTCCGCGAGTCATGAGGGGGCCCTAGTTCCCCCATGCTGGGTCAGGAATTCTGGGAGTTGAAGTCCACCAGTCATGAGGGGGCCATAGTTCCCCCATGCTGGCTCAGGAATTCTGGGAGTTGAAGTCCACCAGTCATGAGGGGGCCATAGTTCCCCCATGCTGGCTCAGGAATTCTGGGAGTTGAAGTCCACGAGTCATGAGGGGGCCATAGTTCCCCCATGCTGGGTCAGGAATTCTGGGAGTTGAAGTCCATGAGTCATAAAAGAGCCATGGTTGCCTACCCCTGCCCAAATGCCTGAATTTTGATCACGTGACTGTGAGGAAAAAATATTTAAATATTTAAACCAGGGGACTTCAAACTTGGCCTTTTTATGACTGGTGGACTTCAACTCCCAGAATTCCTCAGCCAGCATGGCTCAGCTTGGAAACCTCTCCCTTTCCCCTCAGCATGGCTGGCTCAGGAATTCTGGGAGTTGAAGTCCACCAGTCATAAAAGAGCCGAGGTTGCCCACCCCTGGACAAGGGGGAGATTCCTAGAATCTGCTCGAGGTCAGCTTCTTTCCCAAATGAAGAACAGTGTTGAATGAACTTCCGCCAAGAGCCGGTTCCGATCCAGATGGGACCGACCCAGGGCACACTTGGCTGAAGTGGTTCTCCCGTCCCTCTCGCCCCCCCCCACAGCTGACTCGGAAAAACTACACTGTGAAAAACCTGAAGCGCCTCCGGAAACAGCTGGAGAGGGAGTCCGGAAAGCTGGAGGCCACCAAGTGTGACTTCTTTCCCAAGACCTTTGAGATGCCCTCCGAGTATCACCTGTTTGTGGAGGAGTTTCGGAAGAATCCCGGCATCACTTGGATCATGAAACCGGTAAGAGGGTGGGAGCAGGAGGAGGAGGAGGAGGAGGAGGAGAACTGTGGGGTCCTTAGTACTCTCTGAGCCTGGTTGTTTTCTTGCAGACGTTTCATGACCCAAATAGATAGCATCATCAGTGCTAGAAGGAAGTGGAGTTGGAGGAGGAGGAGGAGGAGGAGGAGGAGGAGGAGGAGGAAGGGAGATGGAAACAGAAAGAAAAGCAGTTGGAGAGAGGAATGAGTTTTGCCACATTTTACGGCCCATTTCTCGCCACGCCACACTGCAGTTGTTATGTTACTAACACGGTCGTTAAGAAGGTTGCAAAAAGGGATCATGTGACCCCACCGGGACATTGCAACTGTCGTAAGTCCATGCCAGTTGCCGAGCGTCTGAATTTTGATCACGTGACAATGAAGATGCTGCAACGGTCGTTAAGTGTGAAAGGTGGTCCTAGGTTACTTTTTTCAGTGCCACTGTAACTTCCAACGGTCGCTAAGCAGAGTGTTGTTAAGTCGAGGACTATCTGTACGTCTGAAGCAGCCATGTTTCGTCTGAAATGGTATAGGGTTTCCTGCCTGAGCAGGGGGTTGGGCTAGATGACCTCCAAGGTCCCTTCCAATTTTTATTTATTGATTGATTGATCATCGCACAGTCAGCCAGATGTTCAGACTGGATTTGGCCTTTTTGTCTACCTATCGAGTCCTTCCAAAAGACCTGGGATGGGCAGATGTGGATGTTTGAGGGTATTACAGATCTCATCGCAGGATGGAAGCGGTTCCTAGTAAGGCTGCCTTTTGCAATTGACTAATGGCGAATTTGTCAACGCCGATGATGATGTTCAAGTGGTGCTCCAGTTGTTTTGGGATTGCACCCAAGGCACCTATGACTATTGCTGCCACCCTTGCTTGCTTTTGCCACAGTCTTTCTATTTCTGTTTGTGGGTCTTTGTATTTTGTGATCTTCTCCAGTTCTTTCTTGTCTATTCTGCTGTCTCCAGGCACTGCCACGTCCATTGTCCAGACTTTTTTTGTCTTTCTTATCGACAGTTGTTAAGTCCGAGGTGTTACGTTGCAGGTGCTTGTCTGTTTGAATTCTGAAGTCCCAGAGCAGTTTAATTTTATCATTTTCTATGACTTTCTCTATTTTATGATCCCACCAGTTCTTGCTTACAGGCAAATGATATTTCTTGCAGATCTTCCAATGCACCATTGTTGCTACTTTGTCATGCCGCTGCTTGTAGTCAGTCTGGGCGATCTTCTTGCAGCAGCTTACCAGGTGGTCCACTGTTTCTTCGGCATCTTTGTATAGGCGGCACTTACTGTCTGCTGCTGTCTTCTCAATTTTGACTTTGTGTGCCTTTGTCCTTAAGGCTGGGTCTTGTGCAGCCAGAATTAGTCCCTCGGTCTCTTTCTTCAACTTTCCTGCTCTTAGCCATTACCGGATCTTGTTATTATCTGCTTTCCCAGCGATGATGATAATGATGATTATGGTGAGTGACTCTCTTCTTTTGTCTCCCCCAGGTTGCCCGATCTCAAGGGAGGGGCATTTTCCTCTTTCGGAAACTCAAGGATGTGATTGACTGGAGGAAGGTGAGATACCTCCTCCGTCTTCTCACCTCTGAGGAAGGGATTAGTTGGGAAGAGTCCACCTTGAAGTTCAGCTTGGTGAGCGGTCCTGTGGGCTTCAGCTGCTGCAGGATGGTACCTCCAGTTTTCTTTTGGCCCTTAGATCCAGGGCTGGTCCACCATGGAAGTGGGGCTGTCCTCCTGAGCTTCTGTGATGGAGCCACCAGCCCACGTGGACCTTCTCAGGTTCTCTGTGGCTGAACAGCTTCTGGTCTGCAAAGGATGCTTGTCCTTTCTCCACTTGGCTGGCATCTCAGGTGGCTTCCCATGCTTTCTTATCCGAGACCCAAGCTCTTGAGGTGCTGAATGGAGGAAGTTCATCTTCTCCTCCAGCCTCTCCAGAAGGCTCCTAATGGGAGAGGCAGGAGGAGGAGGAGGTCAGATGGATCCATCTGTTTGGAGAACCCATTGAGACCACCTCTCCAAAAGGCTCCTGGGTTGACCGTGGTTGGGAAGGAACGTAGGCCCAACGTTGGGAAGGGGAGAAGAGATGGGACCATTAAGGAGGAGAAAAGTCAACCGGGTCCCAGGAAACAGGAAGGTGCAAGGAAGAAGCCCACCACCTTGGTTGTGTTAGGTGGAAGAGGATGGGTTTTACAATTCTGCTCTTCTGTCTTCCCCAAGACAAAGCATGAGCACAATCCATGCCATTCCAAGGGTTCGTGGTGGGCTCCGTACCTATGTCCCCCTGAAACCAAACCACGTAAAGATCAGCCTAGTGGGGGTCCGTTTCACGTGACCCCTTGGGGACAGTGGGATGGGTTGTTCTGCACCAGCTGGGTCTCCTGCCTCACCAAACATCTCCTGGCAATCCTTCACCTTGGTTCCTCACAGCCATCTCTGGGCTTCTCATGAGCTTTGGTGATCTAGAACAGGGGTCTCCAACCTTGGTAATGTTTAGGACTTGTGGACTTCAACCCCATGCTGGCTGAAGAATTCTGAGAGTTGAAGTCCACAAATCATAAAAGGGCCATAGTTCCCCACCCCTGATCTAGATGGTCCAAGGAGCAGACTCCTGGATCTAGAAGGAGCTTCTCCTTCTTTGATGATCTAGAAGGGTGCTTTGCTGCGCCTTTCGTGATCTGGAAGGCTCCTCTGGTCATCTAGAATGGGGGTGTGGAACTAAGGCCCTTTTGTGACCTGTGGACTTGAACTCCCAGAATTCCTGAGCCAGTCACAAGTCAAATAAGGGCCACAGTTCCCCATCCTGATCTAGATGATCAAAGAAGGAGCAGAGCCCTGATCTAGCAGGAGCTGCTTTCATGATCTAGAAGGCTGCCGGGCTGCTCCTTCTTTGATCATCTAGATCAGGGTAGGGAACTATGGCCCTTTTATGATGTTGGGGCTGGCTCAGGAATTCTGGGAGTTGAAGTCCACAGGCCATAAAAGCCCCGTCGTTTCCCAACCCGATCTAGAAGGAAGCAGCTTTGCTGCTCCTTCTAGATCAGGGGTCTTCAAACTCATTTGTTTCTCCTGTTCCTGGTTGACATGTTAAACCAGGGGTCTTCAAACTTGGCTCTTTTATGACTCGTGGACGTCAACTCCCAGAATTGAAGTCCACGAGTCATAAAAGGGCCAAGTTTGAAGACCCCTGGTTTAGATCCTGGCCAGATAAGAGGGCCATCCGCAGGTGGTCACAAAGTCAAAATGGAGGCTGGAACCGTGGGATCCCACACACGTGGACAAAGGCCAGGTCTTCGATGGCGCCATCTTGGCTTTTGACCCCTTCCCCCCCATCCCCCCTGATATGTCTCTGCAGGTCCTGGTTTTGTTCTTCTTCCTAAACCCACCGGAACCCCCACTTTCTTCCCCAGGATGCTGTGCGCCCCGATGATCAGAAAGATGACATCCCAGTGGAGAATTACGTGGCTCAGCGTTATATCGAGAACCCGTACTTAATAGGTGGTAAGTCGCCCGTTCCCATGACCCGGAGGCTGACAGTCCTCGACATACGACCGAAATCGGGACCCAAATGTCCGTCACTAAGTGAGACACTTGTTAGCTGAGTTTTTGCCCCATTTTATGACCTTTCTGGTCACTTCTAACCTCATTAGAAGGTCGTGAAGGGGGATCACTTGACCCTAGGACAGTGCAAATTTTGATCACCAAATTTTGATCACCTGATCAGGGAGATGCTGCCAAGGTTGTCATTGTGAAAAACAGTCGTACGTCACTGTTGTCGCTTTTAATGGTCACTAAACAAATTGTTATTAAGTTGAGGACTACCTGTATAAAAGGGGGTCAAGTGACCCCGGGATGCTGTGACCGACATAAGTCTGAACAAGTGTCCGAATTTTGACCGTATGACCCTGGGAGTGCCACAACGGTTGTCAGAATAAAAAACAGTCCTAAATCACTTTTTTTCCCCAGTCCCTTGTAACTTTGAGCGCTGACTAAATGAACGGTTGTAAATGGACATTTACACATCCAGTTTCCTAGCTAGCCCTGTCCTGAGTTCAAATTTCTTGAACAGCATCTACTGTCGCAGTGGTTCTCAACCTTTCTGAGGTTGAGACCCCACTTGCCCCGCCCATGTGCGCCGCGACCCCGACCCGGGGGCGCGCGCGTGTGCGCTCGCGTGCAAAAATTTTTTTTTTAAATTTATGCGTGCATCCGCCCGTCGCGGGCCGCCATTTTGTTTTTTTATTTTTTTAAAAAAAAAATTAAAAAAATTAAAAAAAACAAAATGGCGGCCCGCGACGGGCGGATCTGCGCATACGCGGATCGGCCCATCGCACGCGCCACGCATGCGCGTATCCGCCCGTCGCGGGCCGCCATTTTGTTTTTTTTATTTAAAAAAATGTTAGAAAAATTAAAAAAAACCAAAATGGCGGCCGCGACGGGCAGATGCGCACATGCGTGGTGCGTGCGACAGGCCGATCCGTGCATGTGCAGATCTGCCCATCGTGGCCGCCATTTTGTTTTTTTTTAATTTTTTTAAATTTTTTTTAATTTTTTTTAATTTTTTTAATTTTTTTTTAAAATTTTTTTTCTGGCACGATGGGTGGATCTGAGCGTGCGTGGCATGCGCGTGCCAAAAAAAATAAAAAAAAATAAAAAAATAAAAATTAAAAAAACAAAATGGCGGCCGGCAGTGCCCGGCGACCCCCGCGAAATGGTCTCGCGACCCCAAATGGGGTCGCGACCCCAAGGTTGAGAACCACTGTACTGTCGGGAGCAAAGAAGCAAGAATGACACTTGAAGAATTACTTCTGAGTAGTTCCTTTATTGCTGTTCACCTACACCAGGGCTTTTCAACCTTTTCACCCACTGTACCACTTTTAAGATACGGCAACATCCGAGGACCACCCATCGCCTAGCAAGGGGTCAACAACATGATGACCAAAAAAAAAAAAAGGAAAAAAGTGATAAAGTACAGGTAGTCCTCGACTTACAACAGTTCACTTAGTGACTCTTCGAAGTTACAATGGCACTGAAAAAAGTGCCCCCCAAGCCACAGCCGAGCAAGACCCCTGCCTGCCCGCCCAGCCGCGCTCTTCATCCTGTCCGAGATTTCCATTGTTGTGAGCGTTTCTGTTGAGGATTGGCAGCGGGGGTGGGGTGGGGGGGCTGTTTGGTTTTTATTCCCCCCCCCGTCTGCTGGGTAATTGCAGCAAGTTTTGGTCCCTTCACATGACCCTGGGACACTGTGACCGTCATAAATATGAATCCGTTGCCAAGCCTCTGAATGTAAATCACAAGACCCTGGAGAGGCTGCAACATTCCAGCTGATTGGCGCTTCTTCTGGGCTCAGCAGAAGCCCCAGGATCAGCGCCCAGCTCCAGCTGGAGCCTGGCAGTGATCCTGGCGCTTCCGCTGAGCCCTGACAGCCCCGAAGAAGCACTGATCAGCTGGAAAGTGGCACTGATCCTGGCGCTTCTGCTGAGCCCTGACAGCCCTGCAGCTCCAGCCGTCTCTCGCTCAGGCTTGTGCGGTGCTGCCACCGGTTCAGCTCCTTCCCCTCCCCCGCTACCCCTTTTCTAGGATGGTCGCGTCCCACCTGGTACCTTTTCTAGGTGGTACCCGTCCCACTAGTTGAAAAGCCTTGACCTACACCAGGGGTAGGCAACCTTGGCTCTTTTATGACTCGTGGACTTCAACTCCCAGAATTCCTGAGCCAGCCATGGTAGCTCTGGAATTCTGGGAGTTGAAGTCCACGAGCCATGAAGGGGCCATAGTTGCCCCATGTTGGCTCTGCAATTCTGGCAGTTGAAGTCCACGAGTCATGAGGGGGCCATAGTTCCCCCATGCTGGCTGAGGAATTCTGGGAGTTGAAGTCCACGAGTCATGAGGGGGCCATAGTTCCCCCATGCTGTCTGAGGAATTCTGGGAGTTGAAGTCCACGAGTCATGAGGGGGCCATAGGTCCCCCATGCTGTCTGAGGAATTCTGGGAGTTGAAGTCCACAAGCCATGAAGGGGCCATAGTTCCCCCATGCTGTCTGAGGAATTCTGGGAGTTGAAGTCCACGAGTCATGAAAGAGCCATGGTTGCCTACCCCTGGGTTAGGGTTAGAATCAGAATAACCTATTTGGAGGGGGACTTGTAGATCATCTAGTCCCACCCCCCGCCTAAGCAGGAGACCCTACACCGGGGGTTCGAGACCCCCAGATTGAAGACTTGTCGTATCCCAACAGAGCGTTTAATGAATTGATTTCTCTCTGGTTCGCAGGTCGGAAATTCGACTTACGGGTCTACGTTTTGGTAACATCGGTGAGTCCCCCTCCCTTTCTCTTCCCAGCCCAGTGGGAAGGCTTTTCAACCAAACCCAAGGGAAAGGAATTCTGGGAACACAGGTAGTCCTCGGCTTACGGCCAGAGCCCAAATTTTCTGCTGTTAAGCGAGAGCTTTGCAAAGCAGCTTTTGCTCCATTTGACGACCTTTCTCGCCACAGTTCGGTGAATCCCTGCAGTCGTTAAGTGAATCCGGCTTCCCCCGTTGACTTTGCTGCTTGGAAGGTCGCCAGAGGGGATCACGTGACCCCGGGACCCAGCGACCGTCGTTAAGCGTGAGCCGGTTGCCAAGACTCTGAATTTTCATCACACGACCGTAGTTACTACAAAGGTTGTAACTATTAAAAAACGGTCCGGTCACTTTCCTCGCTGCTGTTATAATTTTGAACGGTCACTAAACGGACCGTTGTAAATTGAGGACTGCCTGTACAGAGTCTCCTGGGCGTGTGACCGTTGATGGAGAATGCCCGTTATGGACGTAGGTCACTGCCGATCCAAGTGTACGACCTTCTTTATGGCCGTCGTTAAGCAAAGACAACAGCCCGTCATAAAGTGAACTCCGTGGTTCTGGGGGCCGCCTCCACCCACCTTGGGGGGGGGGTCACGTGACCAAGTTTTGGACACTTAGCAACCATGATGCTGTTTCCAGGGTCTTGCATCGTGTGTTAGTGGCGTGTGACATGTTTGCCCCAAAATGGATGTTGACTTCCGGTTTTCGTTAAAGATGCCTCACAGCAAGCAACGGCTTCACTTAACGACTGCAGTCATCACTTAATGACTATGGTGCTTGCTTTAGGACCGTCACATTCAGTTAGTGGTTTGCTGCAAACCAATGGTGGTAAAATCAGGCTGGACTCATGACCCGCTTTAAAACCATCAGGACTTACGACCTTAAGAGGCTCCATTACTGTTGTAAGTTGAGGACTACCTTCCTGCTGGCTGGGGAATTCTGGGAGTTGAAGTCAATTCATCCTCAAGCATGCTGGCTGGGGAATTCTGGGAGTTAAAGTGCATTCATCCTCCAGCATGCTGGCCAGGGAATTCTGGGAGTTGAAGTCCACCCACCTTAAAGCATGCTGGGTAGGGAATTCTGGGAATTGAAGTGCATTCATCCTAATGCATTCTGGATAGGGAATTCTGGGAGTTGAAGTCCATTCATCCTCAAGCCTGCTGGGTAGGGAATTCTGGGAATTGAAGTCCATTCATCCTCAAGCATGCTGGTTAGGGAATTCTGGGAATTGAAGTCCACCCACCTTAAAGCATGCTGGGTAGGGAATTCTGGGAGTTGAAGTCCATTCATCCTCAAGCATGCTGGCCAGGGAATTCTGGGAATTGAAGTCTACCCACCTTAAAGCATGCTGGGTAGGGAATTCTGGGAATTGAAGTCCACCCACCTTAAAGCATGCTGGCTGGGGAATTCTGGGAATTGAAGTCCACCCACCTTAAAGCATGCTGGCTGGGGAATTCTGGGAGTTGAAGTCCATTCATCCTCAGGCATGCTGGATAGGGAATTCTGGGAATTGAAGTCCACCCACCTTAAAGCCGGCTGGGTAGGGAATTCCGGGAGTTGAAGTCCATTCATCCTAAAGCCTGCTGGCTGGGGATTTCTGGGAGTTGAAGTCCATTCATCCTCAAGCCTGCTGGATAGGGAATTCTGGGAGCTGAAGTCCACCCACCTTAAAAAAGTTCTGGGACGATCCTGGCTCTGATAAACCAACTTCTCTTTCCGCAGTATCTCCCTCTCAAGGCATGGCTGTACCGAGACGGCTTTGCTCGCTTCTCCAACACGCGGTTCACCCTGAACACCCTGGACGATCAGTGTATCCTGAGGCCCGCTTGCAGAGAGACCTGGGGGTGGGCTACTGGGGAGGGGGAGGCAGGGACGATACACGGGGCGGGTGGGGTCCCAACCGAATTGCAGGAAGTCCCTCTTGGCGGGCTGGGAAACCCAGGAGAATCCACGTCCCCCAATTGAACAGACCGCAGTGATTCGCTTAACGACGGTTGCACTGTGAAGCCAAACTCGCTTAAACAGTCTCGCTTAGCCACAGATGTTTGCGGTTCAATTGTGGTCGTAAGCCGAGGACTGCCTATAAAGCTGGCGCAAAACGCTGAATAAAAAAAACCTCCCTCTGCTGTGGCTTTGCGTTCAAACACAGACAAGGCCTGGAAGCGCCTTCGTCTTCCTGGCAACTGCCCCGAGGCCTGCTGGGAGAGGCTGGCCCACCCATGTCGTGGGCCCTGGGTGGGCGAAGGGGGTCTTTCCTCTTAAGAAGCAATGCTGCCAAGGAAGTCATACGCAGACAGGTACCTGTACCCTGGATTATTATTTGGCATTCTGGGAGTTGAAGTCCATTCATCCTCAAGCCTGCTGGCTGGGGAACTCTGGGAGTTGAAGTCCATTCATCCTCAAGCCTGCTGGCTGGGGAACTCTGGGAGTTGAAGTCCACCCACCTTAAAGCATGCTGGCTGGGGAATTCTGGGAGTTGAAGTCCATTCATCCTTAAGCATGCTGGTTAGAGAATTCTGGGAATTGAAGTCCATTCATCCTAATGCATTCTGGATAGGGAATTCTGGGAGTTGAAGTCCATTCATCCTTAAGCATGCTGGGTAGGGAATTCTGGGAGTTGAAGTCCATTCATCCTCAAGCCTGCTGGCTGGGGAACTCTGGGAGTTGAAGTCCACCCACCTTAAAGCATGCTGGCCAGAGAACTCTGGGAGATGAAGTCCACCCACCTAAAAGCATGTTGGCTGGGGAATTCTGGGAGTTGAAGTCCATTCATCCTCAAGCATGGTGGCCAGGGAATTCTGGGAGATGAAGTCCACCCACCTAAAAGCATGCTGGCTGGGGAATTCTGGGAGTTGAAATCGACACATTTTTAAAAAAGGCCTAAGTTGGCAAAGCACTGATTTAATACGCAGCAGGGGCATTTGCTAGGAAGGATTAAAAAAAAAAAGAACAATAATATAAAAACATCCCAGAGTTTTCTAACCAATCCCAGAAGGCAAGGTTGAGAAAGAATACTGGCTCTTTTATGACTGGTGGACTTCTACTCCCAGAATTCCTGAGCCAGCCAGTCCACCAGTCATATGGTTCCCCACACTGCCTTAGAGAGTGAAAGAGATTTGCAATAGTGGCCAATATCTCTAGCTCGGGTGTAGGATGAGAGTGAAGTGTTGTTCTCTGAGCTTATGGGTTGGTTTCAGAGCATTTCGTTACCAGGCTAGGTAACAACCTTTTGGCCACCTGGGGCCAGTTTCGTGGAGGTTTTTTTCGTGGACCAGAGGGTGCGTGGTTTTGTGTGCTGCCTGCACCCTACAGATAGGGCTTTGCTTGTTTGTGCGGCCCGGTTCCTGGCATGCCGCAGCCCAGTATCGGGGTTAGGGGATGTTGGCATCAAGGGCTTCAGGGGCGGGTGTGTCTAATGAGGGTCTTGTGATGGGTCTGGCAATTCCATCAGCAGACACACTGACCTACAACCAGCCTACGAACCCCTCAGAATCCAAATCAACCACACCCTCAACCATCCCGCGCAGTCCCCCATCTCTCATCAGTTCACCTCCCGAGGAACTTGAGCTGATGTAACCTCATCACAAGAGCCATCACAAGCCTCCCACTGATGACTCACACCTGACCCATCACCAGATCCTCGATACGCCCCTACCCGAAGCCCCTATAAACAGAAGGACACCGACACCCCCTCAACTCGGCTGGAGATGTTACCCTAGCCTGGTAACGAAACGCTTCGGAAACCAACCCACAAGCTCGGAGAACAAAGTCTTCACTCTCATTAAAAGAGATGCACAACTCCATGAGGTGGTGTGTAACTGGATGTCTCCTCTAGTCCCGTGTCAACGCAAAGAGACCCTCTGTGGGGAGATCCACAGGGATGCTGAAGGAGGCAGCAGAGAAGTCAACGACAGTGAGGCTGGTCGCTCTTGCGGGAATCACGTTTTCCGTGCCATTGTAACTCTGAGCGATTGAAAGTCGAGGAGTACTTGTGCGGTTTCCTCTCCATTCGCACAATCCTTAGCTCCAACCCTGATGCCAGATATTCACCTCACCAATGTAGCTGTGCAGAAGACAGCCCCCGACTACGATCCTGAAAAAGTAAGCCTTTTTTTAAAAGTTCCCTTTATACCTTTTGATTCCTCACCTTATAAGACCATAGAGTAGTTCTCCGAGCAGTTGGCGAGACTCCCGTTTTTAAAATTAGGCAGAAAATAAGAACAGAGCTCCAAGGCAGTTATTTGTTATTTTGACACCCCCCAGTCCTCCTCCTCTTCCTCTCCCCTGAGAACCCCATTCCCTTCTAGCATTGATGATGTTCCCTAGTTGGGTTATGAAATGTCTGCAAGAAAACCACCAAGATCAGAAAGCATCAAGGACCCCAGTCGTCCTCCTCCTCCTGCCTGCAAACCCAACTCCCTTCAAGCACTGATGGTGTTCCCTAGTTGGGTCATAAGATGTCTGCAAGAAAACCACCAAACTCAGAGAGCACCGAGGACCCCACAGTCTTTTTCCTCCTCCTCCTCCTCCTCCTCCTCCCTTCTAGAACAGATGATGTTCCCTAGTTGAATCATGAAATGTCTGCTAGAAAATCACCCAACTCAGAGAGCACCAAGGACCCAACAGTCCTCCTGCAAACTCCACTCCCTTCTAGCTCTGATGGTGTTCCCCTAGTTGGATCATAAGGTGTCTGCAAGAAAACTACCAAGATCCAAGGACCCCACAAATTGACTGGTAAAGTGTGAAATAAACCCCCAACTCTGTGGATGGGGTGACTGGCAGACCCAGCAGCAATGTTACAACGCCAAAGAAAGAGAAGCAACTTGGGGGGCGGGGGGAGGTTCCTATTTCTGGAGATGAACCTCAGGCCTGGTCTTCCCTCTGGTGCTCCGCGGCCCGAGGCGAAGGCCACCCTCCATGCCTGTTGGTGTTCTTTCCTGGCAGGGCTGCAAGTGGATGATCCAGCAATTCCGCCTTTACCTGACGGCCAAGCACGGGGCCGAAGCTGTGGAGATGCTCTTCTCCGAGATGGACAACATTTTCATCAAGAGCCTTCAGAGCGTCCAGAAGGTCATCATCAGCGACAAGCACTGCTTTGAGCTCTACGGTTATGACATCCTGATCGACCAGAACCTCAAGCCGTAAGGAGGGCGGGAGCAGGAGGGTGGATTTCCCATAGCCTCTTCCAACCTTTGGCCTTTCGAGGCAGGGGGACTTCAACTCCCAGAGTGCCCCAGCCAGACAGCAAGGCGATAACCGACTTGCTTAGTGAGGGAAATGCTGATCCCAATTGGCGTCGTAAGCCGAGGGCTATTTGTACATTGGCTCAATGTGGGTGAGAGAGGGGTACCTGGTGCTCTCTGATCTTCGTTGCTTTTATTTGCAGACGTTTCGTGACCTAGCTAGCAAACATCATCAGGGCTAGAAGGGAGGGCAGTTTCAAGCCCTGATGATGTCCCCTAGTTGGGTCATGAAATGTCTGCGAGGAAACCACCAAGTCCAGACAGCACCAAGGACCCCACAGTCCTCTTCTCCTCCCCCTCAATTGTAGCACTGCTGATGTCCCCTAGTTGGGTCATAAAACGTCTACAAGAAAACAACCAAGCTCAGAGAGCAACCAGTTCTCCTCCTCCTCGCCCTTCTAGCACTGATGATGTTCGCTAGTTGGGTCATAAAATGTCTGCAAGAAAACAACCAAGTGTAGAGACTTCCAAGGACCCCACAGTCCTCCTCCTCCTCCTCTATCTCCCTTCTAGCACTGATGATGTTCCCTACTTGGCTCATGAAATGTCTACGAGAAAACATCTAAGTTCAGAGACATCTAAGGACCCCAGAGTCCTTCCTCCTCCTCCTCTTCCTCCCCCTCCTCCACACAAGCCTACTCCCTTCTAGCACTAATGATATTCCCTAGTTGGGTCATGAGACGCCTGCAAGAAAACAACCACGCTCAGAGAGCACCAGGGACCCCACAGTTGTCGTCGTCGTCGTCCTCCTCCTCCCTTCTAGCACTGATGATGCTCCCTAGTTGGGTCACGAAACATCAGCCAAAAAAGAACTCCACAATTTCAAACAATTGGGCTAGATCCATCTCCAGCTTCCCATCCAAGCTTAGCATGCGATGAATGCTCTTCTGCCTCTGACCTTCTTTGCGCTGTCCCGCACAGGTGGCTGTTAGAGGTCAATGCCTCTCCTTCTCTGACCGCTAGCAGCCAGGAAGACCACGACCTCAAGACACGCCTCTTGGAAGACACACTGAACATCGTGGACATGGAAGCCCGGTGAGTAGAGCACGGAGACAGCAGGGGAGCATTTCCTCCCAGTTTTTCCACCCCTGACATCAGGAGACACCAAGAAAGCTTTCAAAACATTGAACCAACTTCGTGGCTGCCCTGTCGTTTCTTGCATTAAACCAAGATCTGACCATAGATGACCAGTCAGGCTGGCCATCTTCAACCTGCTCCTTTCCAGATAGGCAGAGGGGGCCAGGTTGTTCACCAAAGCACCGGAGGGCAGGACAAGAAGCAACGGATGGAAACTGATCAAAGAGAGGAGCAACCTGGAATCAAGGAGAAACTCCCTGACGGTGAGGACAATCAACCAGTGGAACAGCTTGCCACCAGAAATCGTGGGCATTTTTATTTAGTTGATAACAATAAGGATTGCACTACTATATACCATTCCAGGTCTTCTTCTTGAAGACCTCCAGCGATGGAGCAGCCACAACTTCTGAAGGCAAGTCCTGTTCCACTGGTTATTTGTCCCCACTGTCAGGAAGTTTCTCCTTATTTTTTATTTATTTATTTATTTATTTATTTATTTAACAATTTTTATACCGCCCCCCTCCTGAAGGACTCGGGGCGGTGTACAGCCCAATTAAAAAACATCAACATACTAAAAGTAAAATGATTAAAAATAAATTAAATAATTTGGCCCAATCATTTAAAAACCCAGTACATAATCTTAAAAACTCAATCCCCTAAAAACAATTATGGCCTTGTTGGAACCGGAGCTCCTATCCCAGGCCGGCTTGTCGAAATAAATATGTTTTTAATTCTCGACGGAAGGAACGCAATTCCGTCATCGTACGGAGTTCGGGGGGGGGAGCTCGTTCCAAAGCGTTGGAGCTCCCACAGAGAAGGCCCTCCCCCTGGGGGTCGCCAGCCGACATTGTCTGGCCGACAGCACCCTGAGGAGACCCACTCTGTGGGAGCGTACCGGACGGCGGGAGGTATTTGCTGGCAGAAGGCGGTCCTGTAAATATCCGGGTCCGATGCCATGGAGCGCTTTAAAGGTGGTCACTAACACCTTGAAACGCACCCGGAAGGCCGCCGGCAACCAGTGCAGCTCGCGCAGGAGCGATGTTACATGGGAGCGCCATGACACTCCGGTCACTACCCGCGCGGCCGCATTCTGGGCCAGCTGAAGCCTCCGGGTGCACCTCAAGGGGAGCCCCAGGTTGTTTCTCTCCTTGATCAGTTTCCATCAGTTGCTTCTTGTCCTGCCTTTGGGTGCTTTGGAGAATAGATGGGGTTCCTCTCTTCTTCTTTGTGGCAGCCCCTCCAATATTGGAACTCTGCTATCCGGTCATCCATAGTCCTTCTTTTCATTAGACTTTGTTGTTGTTGTTAATTGTGAAGTCGTGTCCGACCCATCGTGACCCCACGGACCACGTTCCTCCAGGCCTTCCTGTCTTCTACCATCTTCTGGAGTCCATTGAAGCTCCCGCCTGCTGCTTCAGGGACTCCATCCAGCCACTTCCTTCTCTGTCATCCCCTTCTGCTCTCGCCCTCCTCTGCCTCTCCGAAATCCTTCCTGTACTTCTGGTAGTTCTCGATCCACATACTGCTGGAGTCCAGCTTGTAGGATTTTAAGCATAACTGTAAGGGCCCACCCCACTTTGCATCTTCAGAAGACAGAACTCTTGGAATATTTCTTCCAACAGGCATCCTTTATCCAGAGAAAATGGTTGCAGGCGTTCTAGACAGGACCTGGGGCCCAAGCCCTACGGTTCAAGGTTTGAAGGGGTCCCCAGCAGCCCCACCCCACCCTCTTTCCAGCGACAATCCCAGGCGTTACATTTCCACCCCCTTTTTCCTCACTGCCGGTGGAAGGGAGACTTCAGAGAGGAGTAGATGAAAGCTGATGGCCCCGTTGTTATGATTTAGTCCTTTTGGTGGGATCCACATTCAGTCCCTTTGAAGTTGGACCGAAGGAAGTGAGGGCCATAAAACCCCTTTGCTCACCCCCCCTTCCCCTTCCCTTCCCCTTCATCGTATGACAGAATCCAGAGAGGGCAGAAATGGGGTTTTCCATAGTCGATAACTAGAGAGGAAATATAATTGGATTCTGACAATAACTTTACTAGCATGTGAAATAAGTGCAATGGTGCAATAGTTTGAACATTCTATGGCATTGCCATTCTTTGGCATGGGAATGTAAACTGACCTTTTCCAATCCTGTGGCCACTGTTGAGTTTTGCAAATTTGCTGGCAAATTGAGTGTAGCGCTTTTACTGCACTGTCTTTTAAGATTTTGAATTCCTGCGACCGTTCCTTGTATGTTTCATCCTCCAGTCCTCTGATCGTCTTTGTGACTCTTCTCTGCCCTCTTTCTAGAGTCTCGCCATCTTTTCTATATCATTCTATATTCTATTCGAAGTGTATAAAATCATGCATGGGATAGAAAAGGTGGATAGAGAAAAATTCTTTTCTCTATCACACAATACCAGGACAAGGGGGCACTCCCTAAAGCTCATAGCTAAGAAAGTGAGGACAAATAAAGGGAAATATTTCTTCACCCAGAGGGTCGTTGGTTTATGGAATTCACTTCCAGAAGGGGTCGTGACAGCTGTCAGCCTTGACAGCTTCAAGGCAGGGCTAGATAGATTCATGGATGCCAAGTGTATCGGTGGCTATTAGAACGGATGTCCATGTGCCGCCTCTATGTTGGTTGAGGCAGGCAGGATTCCCTTGAGTACCATTTGTTGGGGGTCAAGGGAAAGGGAGGGTTTGGCCTTCTCTTTCTGCTCAAGATCCCCATGTACAATTGGTGGGCCACTGGGTGACACAGAATGCTGGACTCGATGGGCTTTGGCCTGATCCAGCATGGCTCTTCTTAGGTTCTTATTCTAAACATGGAAGTTGGATGGCTACACAGACTCCCTTACTCCAGAATGAAAGGCAGACTAACAGAGTTGGAAGGGAGGGGGGACCTTGGAGGTCTTCTAGTCCAACCCCGAGAACCCTATACCAGGGGTCCCCAACCCTGTACCAGGCCGCGGCATGCCAGCAACCGATCCGCACAAAAAAGCCAAGCCCCATCCGCAGGATGCAGGCAGCACTCCAAACCACGCACTTCCGGTGCGCAGAAAAACCTCTCTCCATGTAACCAGTCCCGTACAATCTTTTCTTAAAAATCTCCAGTGTTGGAGCATTCACCGCTTCTGGAGGCAGGTAGTTCCACTGGTTGATTGTCCTCACTGTCAGGAAGTTTCTCCTTAGTTCCAAGTTGCTTCTCTCCTTGGTGAGTTTCCATCTGTTGCTTCTTGTCCTGCCTTCAGGCGCTTTGGAGAACAGCTTGACTCCCTCTTCTTTGGGGCAGCCCCTCAAATACTGGAAGGCCGCTATCGTGTCTGTCTCCCCCCCCCACCCACCCCAGTCCCTCTTTCTTTCATTCTTTGTCCTTACAGTTTGACAGGGAAGGAAAAACGTGTCGGAGGCTTTGATCTCATGTGGAACAATGGGCCGGTTAGCAGGGAAGACGCCAAACTGGATACGCCAATGAATGGCTTTGTGGCAAACACACACCTAGGTATGGCACCGGAGGGCTGTGGGGAGCGTTGATGATGTGGGAGGCTTAGGCTTTGGAGCAGGGGTCTTCAAAGCTGTCAACTTTAAGACTTGTGGACTTCAACTCCCAGAATTCCTCAGCCAGCCCTCAGGGCTGGCTGAGGAATTCTGGGAGTTGAAGTCCACAAGTCTTAAAGTTGACACAGTTGGAGATCTCTGTCCTACACTAGTGTTTCTGAACCCTGGCGACTTTCCAGGCGCATGGACTACAACTCCCAGACTTCATCTGCTGGCTGAGGAATTCTGGGAGTTGAAGTCCACAAGTCTTAAAGTTGACACGGTTGGAGATCTCTGTCCTACACTAGTGTTTCTGAACCCTGGCGACTTTCCAGGCGCATGGACTACAACTCCCAGACTTCATCTGCTGGCTGGGGAATTCTGGGAGTTGAAGTCCACAAGTCTTAAAGTTGACACGGTTGGAGATCTCTGTCCTACACTAGTGTTTCTGAACCCTGGCGACTTTCCAGGCGCATGGACTACAACTCCCAGACTTCATCTGCTGGCTGGGGAATTCTGGGAGTTGAAGTCCACCAGTCTTAAAGTTGCCGCGGTTGGAGACCCTTGTCCTACACTAGTGTTTCTGAACCCTGGCGACTTTCCAGGCGCATGAACTACAACTCCCAGAGTTCATCTGCTGGGTGGGGAATTCTGGGAGTTGAAGTCCACCAGTCTTAAAGTTGCCGCGGTTGGAGACCCTTGTCCTACACTAGCGTTTCTCAACCCTGGCGACTTTCCAGGCGCATGGACTACAACTCCCAGAGTTCATCTGCTGGGTGGGGAATTCTGGGAGTTGAAGTCCACCAGTCTTAAAGTTGCCGCGGTTGGAGACCCCTGTCCTACACTAGCGTTTCTCAACCCTGGTGACTTTCCAGGCGCATGGACTACAACTCCCAGAGTTCATCTGCTGGCTGGGGAATTCTGTGAGTTGAAGTCCACAAATCTTAAAATTGCCAAGTTTGAAGAGGCGGGCGAAACAGACGGGTGGGATGTGCCCCATCCAGACAGTCCTTGCCTTACGACTATCCCTTTTAACAATCGTTTGAAGTCACAAGGGCGCTGTCAAAGGTGACTTAGGACAGGGGCCCACCTGAGGACCCCGCAGTCGCGTGATCAAAACGAGGCCGCTTCGCAAGCGGCACCAATTTACAACGGAGATACGGGCAATTCCTTCCTCCAGAAGCTCCTGATCTGCGGAAAGACAAGGGGAAGAACGGGTCCCTGGCGAGCTTTAAAGCCCACGCTGGCGTCCGCTGGAATTAATTCAATTAATTAATTCAAATTAATTCAGGTAGCCCCCCCCTCACACACACACACTTACAGCCCTTCGTTTAGCAGCTGTTCAAAGTTGCAACGGCGCTGGAAAAAACTGACTTATGACCGGTATTCACACCTACGACCCCGTGTTGTCACGTGATCCAAATCCAGCAGCTCGGCAAGTGGCATGTACTTAGGACAGTTGCCGGGTCATGTGACCAAGGGGTTTGGTGACCTTCCCAGCCGGCTTCCGACGAGCAAACACAACGCAGGCAGTCCTCGGCTTACAATGGTTCACTTAGTGACCGTTCAACGCTATGAGGGCACTGGAAAAAAGGGGCTTAGGATCCTTTTCACACATTACAGCCGGGGTCGCGTGATCCAAACTCAAGACGCTTGGCAACTGACTCGTGTTTATGATGGTTGCAGCGTCCCTGGGGAGGTCACGGGATCCCCTTTTTACGACTTTCTGACCAGTCAACGGGGCAAGCCAGATTCACTTAAGAACCGTTGTTGCTAATTGATCAACCGTGGCGATCCACTTAACAAATGGAGGCAAGAGGTCATAAAACGGGGCAAAATCCCCCTCGACCAATGTCTCGCACTTCCCGGCAGAAACGTCGGGCTCACCTTGTGGCCGTTAAGGACCGCCGGTAGGCGATGCCAGATTTGCTTCACTTAACTTGCTTAACGACGGCAGCGATTTGCTTAACAAGCAAGATGTCAACGCTGCTAACATCGGATGTTCTCGCTTTGACAATATATGAAGATGCAGCCATTTTCTCTTTAACCTGTGTCTGACTTCTAGAGTTAGAATTAGATGATGCTGGGGGGGAACGGGAAGAATGTATATGGGGATTAGTTAGACATAACATCACACTATATAGAGTATTCTTCAAGGCTTGTTTGAAATAAGAGACTGCTGGTGGGACAATACTGGAAGAGGCTAGAATTACCACCTATTGAAGATTGAACTCTGAAAGTAATACATTTGGCAGAAATAGCGAAAATTTTGGCATATTTGAAGGATCGCTCGAGTGAACAATATGTGATAGACCAGAAACAGTGGATAGACTATATACAAGAGAAACACCAATCAAATAAAATGTATCGGGCGTATAGTTGAGGCTTGACGTGAGGAGTGAGGAATGTTTACCAAATCAGACGTTTACAAAGACTAATACTTAATGTTGTATTTTATGTTCTATGATGATTGCTTCTTAATATGATCTTATGTTTAATGTTGTTTGCTTTAATAAAAAAATTTTAAAAAAGAAAAAAAAAGAAATAAGACACGATAAGGAATGGCGGGTTATGGAAACTGGAGGGAAGGTCTGCATTTCAAACTAATTGGAGAATGTGATTTATGACTGTTAACTGAAGGAGGGAATTGTGCTTTGATACTATATGCTCAGGGGAGGGGAATTCAGATTTTGGCTTGGGCTACGTACATGCCAATGCTATGCTGCTCGATTAAAGATTCTTTAAACAATGCCTCAAAGTTCTTTGAAGAGTTTCATCTTTCGGAACCATGACATCAGGTTTAAAAAAAGTAAAAGAAAAAGGTTGCAAAATCGGGCACAGCTACCTCGCTTAGCAACGCAAATTCCGGTCCCGATCGTGGTCGTTGAGCCAAGGACTGCCTGTACCCTTTTTTTACAATCTGACCTTGTCTTCTCTCCCTCCCCCTTCCCCCGCTGCAGGTTACAGCAACGACAGAAAGAAACAGCTGAAGCAACTTTTCAAGTCGTTTCAGGCGCAGCTGAAAAATTAAGGCTCAGCCTGAAAGTGGCTAGATTTAAAAAAAGAAAAAAAGGACCAGAAGTCGGAGATGGGATGGGAGAGTGGGGGAGCTCCCTGCTTTATAGAGCTAAACCAGGAACCGATTCCAGGGTTTTCCTGCCTTCACCCATGTCAGCTGGGTGTCCCTTTTGCTTTGGAAGGGGAGCTCGTCTTTCGAGCTTGAAGGAGTTTTGACAGGCAGGCTGACCATGGGCGCCGAATGGACGAACGGCAAGATGTCTCCGCTGCGGAGATGCCTTCCGAAGGCAGGCTGGCTGCAAAACGTGGGGGGGAAGTGTGTAAAATATTTTGAGCTATTGAGTAGGCAGAGTTGTCACCCCGTTGTTGCACCAAAGCCGGGAAGAAAGAGGCATCTTAGCCGGAGCCACTTCTGCTACCCTGGTTCTGATTCAAATCTTCTGGAATGAGCATGAATCATAAAAGAATGCCTTTGTACTCCAAAACGTTTAAAAACCTTCTTTTTTGATCTTACTGGCAAATAGTATCTAAGATAGAAGGTGGGGTGTGTCCTTGGTGCCCTCTGAGCTGGGTTGCTTTTTTGGAGATAATAACAATAATAATGTTGGAAGGGACCTTGGAGGTCATCTAGTCCAACCCCCTGCTCAGGCAGGAAATCCTATACCATTTCAGACAAATAACTGTCCAATCTCTTGTTAAAAACTTCCAGTGTTGGAGCATCCACCATTTCTGGAGGCAGGTTGTTCCACTGGTTAATTATTCTCACTGTCAGGAAGTTTCTCCTTAGTTCCAGGTTGCTTCTCTCCTTGATGAGTTTCCATCCGTTGCTTCTTCTCCTGCCTTCAGGCGCCTTGGAGAATAGCTTGACTCCCTCTTCTTTGGGGCAGCCCCTGAGATATTGGAAGACTGCTATCCTGTCCCCCCTCGTCCTTCTCTTCGTTAAACTAGACATACCCAATTCCAGCAGCCGTTCCCTGTAAGTTTCAGCCTCCAGTCCCCTGATCATCTTTGTTGCTCTTCTCTGCACTCTTCCTAGAGTCTCAACATCTTTTTCATTCCATTTAGAAAATCTAGGTAATGTCATCGGTGCTAGGAGAGAGGGTGGGTTGGGGTAGTGGAGGAGGATTGTGGGGTCTTTGGTCCTCTGAGCTTGGCTGTTTTCTTGCGGACCTTTCATGATCCAACTAGGTAACATCATCAGTGCAAGAAGGGAGTGGGGTTTGTGGCGAGGAGGAGGAGAAGGAAGTGGAGGAGGGGGAGAGGGAAGAAAAAGGGGAAGAGGAGGAGAAAAAGGACTAAGGTGTCCTTGGTGCTCTCTAAGCTGGGTGGTTTCCTTGCAGACGTTTTGAGACCCAATTAAGTAACACCATCAGTGCTAGAAGCTAATGGGATTTGTGGAGAGGAGGAGAAAGGAAGAGGAGAAAGACTGAGGTGTCCTTGGTGCTCTCTAAGCTGGGTGGTTTCCTTGCAGACGTTTTGAGACCCAACTAGGCAACATCATCAGTGCTAGGAGGGATGCGATGCAGCGACTCCATTAAAGGACAGCCCAATTGAAGAATTACCCCGAAGCAGAAAACAATCCCACCAACATGACAGGGCAAAGGACAATGCGCAGAGAGAGAGCATCTCCCCAGGGATGAAATAGGGAGAGGTGGTCCCTTCACCTCCCAGAGTTTTAATTCAGACCACGGCGGTGGCTAGACAAACACAACCACACGGCCACAGCGAAGCATAGGTTATTTTCCACCCTTCTCCCGACGGATGGGCGAGCCTCGTTCCACGGATCGTCACCCGGGCCCGGTGCACGGAACCTAGATCGAGGCGAAGTCCTCCAGCCTCACTGTCCATCATTTGCGTTCGATATCCAACCTCAAAAGGGCGGAAGTCTGACCTCGAAGAATTCCCTCCTCAAATGTCTGTCACCTGTCCGTACAGGGTCAACGACGTCGGGGCCAAATCTGGAGGCAGCTCACTAGCTATTAGACGCCCGCGAAAGGCTCAACCGCTCGGCAAACACCCGGTTTTCTCCGCCGGGAGTGCGGGAAGCAGCTCTCCGACGCGTGTTGCCCACAACAAAATCCACACCGGGGGGGGGGAGGGTAGGGAGGACGGCTTCAGTTGTCCACCACTTTCTTCATGAACCACATTTCTTCAGCGGTCAAGGGTTTCAAGTTGTAGCCTTTCAGTTCCGGTTTACCTTCGGGAAGACGAAGGGAGACATTAAACCCATGAGGAGCCAGTTGGCCTCACTGGCTAAGGCGCCGGGCGAGCAACTGGGAGGCAGGGAGTTCTAGTCCGGCCTTGGGCGTGAAAGCTGGCTGGGTGATTTTGGGCTAATAGCTGTAGTCCCGCCTTAGCCATGAAAGCTGGCGGAGTGACTCTGGGCCGATCACCGGGAGATGGTGAGTTCTAGTTCTTCCTTAGCCACGAAAGCTGGCTGGGTGATTTTGGGTTGATGACCAGGAGACAGTGAGTTCTAGTCCCGCCTTAGGCATGAAAGTTGGCTGGGTGATCTTGTGTCAATCACCAGGAGACGGTGAGTTCTAGTCCTGCCTTAGGCATGAAAGCCAGCTGGGTGACTGTGGGCCAATCACCAGGAGACGGTGAGTTCTAGTCCTGCCTTAGGCATGAAAGCCAGCTGGGTGACTCTGGGCCAATCACCAGGAGACGGTGAGTTCTAGTCCCGCCTTAGGCACGAAAGCCAGCTGGGTGGCTCTGGGCCAATCACCAGGAGACGGTGAGTTCTAGTCCCGCCTTAGGCACGAAAGCCAGCTGGGTGGCTCTGGGCCAATCACCAGGAGACGGTGAGTTCTAGTCCCGCCTTAGGCACGAAAGCTGGCTGGCTGACTTTGCAACAGTTCCTCTCCCTCAGCCCAGCCCAGCCCACCTCACAGGGTTGTTAGGAAAATAGGAGCAGGAAGGAATATTAGGTATATATAAAAATAATAGAGGCACGGTATGTAAATGCTAAATCATTAAAATGAAGAAATAAAAACTAAATTTAAAAAAGAATCTTAAGCTCCCTCCTAACCTACCAGATCGCTCCTGGGATCCAGGAGGAAATAGCCCAAAGTTGTCCAGGGAAATCCCTGTGAACGGGGGGGGGGGAGGAGGGGGGAGGCGGTGGACAGACAGACGCTGGGTTTCCCAGCTCCTAGTCCAGCCCAGCCCCTTCCCCATCGCTCCCCACGGCTCTCAGTCACTACCTTACAGCCTTAAGGCGGGAGGGAAGGAAATCTTAACTGTGCCGCTCTGAGCTCAGGATACAACAGTAGCCAGGAAGACAAGGTGCCATTCACATAATTAGTCAAACTGAGAAGGGGGGGGGGAAAAACAACCTTGGCGTGCTCAGCTTTCCCTTGGAATCAGGTTAGGGAGCCAGGTGGGCACCTACCTTGGGCCTCCATCAGCTGGCTGACTTTCCCTTTGAGCTCCTCCTGCAATTTTGCAATTTCTTCCTCCAGCAGTTCTTGATCTGCGGAAAGACGAGGGGAAGAACGGTCCATGGGTGAGGTTTAAAATGGACAGGACAGGATAGGACAGGATGGAGTTAGGGTTAGGGCAGTGGGGGGCGAAGCTAGGGCAAGGGTGCCAGAGGCGGCACTCAGAGCCCTCTCTGTGGGCACCCGCGCCGTCGCCCCAGTCCCGGGCCTTCTGCTGGGTTTTAGAAAACCTTTTCGCTTGAGGCCTCCGCCGCCATGTGCAAAAAAAAAAAAAAAAAAAAAAAGGTTCAATCAACCAGTCAATTTCAACTTCTCGCGGGGAAAAAAAAGTTCTCGCAAACTAGGAATGGATTGATTGAACTTTTTAGTCCCACCCAGTCTGCCCTTACCACCGCAGCCACGCCCACCACCCAACGGGCCACGCCCACCATTCAATGGGCCACGCCCACCCGGCACCCGACGATGCTTAAGTGGGTTTTGGGTGGCAGTTTGGGCCCTAAAAGGTTCGCCATCACTGGGTTAGGGTAAGGTAAGGCAAGGTAAGATGATGAGATGAGATGAGATGAGAAGATAAGATGGTGAGATTATATGAGAAAAGGTAAGATAGCCTTTGTTGTCATTTTTTTTTTTACTGTGGGCACAACAGCACACATCAGAAATGAAATTTAGTTGCCCGCTGTAAGTGAACACATACATGACACACACCTAAACATACTATATACAGCGTATGTATAGACCCACAACCCTATATGTACGTAGCAAAAAAATATTAAATACTGTCCATCTTGAATATATAATGGAAGGAGGAAGCTGGAGAGTTCGCAAGGTTAATGCTGTATGAAATGAAAGTCTGGCTGAATCTGGATGTTCTGCTTCGAATAGAATAGAATAGAATAGAATAGAATAGAATAGAATAGAATAGAATAGAATAGAATAGAATAGAAATATAGAATAGAATATATAGAATTACAGAATAGAATTATAGAATAGAATAGGAATAGAATGATAGAATAGAATAGAATAGAATAGAACAGAACAGAAATACAATAATGATAGACTAGAATAGAAATGGAATGAAATAGAATGATAGAATAGAATAGAAATGGAATGAAATAGAATAGAATATATAGAATAGAATATATAGAATAGAATATATAGAATAGAATTACAGAATAGAATAGAATTATAGAATAGAATAGGAATAGAATAATGATAGAATAGAATAGAACAGAACAGGAATAGAATAGAATAATGATAGAATAGAATAGAAATGGAATGAAATAGAATAGAATAATGATAGAATAGAATAGAAATGGAATGAAATAGAATAGAATAGAATGATAGAAATGGAATGAAATAGAATAGAATACAATATGAAAAGAACAGAACAGAATAATAGAGTTGGAAGGGACCTTGGAGGTCATCTAGTCCAATCCCGTTCAGGCAGGAAACCCTATAGTACCATTTCAGACAAATGGCTGTCCAGTTTTTTAAGAAACTACCTTCTGGAGGCAGGTAGTTCCACTGGTTAATTGTCCTCACTGTCAGGAAATCCCTCCTTAGTTCCAAGTTGCTTCTGTCTTTGGTTAGTTTCCATCCGTTGGGAACTATTTTTTTTATTCTTTATTATTATTCGTGGCTTCTTGCCCTGCCTTCAGGCGCTTTGGAGAAGAGCTTGACTCCCTCTTCTTTGGGGCAGCCCCTGAGATCCAGGAAGGCTGCTATCCTGTCCCCCCTCGTCCTTCTCTTCCTTAAACTGGACCTACCCAATTCCAGCAACCATCTATGTTTTAGCCTCCAGTCCCCTGATCGTCTTGGATCCAGCCGAACTGCAGATGGCCCCTGAGAAACATGTGCAGAGACATGTTTCTAACAGCCTGGCAAGCCCTTATGCCATTCCCACGGGAAGGAATGAGGGGGCACGGCCCAATCTGGTGCCTGAATATGCCGATCCTCCCACAGGGGGAAAAAAAAAAGGGAGGTGGAAAGAAAGAGGATGATGAAGCCCCCCCCAGGGGAGCTGTGTGCTGTACAGGCTCTCCCTGATAATCTCTGTTTTCATTTCATATATAAGGCTAGGATGGTCGACCGCGTTGCCTAATCGGAGGAGGAATTTCATGGAACTGTGGCTTCTTTGCTGGTTTTTCTGGCAGACGTTTCATGACCCAACTAGGGAACATCATCAGTGCTAGAAGGGAGGAGGAGGAGGAAGGGGAGGAGGAGAAGGAGGAGGGGGAGGAGGAGGACGACGACAACTGTGGGGTCCTTGGTGCTCTCTGAAGCACCAAGGACATTTCATGACCCAACTAGGGAACACCATCAGTGCTAGAAGGGTGGAGGAGGAGGAAGAGGAGGAGGTAGAGGAGGAAGAATGACTGTGGGGTCCTGGGTGCTCTCTGAGCTTGCTGGTTTTCTTGCAGACATTTCATGACCCAACTAGGGAACACCATCAGTGCTAGAAGGGAGGAGAAGGAGGAGGGGGAGGAGGAGGTGGTGGTGGTGGAGGAGGAGGGGGAGGAGGAGAGGTGGAGGAGGAGGAGGTGGTGGTGGAGGTGGTGGTGGAGGAGGTGGAGGAGGAGGAGGAGGAGGAGGAGGAGGAGCAGCAGAACAACTGTAGGGTCCTTGGTGCTCTCTGAGCTGGGTGGTTTTCTTGCAGATGTCCCATGACCCAACTAGGGAACACCATCAGTGCTAGAAGGGAGGAGGAGGAGGAGGAGGAGGAGGAGGTAGAGGAGGAGGAAGAATGACTGTGAGGTCCTTGGTGCTCTCTGAGCTTGCTGGTTTTCTGGCAGACATTTCATGACCCAACTAAGGAACGCCATCCATGCTAGAAGGGAGTGGGGTTACTCTCTTTTTATATACCGTCCATCCTGAGAGTTGATATCAGTGCATCATAAAGTCACCAAAGGCTGAGAACCATTCTTATAAATGACTCTCCTTATCAGCAACCATTAATCTCAACCGCTGAAAGGCAACAGTGGAAAAGCGGGTCAAGGTTCTCCTGCGGGAGACAGGGAGAGCTTCCAAAGTGGGAATTGGGCTGGCGCCATTCCATGCTCGACCAACACACACACACACACACACACACACACACACACACACACACACACGGCTCAGCTCTGCAAACAGGAGATACCTCACCTCTCTGTAGCATCTCCCGGGTCTTCGTTGTCGGAAGCTGGATGAACATGGTCCCGAAGCAAACCGTGGCTTTGTCTGAAAGCAGGAAAAGAAACCTTGTTTTAATCCGAAGCGTCAATTTGTTTCATTTAAAAAACAAAAACGGCTCCTGCTTTGAAATCTCAAGCCTCTTGGAGCGGGAATCTGAAAACCTTCCAGATGTGGCTGAACTACAAGACCCAGCAGCCTCAGCGGCAGCTGGTCAGGAAATGGCTCTTTGCTCCTGGGGTTGGTTATCATGGCGTCGTCATACAGGGCCATAGAGGGTCTCCATCTTAATAATGATAATAATAATAATGACAAAGTAGCAACAATGGTGCATTGGAAGATCTGCAAGAAATATCATTTGCCTGTAAGCAAGAACTGGTGGGATCATAAAATAGAGAAAGTCATAGAAAATGATAAAATTAAACTGCTCTGGGACTTCAGAATTCAAACAGACAAGCACCTGCAACATAACATCCCGGACTTAACAATTGTCGGTAAGAAAGACAAAAAAGTCTGGATAGTGGACGTGGTAGTACCTGGAGACAGCAGAACAGACAAGAAAGAACTGGAGAAGATCACAAAATATAAAGACCTACAAATAGAAATAGAAAGACTGGGGCAAAAGCAAGCAAGGGTAGTACCAATAGTCATAGGCGCCTTGGGTGCAATCCCAAAACATCTGGAGCACCACTTAAACACCATCATCGGCATTGACAAATTCGCCATTAGTCAATTGCAAAAGGCGGCCTTGCTAGGAACTGCTTCCATCCTGCGACAAGATCTGTAATACCATCAAACATCCACATCTGCCCATCCCAGGTCCTTGGGAAGGACTCGATAGGTAAACAAAATGCCAAATCCAGTCTGAACATCTGGCTGACTGTGCGACGATCCATAATAATAATACATAATACATCAAGAAACTGCAACTTCCTGCAATAACTCCAGCAATGTTACAAAAAAGTGCGCTACTCGGAACATCTAACATTTTAAGGAGGTACCTGGTTGACACCTTGGATGCTGGCAGCAACCCGTGTCAGCCATCAGCGCCAAGCCAATTTGAAGGTAAATTTTATGCATTTACAGGTTTTATACAAAACGTTGATAATACTGTGCACTTGTATTGTGTGAAGGACAAGGAAGCACATCCTGTAGAAAACCCACCTGCGTATTTTATGCCAACATAATAAATTGGAGTGATCAAGTGAGAAGAGGCCAAAGTCTGATGGGAAGTCTGGAGAAATAAAATGGCCTCATTTCTCCTGATACAAAGAGAAAAAAGAACACAGAAAGAGAAAACGAGATGAAGAGGAAGAGAAAAAGTGAAAGAGAGAGAACAGAGAAAGAAAGAAAGAAGTAAAGAAGAAAAAGAAAAACAGGAAGAGAAAGCAATAAATGAGAGAGAGAGAGAGAGAAGAGAGAGAGAGAGGAGAGAGAAAGAGAGAGGAGAGAGAGAGGAGAGAGAGAGGGAGAAAAGAGAGAGGAGAGAGAGAGAAGAGAGAGAAGAGAGAGAGGAGAGAGAGAAGAAAGAGAAAAGAGAGAGAAACAGAGAGAGAGAAGAGAGAAAGAGAAAGAGAAGAGAGACAGAGAGAGAAGAGAGAAATAGGAAGAGAGAGAGAAGAGAGAGAGAGAAGAGAGAGAGAGAGAGAGAGAAGAGAGAGGAGAGAAGAGAGAGAAGAGAGAGAAAAGAGAGAGGAGAGAGAGAGAAAAGAGAGAGAGAGAGAAGAGAAAGAGAGAGAGAGAGAAAAGAGAGGAGATAAAGAGAGAGAGAGGAGAGAGGAGAAAGAGAGAGAAGAGAGAAAAGAGAGAGGAGAAAGAGAGAGAGAGAGAAGAGAGAAAGAGAGAGAGGAGAAAGAGAAAGAGAGAGAGAAGAGAGAGAGAGGAGAGAGAGAGGGAGAAGAGAGAGAAGAGAGAGGAGAGGAGAGAGAAAGAGGAGAGAGAAAGAGAGAGAGAGAAGAGAGAAGAGAGAGAGAGAGAAGAAAGAGAGGAGAGAGAAAAGAAAGAGAGGAGAGAGAGAAAGAGAGAGAAGAGAGAGAGAAGAGAGAGAGGAGAGAGAAAAAGAGAGAGAGAGAGAGAGAAAGAGAAAGAGAGAGAGGAGAGAGAGAGAGGAGAGAGAGAAAGAAGAGAGAAAGAGAGAAAGAGAGAGAGGAGAGAGAAAGAGGAGAAGTTTAAGTCACGGAAGGAATGAGCTGCACAATGTTGAAGAGTAATTACTACCAATTGTCACAGAAGGTCCCAATCGCTTATTCTCCGCTGTGTAGTAAACCAGGGCTTTTCAACCTTTTCACCCATTGTACCACTTTTAGGATACGGCAACATTCAAGGACCACCAGTCACCCAGCAAGGTGTCAAGAGCTTGATGACCCAAAAAAAAAAAATATGGAAAAAAGTGATAAAGTACAGGTAGTCCTCGACTTACAACAGTCCACTTAGTGACTGTTTTAAGTTACAACGGCATTGAAAATAGTGCCCCCCCCCAAAGCCACAGCCGAGCAAGACAGCGCCCGGTCCGAGGTTTCCATGGTTGTGAGCGTTTCTGTTGAGGATTGGCAGCAGGGGTGGGCTGTTTGGTTTTTATTCCTCCCCCCCCCAGTCTGCTGGGTGGTTGCAGCAGGTTTGGGTCCCTTCACATGACCCCGGGACACTGTGACCGTCATAAATATGAATCCGTTGCCAAGCCTCTGAATGGAAATGGAAATGGAAAAAAGTGATAAAGTACAGATAGTCCTCCACTTACAACAGTTTGCTTGGTGACTGTTCAAAGTTACCAGGGCCCTGGAAAAAGGGACTTATGACCATTTTTCACACTCATGACCACTGCAGCATCCCCCAGGGTCATGTGATTGACATTTGGATGCTTGCCCACCAATTTCTTATTTATGATGGTCACCTTGTTCCAGGGTGATGTGATCCCCTTTTGCAACCTTGCGACAAGCCAAGTTCGTGGGGACACCAGATTCACTAACGACCGTGGCACTAATTTAATCTCTCCCTTTTTCTTTCTTTCTCTCTCCCTCTTTCCCTCTCTCCCTTTCTTTCTCCCTCCCTGTCTTTCTCTCTCCCTTTCTCTCCGTCTTTCTTTTTCTCTCTCCGTCTCCCTTTCTCTCTCCCCTCTTTCTCTATCTCTTTCCCTTTCTCTCTCCCTTTCTTTATCCCTCCATCTTTCTCTCTCCCTTTCTCCGTCTTTCTTTTTCTCTCTCCATCTCCCTTTCTGCTTTTTAGTGTGCTGTCTAGATTTGCCATAGCTTTCCTCCCCAGGAGCAGGTGTCTTTTAATTTCTTGGCTGCAGTCCCCATCTGTGGTGGTCTTGGAGCCCAGGAAGATAAAACCTGCCACTACCTCCATTTCTTCCCCATCTGTTTGCCAGGAATTGAGAGGGCCGGATGCCGTGATCTTGGTTTTCTTAATGTTGAGTTTCAAGCCAACTTTTGCACTCTCCTTCTTCACCCGCATCAAGCGACTCTTTGGTTCCTCTTCACTTTCTGCCATTAGAGTGGTATCGTCTGCCTATCTTAGCTGGTTGATGTTTCTCCCGGCAATCTGAATTCCAACTTTTGATTCCTCTAGCCCTGCCTTTCTCATGATGTGCTCTGCATATAAGTTAAATAGGCAGGGCGACCGAATACAGCCTTGCCGGACTCCTGTTCCAATTTTGAACCAATCAGTGGTTCCGTGTCCAGTTCTCACTGTTGCTTCTTGACCTGCATGTAGGTTTCTCGAGAGACAAATAAGATGGTCTGGTACTCCCATCTCCTTAAGAACTTGACTCAATTTGTTGTGATCCATACAATCAAAGCATAGTTAATAAAGCAGAAGGAGATGGTTTTTCTGGAACTCCCTAGCTTTCTCCATGATCCAGTGTTATGTTGGCAATTTGATCTCTAGTTCCTCTGCCTCTTCGAAATCCTGCCTGTACTTCTGGTATGTAAATTGGTATTTTAAATTGGTATTTTCCTCCCACTTCCTTTGTTTAGACCAGTGGTTCTCAACCTTTTTCAGGTTGAGATCCCACTTGCCCCGCCCATGCCCGTCGCGACCCTGACCCGGGTGCGCGCGCACGCCGGGCCGATCCACGCACACGCCGAAAAAAAAATAAAAAAAATAAAAAAAAAAAGTTTGAAAAAAAATTCAAAAAAAACCCAACAAAATGGCGGACTGCGACGGGTGGTTCCGCGCATGCATGGCACGCGCACGCAATGGGCCAATCCGCGCATGCACGGCGTGCGCACGCTGAAAAAAAATTTAAAAAAAAATTAAAAAAAAACCACAACAAAATGGTGGACCGCGATGGGCGGATCCGCGCGTGCATGGCACGCGCACGCGATGGGCCAATCCGTGCATGCGCGGCACGCGCACGCCGAAAAAAAATAATTTTTTTAAAAAAATAAAAAATAAAAAAAATGGGGTCGCGACCCATAGGTTGTGAACCACTGGTTTAGACACAGGAAATTCAGCCCAAGATTATTATTATTATTAATAATAATAATAATAATAATAATAATAATAATAGTAAAGTTGGAAGGGACCTTGGAGGTCATCTAGTCCAACCCCTTGCTCAGGCAGGAAACCCTATACCATTTCGGACCAATGGCTGTCCAGCTTCTTCTTAAAAACTTCCAGTGTTGGAGCATTGACCACTTCTGGAGGCAAGAAGTTCCACTGATTAATTGTTCTAACTATCAGGAAGTTTCTTCTTAGTTCCAGGTTGCTTCTCTCCTTGTTTGGTTTCCATCTGTTGCTTCTTGTCCTGCCTTCAGGCGCTTTGGAGAATAGCTTGACTCCCTCTTCTTTGGGGCAGCCCCTGAGATACTGGAAGGCTGCTATCCCATCCCCCCCTTGTCCTTCTCTTCATTAAACTAGACACCCCCAATTCCAGCAACCGTTCCTTATATTTAGCCTCCAGTCCCCTAATCATCCTTGTTGCTCTTCTCTGCACTTTTTCCCACAGTCTCAACATCTTTTTTACATCGTGGTGGTTAGGATGCTTAGGATCTCCGAGGACGGGCCCTTGAATTTGCAGTGTTTTATTCTCAAAGAAAAAAAAGGTACCTTTTGAGTCTTCCGGTTCCCCCTGAGAGTTGTTGAATTTGGGGGGGGGGGGAAGAAATAAAAAAGAAAAAAAAGAAGGAAAGACACACAGCCCTGACAACTGAGGTCTTTTTCTGTTCTGGCAACTATCAGGCTTGCATTCAACTTAAGCTAGTTAACAACTGCCAGAATTAGCTGCTTTGGTAACATGGGACTTTTGTTCCTCACTTCAGGCCAAGAAATGTTTTCTTCCAAAGTTGATTAGTGTGTTTGAATCATCCACGGCAGAAATTATTCCAAGTTCTAAAATGCTCTCCCCCCCCCCCGGCAGTCTGCTTTCTTTCATTCCTTTCAAACTCCTCTGATTTAGCGAAGGATGGCTCGGAAGGTGGCAGAAACTAGGTTATATCTGGTGAAAAGAAGGAGCAAGGGCGACAGGATAGCAGTCTTCCAATAGGTATAGTATAGGGGGCACCTTGCTCAATAGTAGTAACTGTGAGAGGGACCTCGGAGTCCTAGTGGACGATCCCTTAAATAGGAGCCAGCCGTGTGCTGCAGCTGCCAAAAAGGCCAACACAATTCTAGACTGCATGAACAGAGGGAGAGAATCAAGATCACCTGAAGCGTTAATACCACTTTACAAGGCCTTGGGAAGGCCACACTTGGAATACGGCATCCAGTTTTGGTCACCACGATGTAAAAAAGACGTTAAGACTCCGGAAAGAGTGCAGAGGAGAGCAACAAAGAGGATTAGGGGGATGGAGGCTAAAACATATAAGGAACGGTTGCTGGAATTGGGTCTGTCTAGTTTAACGAAGAGAAGGACGAGGGGGGACAGGATAGCAGCTCTTCCAGTATCTCAGGGGCTGCCCCAAAGAAGAGGGAGTCAAGCTATTCTCCAAAGCAACAGAAGGCCGGACAAGAAGCAAAATAGATGGAAACTCATCAAGGAGAGAAGCAACCCAGAACTAAGGAGAAATTTCCTATCCGTGAGAACGATCAGTGGAACGGCTTGCCACCAGAAGTTGTGGGTGCCTCAATCCTGGAGGTTTTTAAGAGGGGATTGGACGGCCATTTGTCTGAAATGGCATAGGGTCTCCTGCTGGAGCAGGAGGTTGGACTAGATGACCTCCAAGGTCCCTTCCAACTCTTATTCGGTTAAATCCTCAAGTTCCTGGAATTGGGATTGTCCAGTTTAATGAAAAGAAGGACTAAAACTAAAACCCCTGAGCTAAGCCATTACAACATCAGATGGACCTTTTTCACAGAATTCCAGGGGAAAAAAAAACAACTCACCAGCCGAAGCCATGTCCTTACTCAGGGCTCTTAAGGCTTCCCGGTTCTGGTTCCGTTTCTGATTCAGATCGAAAATCTACAAGAGAAATGGATAAAACCTCAAGCTTTATTGAAAAGCTCATCCATCCAGCATCTCCCGGTCTCGCTTCTTCCCCTCTGCAGGTTGGACAAGCCATCTTGAATTATATTATTCTGCTGCACCTGAAGGCAGGAGAAGGAGCAACAGATGGAGACTAAGCAAGGAGAGAAGCAACCTGGAACTGAGGAGAAATTTCCTGACAGTGAGAACCATTAACCAGTGGAACTACCTGCCTCCAGAAGTAACAGGTATTCCATCATTGGAGGTTTTTAAGAAGAAACTGGATATCTATTTGAAATGGTATAGGGCGGGTGTAGGCAACCTAAAACTCTCAAAGAGCCACTTGGACCCATTTCCCACTGAAAAAAAAAACACTGGGAGCCGCAAAACTCTTTTGACATCCAAAATGAAGATAACACTGCATATATACCTTTTTCACATTCATATATATATATATCATAAAGGTAAAAAAGGATATATGCAGTGTTATCTTCATTTTAGATGTCAAAAGGGTCTCTCTTTCTCCCTCTCTCTCTCCCTCTCTCCCTTTCTGTCTCTCTCTCTCTCCCCTCTCTCTCCCTCTCTCCTATCTGCTGCTCACCTGGCAAGCTGGCTTCAAGCTGTTCTCCAACAAGCTCAGGGGTAGGCAACCTCGGCTCTTTTATGACTCATGGACTTCAACTCCCAGAATTCCTGAGTCAGCATAGCTGGGCTAGCTAGCTCTCTCCTGCCCTTCCTGCTTCCTGCAAAGACGCAGCAAAGGGAGGAGCCCCATCCAAAAAGCTTTTCAGTTTGTCGGAGAACACTGTGAGTCCATTCTCTTTTACACACACTCACACACAGCGAGAGAGAGACAGACAGACAGACAGAGAAAGAAGCAGGGAAGCGCAAGTGCCTCTCTCTGTGTCTCTGTCTCTCTCTGCAAATGGCAGAGGCTGGGAGCCACAGGGGAAGGCTCAAAGAGCCGCATGCAGCTCTGGAGCCGCAGGTTGCCGACCTGTGGTATAGGGGGTTGAACAAAAGACCTCCATGGTCCCTTCGTTTATTCAGTGGAATAGATTGCTTCCAGAAGTTGTGAATGCTCCAACAACGGAAGTTTTTAAGAAGAGACCGGACAGCCATTTGTCCGGAATGATATAAGGCAGGGGTCTTCAAACTTGGCCCTTTGATGACTTGTGGACTTCAACTCCCAGAATTCCTCAGCCCAGGCACGCTTCACCTAGGCCAGGGGCCTTCAAACTTGGCCCTTTTATGACTTGTGGATTTCAACTTCCTCAGCCAGGCTTGTTAGGTGGTACTGGAATATTGCCATATCCTAAAAGTGGTACAATCGGTAAAAAGGTTGAAAAGCCCTGGACTAGAAGACCTCCACGGTCCCTTCCGTTTTTCTGTCTGTCCACCAGCTGGCTGGAGGCTGGAAGCTGCAACAATGCCACCGGGGGAAAAAAATCAGCATTGTTTTGGCTGCTAACTGGTTGCTTGGCACTTTGTACCCCTATCCAGGAATTGGAAGGGATTTTCTAACAAAACTAGCAGTTTGGAGGCAAGGTGGGGGGTACAGTTCCACCCAGCCAGTTGCCACCTTGCAGCCATAAGGGGGTCCTGCCCTCGTCTCCTTTGTGGTCTGCAATGCAGATTGCAGAGTAGTCCAAGATTGCTGAGCCCCTACCCCATTTTATGTAAAGGAAGGAAGGAAGGAAGGAAATGAGAAGAGAAGGGAAGGGAAGGGGAAGGAAGGAAATGAGAAGAGAATAGGAAGGAAGGAAGGAAGGAAGGAAGGAAGGAAGGAAGGAAGGAAGGAAGGAAGGAAGGAAGGAAGGAAGGAAGAAAGGGAGGGAGGGAGGGAGGGAGGGAGGAAATGAGAAGAGAAGGGAAGGAGAAGGGAAGGAGAAGGAAGGAAGGAAATGAGAAGAGAAGAGAAGGAGAAGGAAGGAAGGAAGGAGAAGAGAAGAGAAGAGAAGGGAGGAAATGAGAAGAGAAGGGAAGAAAAGGGAAGGGAAGGGGAAGGAAGGAAGGAAGGAAGAAAGGAAAAGAGAAGAGAAGGGAAGGGAAGAGAAGGGAAGGAGAAGGAAGGAAATGAGAAGAGAAGGGAAGGGAAGAGGAAGGAAGGAAGGAAGGAAAAGAGAAGAGAAAAGAAGAGAAGGGAAGGGAAGGGAAGGAGAAGGAAAGAAATGAGAAGAGAAGGGAAGAAAAGGGAAGGAAGGAAGGAAGGAAGGAAGGAAGGAAGGAAGGAAAAAAGAAGAGAAGAGAAGGGAAAAGAAGGGAAGGGAAGGGGAAGGAAAGAGGGAAAGAAGGAAGGAGGGAAGGAAGGATAAAGTGAAAGAGAGAGGAAGAAGAGAGAGAGAGAGAGAAAGAAAAGGATAAAACATTAAAACATAATAATAATAATAGAATAAATATTAACACTATTGGGAGAGTCTCCCTCTGCAGACATTTTAAAACAGAGGCTTTACAAGCATTTTCCCTGGATGGCACGCGTAGGCCTGGCTGCCCCTTGCTTAGGGCTGCACTAGACGACCTTGGGGGTGCCCCTTCCAACAAGACAATCCTAGGACCCTCTGGAGCGTGGTCTGAGCGGGGAAGGGGGGGTCGGACTAGCGGATCTCTAGGGTTCCCTTCCAAGCGGGCAGTTCTACACAAGAGTGTTTGCGATATTTAATTTGCTGCATCTATTTTATAGTATAATGGGTCTCGGGGGGGGGCGGGGGCGCGAGGCGGAAATCCCTAGGCCTGCCTTTGTTCCAGGCGCGGGGACTACAACTCCCATCATGCCTCGCGGCGCCGATTCGCCCACCCCCCACCCCCAACGGCGCTCCCCGGCCTACCTGCTGCCTGGTGGCCATCACCTCCTCGGCCAGCGCCTCCACTTCGGCCAAATAGCGGAGCACGAAGTCCGGATCGCTGTCGGCCATCGCGCCGGGTCTCGAAGGAAAAGCGACGCCGGGAAAATGCGCGACTTGACGTGGCGCGGCCTAGTCGGCGCAGGCGCCTGAGCTGGGCGGTCGCCATGGCGACCGCCGGGCCTTGAGGCCTACTCCAGGCCTTCGCCGGCCTATCTCACCAAGCTGGTGGAAGGAGGCGGGCAACTAACCCGCTTCTTCTCCTCCTCGGGGCGGCAGCCTGGGAGGACAGGCAGGCCTTCCCCCGGAGGCCCTGGACTCCGTTTTCCCTCCTCCTCGGCCGTCCAGGATCAGGATGGGCTCGGATTGGCTCTGGCCTCCTTCCTGACATGGAGCGGCTCTTACCTGGCAGTTCTATGGGGATGGATTGCAAATCCCATCATCCGCCTTCTTGCCGGATCGCGGGGCTGGGCGTGATGGAGGACTGAGGGATGCATTGAAAACCGCCAGAGACAGGGGCAAGGAAGACCATTGCCTGACTTTCCAGTGGGAAACGCCTTGCTGGGTGGATGTGTTGTCTGAACCCAGTCACGTGGGTCAGCTTGACCTGCTTTGGGAAGGAAAGACCTGCAGGTGGCATTCACATGACACCCAAAGCTTCTTTTGAAATGTGGGGCCGACTCAGCCAGTTGTGCCAGCATTGTGTGAACACCAGAATGGGTTAATTTACCAACCCTGGTTTGGGCCAACGGATGAAATGCACCCTTTCTTTCTTTCTTTCTTTCTTTCTTTCTTTCTTTCTTTCTTTCTTTCTTTCTTTCTTTCTTTCTTTCTTTCTTTCTTTCTTTCTTTCTTTCTTTCTTTCTTTCTTTCTTTCTTTCTTTCTTTCTTTCTTTCCTTCTTCCTTCCCTCCTTCCTTCCTTCCTATAAATAATTCAAAGTGAACACACATAATACTCTTTCTACTTCCTGTTTTCCACAACAACAACCTTGCAAGGTGGGTTGGGCTGAGAGAGTGACCCAGCTGTGGCTTTCGTGGCTAAGCGGGACTAGAACTTACCGTCTCCTAATGGTAGGCCCAAAGTCACGCAGGCAGGACTATAACTCACCATCTCCTGTTGAGTGGCCCAAAATCTTCCAGCCAGCTTTTGTCCCTAAGCCTGGACTAGAACTCACCGTCTCCTGGTGATTGGCCCAAAGTCACCCAGGCGGCTTTCATGCCTAAGGCGGGACTAGAATTCACCGTCTCCTGGTGATTGGCCCAAAGTCACCCAGGTGGCTTTCGTCCCTAAGGCGAGACTAGAACTCACCGTCTCCTGGTGATTGGCCCAAAGTCACCCAGGCGGCTTTCATCCCTAAGGCGAGACTAGAACTCACCGTCTCCTGGTGATTGGCCCAAAGTCACCCAGGTGGCTTTCGTCCCTAAGGCGAGACTAGAATTCACCGTCTCCTGGTGATTGGCCCAAAGTCACCCAGGTGGCTTTCATGCCTAAGCCGGGACTAGAACTCACCGTCTCCTGGTGATTGGCCCAAAGTCACCCAGGCAGCTTTTGTCCCTAAGGCAGGACTAGAACTCACCGTCTCCTGGTGATTGGCCCAAAGTCACCCAGATGGCTTTCATGCCTAAACCGGGACTAGAACTCACTGTCTCGTGGTGATTGGGCCAAAGTCACCCAGGCGGCTTTTGTCCCTAAGGCAGGACTAGAACTCATCGTCTCCTGGTGATTGGCCCAAAGTCACCCAGATGGCTTTCATGCCTAAACCGGGACTAGAACTCACTGTCTCGTGGTGATTGGGCCAAAGTCACCCAGGTGGCTTTCATGCCCAAAGCAGGAGCAGAATTCAGAATCTCCTATCTATCTCTATTTGTGTAACAAGGTAAAATGTTAATCTTCCATCTCTCTTCCCCAGTATATTTTTCCTTCCGTTCTTGGAGAGAAAAAGAGAATATAGTGCAGAACAAATTTGTATTCAGATGTATTTTTTTCCCCCATTCCTCCATGCCTTGCCTTGACAACTTTCTCTGGCCAAAACTCCTGCGTTGGATGATTTGCTACAGAAGTGGCCTTCGAAGAGTTGGCAGCCCCAACTGGGGATGGGTGGATGGTAAGGTGATCAACTTTTTTACAATGAAAAGGAGGACACAAATAAATTGAAGAAAAAAAAATATCGTACATAAAAGAAACATTTTATTCATTGCAACAATAATACAGAATACACTATATGATAAATGCAGAGTGGGCCCCGCAGCTCCCAAAGCACCAACTGTGCCGGCTCCGGCCCCGGGGGGCAGCCCGCCGTCGACATACCTCGCCTGCAGCCACCCTGCCAGCACCACCACCCACCCTGTGCAGCCCTGTGTAGAGCGGGCCCCGCGGCTCCCACAGCACGGGGGGCAGCCAGCCGCCACTGCCCCTCACACCCCCCACCCGCAGCAGCCCCGCCACCTCTGCCTCTTGCACCCGCAGCCGTTATTGCCCTAGCAGGGCCAAAGATCAAGAGAAACTTACCGTGGTGTAGATTGTGTAGTTGGGTAGCAGGGAGGGGTGCAAAGTTCCTGTAAATTCGCCTTCGCTGCGGACAACTTGCATGTGCAAAGTTTGCCGGCTGCACGCAGCAGCAATTTGGCGTGCCCAGCAGTAATTCCTATTGGCTTTCGAAAGCCAATAGGGCAGTGGTTCTCAACCTTTTTCAGGTTGAAACCCCACTTGCGCCGCCCATGTGCGGCGCGACCCCAACCCGCGCACGCGACAGGCTGATCCGCGCATGCGCAGCGCGCATGCGACGGCTTGAACTGTGCATGCACGGTGTGCATGCGACAAAAAAAATGGCGGACCGCGACGGCCCGAACCGCGCATGCGCAGCACGCGCGCGACAAGAAAAAAAAAACCAAAACAAAATGGCGGACCGTGGTGTCCAGCGACCCCCGCGAAATGGTCGTTCGACCCCAAATGGGGTCGCGACCCATAGGTTGAGAACCACTGCAATAGGGGGAGTAGCACAGCTCATGCAAAAGTTGGGGAAAAAAACATTTAAAAAGGTGCCAGAACGCCATTCTGAGCGTTCTGTGAGAAAAAAAAAAGAGCCCTGCAGATTAGTCTTCAAATTTCGAAAAGGAGGACACGTAGGAGGACACTTTTCGAGGGAGGACAGAACTCACAAAAGGAGGACTGTCCTCCCTAAAGGAGGACGGTTGGTCACCTTATGGATGGTATCTGTTGGGGAGAATGGCTAATCCTGGGGGGGAAAAGCCAGCAGAACGTCTGATGAACTGGCAGCTCTGCTGCACGGGAGTCCTAAATTACGTTAATGTAATTAAACCTGCGCTCTCGGTTCACCAGAGGCATCTGTTAAAAGCGCGGAAGCAATAAAAGTGAGAAATTGTGGCTTCTAGGAAACTCAACGCCTGGCAGAAAGCCAACGGCAATTTGGAACAGCGTTTCGCAACCTGGGCAACTTTTAAGGCACGTGGTCTACAACGTCTAGAATTCTGGGAGTTGAAGTCCGCGTGTCTTGACGTTGCCAAGGTTGAGTAACCCTGATTTAGGAGATTATCTGCAAGAATGTCTGGGATGTTACACATCCTCTTCGTGAACTGTTTTCCCGGTTCCCTTCTGGGAGGGGGCTCCGTGGTATCCGAAGCAGAACATCCAGATTCAATCCCAGTTTTGTTCCATATGGTATTAACCTTGTGAACTCTCCTTCTCAGTGGTGGGATTCAGCCGGTTCGCACCACTTCGGCAGAACCAGGCCAGAATGGACTTCCGGAAGCAGCATCCACACAGAGAACCAGTTGCTCACCTATTTGAATCCCATCACTGATCATATCTGTCTGTCTGTCTGTCTGTCTGTCTGTCTGTCTGTCTATCTATCTATCTATCTATCTATCTATCTATCTATCTATCTATCTATCTATCTATGTAGGTCTTTGGTTATTCAGGTTTTCTCCCGCGTAAAATTGGAAGTGTCTTGGCGACGTTTCGACGAAGTCCCATTCGTCATCTTCAGGCTGGTGTTTTCGGCTTCATGCTTCTAGGAGCAATGTGACTGTCTGTCTGTCTGCCTGCCTGCCTGCCTGCCTACCTACCTACCTACCTACCTACCTATCTGTCCCTTCCAGCTCTATTCTATCCTATCCTATTCCATTCCATTCCATTCTATTGTTAGATAGCGCCAGTGTTCAAGTCTGTCCAGATCCTCCTGTATCTTAAGCTGTCTTCTGGAGTGTTGGCTATTCCTGCCAGCTTGGTGTCATCCGCAAATTTGATGAGTTCCCCATCTATCCCCTCATCCAAATCGTTGAAGATGTTGAAGAGCACCTGGTCCAGAACACCTGGGGCACCCACTACACACTCCCCTCCATGTAGATGTGGTTCCATTGAGGACCCCATGCTGAGTACGACTGGTCAGCCAGCTACGAATCCATCTGGTGGTGACGCTGTCTAATCCACATTTTTTCTATCTTATCAAGTAGTAGGTTGTGGTCTACTTTATCAAATGCCTTACTGAAGTCCACGTAAATGATATCCACAGCATTCCTCTGGTCCACTAATTTTGTCAAAGAATGCAATAAGATTTGTCTGGCATGATCTTAAGAAAGCAGAGTCCACCCACTGGAAGCAGCTACCCAAGAGACAGACAATTGCTAAGATGCTGGAACTAACTAACATACAGCTGAGTTGGGAAACTGGTGACCCTCCAGAAATTCTCCTTCTGCAACAGCTCCCTCAGGGAGGGCTCTGAAGCAACAGCTGGAGGCCACAGCTGGAGAGCAGTCATGGAAGAAATCAAAGCTACAGAGGCAGCCATGCAACTCAAACCTCACCCTTTTTCAGTGTGTTGCACGGCTGCCTCTGTAGCTTTGATTTCTACGATCCACTCTCTATGGACGCCTCTGATTATTAGTGCATGGAAGAACGGCATTCCATTTTGGGTTCAGAGAATTAGATATCTTTTCTCTTGGACCCAGAGATGGTGCAAAAACTTCACCAGAGACCGTAAACCCTGCGTAAAGCACAGAGGGCGGGAGTAATGCTTGGCATGATTAGGAAGGGAATCGAACATAAGTCAGCAAGTGTTGTATTGCCTCTGTACAAATCGATGGTGAGACCACACTTGGAGTACTGTGTACAGTTCTGGTCACCGCACCTCAAGAAGGATATAATGGAACTGGAAAAGGTGCAAAAAAGGGCAACAAGAACGATCAAGGAAATGGAGCGCCTCCCTTATGAAACCAGATTGCAACGCCTTGGTCTCTTCAGCCTTGAAAATTTAAATTTGTAAATGTTTCGCAGTTGCGACTTGAGCCTGCTCTATGCCCCTAGTTGTGGGGCGGCAAGGCAAGAAAAAAAAGAAAAAAAAAAGGAAAAGAGATTGTAAAAAGTTTAACTGCAGCACAGCAGTTAAAAATGTCAAGGTGTATCCAATTAGACTTATCTGTCTGAAAAACTCTCTGTATATATATATATGTGTTATCTTCCTTTTAGATATCAAAAGGGTTTTGGAATAGTCAATGATTTCACAGCGACCGTTTGGAAACAAGTGGGGTGGGGAAACACCCCCCTCCCCGGCTCCAGGCAGCGATAGAAACACGAACGAAGGTAGTCAGCGCTCTGCAGTAACAGCTCATTCCACGAGGGCAACTCCCCACAATGTCTATAACTTGCACAAATAACAATCATCAAAGTTCCGATGGCCGCTGGTCTCCAAAGCAGTAATGACCAGTCTGCCCTTCTCTTCTGTCGTCGCTCATCGCTGGCAGTCTCAGGTCTCGTCAGTGTCAAAGCCCCGTCCCCTTTCCTTTGTTGTTAAAATCTGAATTTAGCAACCCCAACAATTTTCTCTCTCCTCACTCTCTCTCTTGCCCCCGCTCGGGATATTCCCCCCCCCCCCGTGAAAGAAAGCAGTAAAATTCCACTTTCTCTCTCTCTCTCCCTCTCTCCCTCTTCTCTCTTTCTCTTTCTCTTTTTCTCTCTCTCCCTCTCTCTCTCTCTCTCTCTCCCTCTTCTCTCTCTCTCTCTCTCTTTCTCTTTCTCTCCCTCTCTCTCTCTCTCTCCCTCTCTCTCTCTCTCTCTCTCTCTCCCTCTTCTCTCTTTCTCTTTCTCTTTCTCTTTCTCTCTCCCTCTCTCTCTCTCCCTCTCTCTCTTCTCTCTCTCTCTCTCTCTTTCTCTTTCTCGTTCTCTTTCTCTCTCTCTCTCCTCTTCTCTCTCTCTCTCTCTCTCTCTCTCTCTCTCTCTCTCTCTCTCTCTCTCTTCTCTCTCTCTCTCTCTCTCTCTCTCTCTCTTTCTTCCCTCTCCTTCACAGAAAGGGATCAGCTAAAACCTCAAATCCCTCTTTGGCTTCACCTGCTCTCTCTCCGACAACAGCAACAGCAACCCCCCCTACTCCCTTTCTTTCCTTCCAATCGATCCACGCCCGCCGTGCCCCAAAACCGGGTAGCAGCTGTCCGAGCCTGCCTTTCCCCGGGCAGGCTCTTGCAAAGCCTTTCGGACAGCCCCGTTACATTTATTTCCGAATTGCCCTCGTAGAATTCTAGTTTCAGAGGGTTGAGTTTAAGGGAGCCTCAGTTCTTCGCACGCTCAGGGCACAAAGCTCCCAGATGTTGGGACTGTAGAAAAGAAAGAGTGCGGAGAAGAGCAACAAAGATGATCAGGGGGCTGGAGGCTGAAACATAACAACGCTTGCAGGAATTGGGCTTGTCTAGTTCAGGGGTAGGCAACCCAAAACACTCAAAGAGCCACTTGGACCCGTTTCCCACCAAAAACAAAACACCGGGAGCCGCAAAAACCCTTTTGATATCTAAAATGAAGATAACACTGCATATATCCTTTTTTACTTTTAGTGTGTGTGTGTGTGTGTGCTATAATAAAGGTAAAAAAAGGATATATGCAGTATTATCTTCATTTTAGATGTGAGAAGGGTCTCTGTCTCACTCACTCTGTCTCTCTCTTTCTCTCCCTCTCTCTTTTTCTCTCCCTCTCTCTCTCTCCCCTTCTCTGATCTTCTGCTTACCTGGCAAGCTGGCTTCAAGCTACAACAAACTCAGGGATAGGCAACCTCAGCTCATTTATGACTCATGGACTTCAACTCCCAGAATTCCTGAGTCAGCATAGCTGGGAAAGCTAGCTTTCTCCTGCCCTTCCTGCTTCCTGCAGAGACGCAGCAAAGGGAGGAGCCCCGCCCAATAAGCTTTTCAGCTCCTCGGAGAACACTGTGAGTCCATTCTCATTTTTTACACACAAACACACACACACACAGAGGGAGGGAGGGAGGGAGGGAGGGAGAGAGAGAGGGAGGGAGAGAGAGAGGGAGGGAGAGAGAGAGAGAGAGAGAGAGAGAGAGAGAGAGAGAGAGAGAGAGAGAGAGAGAGAGAGAGAGAGAGAGAGAGAGAGAGAGAGAGAGAGAGAGAGAGAGAGAGAGAGAGAGAAAAGCAGGGAAGCGCAAGTGCCTCTCTCTGTCTCTCGCTGCAAATGGCAGCTGGGAGCCGCAGGGGAAGGCTCAAAGAGCCGCATGTGGCTCTGGAGCCGCAGGTTGCTGACCTGTGCTCTAGTTTAATGAAGAGACGGATGAGGGGGGGAGACAGGATAGCAATCTTCCAGTATCTCAGGGGCTGCCCCAAAGAAGAGGGAGTCAAGCTCTTCTCCAAAGCACCTGGAGGCAGGACAAGAAGCAACGGATGGAAATTCATCAAGGAGAGAAGCAACCTAGAACTAAGGAGAAACTTCCTGACAGTGAGAACAATTAACCAGTGGAACCACCTGCCTCCAGAAGCGGTGAATGCTCCAACACTGGATGTTTTTAAGAAGAGAATGGACAGCCATTTGTCTGAAATGGTATAGGGTTTCCTGCCTGAGCAGGGGTCTAGACTAGATGACCTCCAAGATCCCTTCCAACTTCATTATTATTATTATTATTATTATTATTATTATTATTATATCTGAAGGTCATCTCGGTCCCTGGAATTGAGGGCTGCTTGTGACCTGCAATTTGCCCCAGTTTGCCACCAGCTCCTGAGCGAAACACTTTGCTCTCGCACAACCACGCCATCCAATACATGAGCTTATCACTGTCACACAGGGACCGCTTTGTTGAGGTTTGGCTTTGACCCTGAGGACAGAACAACGCCTGAGGCTGGTGGCGCCTGATTTTATCCTCTTTTGGTGCATAGCCTCCTTTTTTAAGAAAAAGCTGGTTCATAAATAACATGACTGTTAAGTCCTTCCAGTAACTGCGAATGATGAAGACACATCTTGTACAGAATAACTCTTTATTCCCAATTCAGCCAAAACACCAACAACGAGCAGAGGCACGCAGGCCTCCTGTTATACACCCAGATCCCCGGACACAATGGCAACAAAACAGGCGCTTTTCCCGCCTTGCGCATGTGCACGAAGCCGGCACCGCTCAGTCTGGTCCCGGGCAGCTTTTGCAATCCCCGGGACCACTGCAACGTCCTGAGTCTGCATTTGCAGGCTCAGGACACAACAATGACGTTCGTCCCTAAATCCAAGGAACAAATTTCAGTAGCGTGTGTTAACCCAGGCAAATAAATAACTTATGGCTGAGTGCAAAGCTGGGACTTAATCAATTTGGAAAGAGAGTGTTTTGTTCCGTAAACTTGCACACGTCAAATAAAGAGCAGAAGCTGTATTTGCCCAATGTGTTCAATGTGGTTAGTGTTAATCTGTGTTGTTATTGTTGTAACATACTGTGCTATGCAACTCAGCCTATTTGGTAGACCGACACCAAGCTGGCAGGAATAGCCAACACTCCAGAAGTTACAGGCTTAAGATACAGGAGGATCTGGACAGATTTGAACACTGGGAGCTATCTAACAAAATGAAATTCCGTGGTGAAAAAAGCAAGGTTCTACATTTAGGCAAGAAAAACCAAATGTACAGGTATAGTATAGGGGGTACCTTGCTCAATAGTAGCAACTGTGAGAGGGATCTCGGAGTCCTAGTGGACAATCCCTTAAATAAGAGCCAGCCGTGTGCTGCAGCTGCAAAAAAAAAGCCAACAGAGTGCTGGGCTGCATTAACAGCAGGATAGAATCAAGATCACGTGAAGTGTTAATACCACTTTACAAGGCCTGGATGAGGCCACACTTGGAATGCTGCATCCAGTTTTGGTCACCACGATGTAAAAAAGATGTTGAGACTCTAGAAAGAGTGCAGAGAAGAGCAATAAAGAGGATCAGGGGACTGGAAGCTAAAACACACAAAGAACGGTTGCTGGAATTGGGTATGTCTATTTAATGAAGAGAAGGACGAGGGGGGACAGAATAGCAGTCTTCCAGTGTCTCAGGGGCTGCCCCAAAGAAGAAGGAAAGGCACCTGAAGGCAGGACAAGAAGCAACGGATGGAAACTGGTCAAGCAGAGAAGCAACCTAGAACGAAGGAGAAACTTCCTGACAGTGAGAACAATTAACCAGTGGAACAACCTGCCTCCAGAGGTGGTGAATGCTCCAACACTGGAAGTTTTAAAGAAGAGACTGGACAGCCATTTGTCTGAAATGGTCTAGGGTTTCCTGCCTGAGTTGGATTAGATGACCTCCAAGGTCCCTTCCAACTATTATTATTATTATTATTATTATTATTATTATTATTATTATTATTATTATTTATTATTATTATTATTATTATTATTATTATTATTATATTTGAAGGTCATCTCTGTCCCTGGAATTGAGGGCTGCTTGTGACCTGCAGTTTGCCCCAATTTGCCACCAGCTCCCGAACAAAACACGTTTGCTCTCGCACAACCACGCCATCCAACACATGAGCTCATCGCTGTCACACAGGGACCGCTTTGTTGAGGTTTGGCTTTGACCCTGAGGACAGAACAACGCCTGAGGCTGATGGCGCCTGATTTTATCCTCTTTTGGTGCATAGCCTCCTTTTTTAAGAAAAAGCTGGTTCATAAATAACATGACTGTTACGTCCTTCCAGTAACGGCGAATGATGAAGACACATCTTGTACAGAACAACTCTTTATTCCCAATTCAGCCACAACACCAACAACGAGCAGAGGCACGCAGGCCTCCTGTTATACGCCCAGATCCCCGGACACAATGGCAACAAAACAGGCGCTTTTCCCGCCTTGCGCATGCACGCGAAGCCGGCACCGCTCAGTCTGGTCCCGGGCAGCTTTTGCAATCCCCGGGACCACTGCAACGTCCCGAGCCTGCATTTTCAGGCTCAGGACAACAACACCCCTCCCCCCCCCCCAGGATTGAAACAATCCTAACAACTTCAACATTCTTCTTTGGGAAGAGTGTCATACCTTTTCACAGTCAAGCGTGGACGGGAGTACCTGAGGTTGCCTTCAATCAAAGTCCCTCTACATTGTTTTGGCGAATGAATATATCCGAAATCAAAAAATAAAACAAAATAACATGGTTAGTCAATGACTGTAGGAGTAATTACCCCTGGAACTGGACAGCAACTTCACAAAATCTGAAAGATATTTGGGCGGGCACTTGGCCCTTTGCGACCTGGGAGAGTTTGCTTGGTTCTCTTGCTCTCCCTCCAGATTGGGTGAGCCACGACGTTGCTGCCCAATTGCCCCAGGTGACTCTGGTGCTGTTGTCTGACCTACCTGCTCGCCTGCCAGGCTCAGTAGATCAGGACTTTGCTGCCCCAAATACCTGGTCAACCTGCCCATCTGCTGGCTGGCTGGACCCTCTGAGGCCAAACCAGCATCCCTTGGAGGGGTGGTACTCCCCGGATCCACAATGGACCTTTCTTGGGAACACTGCCCCTCGAATCCAAGGCCAGCATGTGGAGAGTCCGGGGTCGCTACAGGGCCCCAGTACCCAGTGGACCCCAAGGCCATGCCAGAGACACCAGATGCAGGAGTTGCCCCTTTGTTAGCCCCCATTCCAATAGACTTCCTTCTGGGAGCAATTGCAGAATTGGACCAGTTCTCATACTGTGTTGCCAGATGTGAGTTGTGTGGATACCCCCGTTCGGTCTCCCTGTCTGGAGCACTGTCTGTTGTGTATGAATAATGTGGATACCCCCGGAGTGACTCCCTGGCTGGAGTAAGTGTGGGTGTGTGGGATGACCCCCTGTCCCATGAAGTCCTGTTCCAAGCACTTGCGGAACCTTGTGATGTGGTACCCCTGGCCTCATCATTGGCCAGTGAAGGTTGCTGACCTTGATCCTCAGAATGCACATTATAACTTTCCACCCCCCCCCCAGAGCAGAGCCAGGAACGGAAAGGTGAGAGTCCATCCTCGCACGCAGCTGATCTATGTGCCGCCAAAGAATGCGGCCGTCTTCCAAGGTCGCTTCATATGACAAAGGTCCAGAGACCTTGCAGGCCGCAGCTGGTACCCAGAGATGACCAGGCCAGTGGTTCCGAGTCCAGACTGGATCACCCACTTGAAGTCTCCTCGGTGCCCGCGGTTGTGACACCTGAGACGCCACCCGGTCTGAGTGCAGTCTGTCTAGCTTAGTGATGAGCTGGCGACCCCAGCGAAGTTCAGCTGGGCTCTTCCCTGTGGCAGTGCAAGGTGTGGTGCGATGTGCAAGAAGAAAATCTGCTAACCTGTGATGCCAGTTACCATAAGTCAGTTTCTTGAGGGCATCCTTGGTGATGCGCACCATTCGCTCTGCCATTCTGTTGGTGGATGGGTGGAAAGGAGCCAAAGTTGCCTGGCGGATCAGATTGGCCTGGAGGAAAACCTGGAACTCAGAAGAGGTAAACTGAGGACCGTTATCTGAAACCAGAACACCTGGAAGGCCATGAGCTGCAAAGATTCCTCTCAACACCTGGATAGTCTTGGCGGTAGTAGTGGAGGACACAGGAATAACCTCTAGCCACTTGGAATGGCTATCAACAACAACCAGGAAGAATTGGGCCCAGCGTCATCTATATGTACCCTAGACTACGGGGATTCAGTTTCCTCCCACCTATGAACTGGGGCCTGAGGCATTTCAGGCCGGGACTGTTGACACACATGGTACCCATGGACCTGGGCCTCGATGGCTTTATCAAGGCCAGGCCACCACAAATGGCTGCACGGAAGCACTTTCATCCTGACTATACCAGGGTGTCCCTCGTGTAGAGAGATTAAGGTTCTAGACCTCAATGAGGCTGGGATTACTACCCTACTACCCCATAACAGGCATCCCTTGAATGTGGTCAACTCATGCCTCTTGTGCCAGAAACTTTGGAACTCAGTATCAGGGCACGAGTCAGGCCATCCTGACAACACCCATGTCAGCACGCGTGTAAGTGTGTGATCAGTGGCAGTTTCTGCAGCCACATCCCTAGCATTGAGGGGAGACTTAGGCAGCTCTTGAATGGACAGAATATTGACAGCAGGAGCAGGAGCAGGCTCCAAGGGAGGCAGGGGTAATCTACTCAGGCCATCTGCATGCCCCGTTTCGTTTCCAGGCTTATGGATTTAACGTGTAGTCATATGCTGACAGGAAAATGGACCATCTTAGCATACGAGGAGACAGGATGTGAGGAGTCTGTTTGGTAGTTGTGAACAACCCTAACGAGGGCTTATGGTCAGTGTAGACCGTGAAGTGGCGGCCGTATATGAAATCATGAAACTTCTTAATGCCTGCCACAATAGCCAAAGCGTCCCTGTCAATTTGAGCGTAATTACACTCAGCAGAAGACAGTGTCCTGGAATAATAGGCCACAGGGACCTGTGTCCCATCAGCCTTCAGGTGGCTAAGTACCGCTCCCACCCCGTGTGGAGATGCATCGCAGGCAATGCAAACAGGTAGCTGCTCATTGAAGTGAGCTAGCACTGCATTAGAAGTAAGCAAGGCTTTAACCTCATTGAAACCTTTTTCATGGACTTTGGTCCACTGCCAACAGGCTTGTTTGTCTAAAAGCCTGTGCAAGGGCTCAGCTATTGCAGCTTTGTGTGGCAGAAATGCATGGTAAAAGTTGAATAGCCCCAAGAAGGCTTGCAACTCACCATTAGACTTAAGAACATAAGAACATAAGGCCATGCTGAATCAGGCCAAAGCCCATCGAGTCCAGCATTCTGTGTCACACAGTGGCCCACCAATTGTACATGGGGATCTTGAGCAGAAAGAGAAGGCAAAACCCTCCCTTTCCCTTGACCCCCAAACAAATGGTACTCAAGGGAATCCTGCCTGCCTCAGCCAACATAGAGGCGGCACATGGACATCCGTTTTAATAACCACCGATACACTTTGCATCCATGAATCTATCTAGCCCTGCCTTGAAGCTGTCAAGGCTGACAGCTGTCACGACCCCTTCTGGAAGTGAATTCCATAAACCAACGACCCTCTGGGTGAAGAAATATTTCCCTTTATTTGTCCTCACTTTCTTAGCTATGAGCTTTAGGGAGTGCCCCCTTGTCCTGGTATTGTGTGATAGAGAAAAGAATTTTTCTCTATCCACATTTTCTATCCCATGCATGATTTTATACACTTAGGGCTTGGGGCCTGCTGAATAGCTTTTAATTTAGCTTCAGAAGGGTGGATGCCTTGAGCATCTATCCTGAATCCCAAAAAGTCAGTAGAATTGACTCCACTCTTACACTTGTCCTTCTTTAACTTAAGGCCTGCTCTTCTAAAACGAAGCAAGACAGCTCTTAATCTCTCTGCCAAATTTTGAGATGATTCCCCAGCAATGAGAACATCATCAAAATATGGACAGACTCCAGGAATACCCCAAAGGGTGTTCTCCATGACACTTTGGAATATGCCAAGGGCTACATTCACCCCAAATTGCAATCTCTTTACCTTGAAAGCTCCTCTATGGGTTACAATGGTTTGAGCTTCTGCAGCAGCCCCATCAACAGGCAGCTTTTGATATGCCTGTGCCAGGTCAAGCTTTGCAAAAATTCGCTTCCCCCCCCCCTTGAGGGAAGCCAGGATGTGGCTCACTACAGATACTGAATAAGCATGCTGCTGCAATGCCTTGTTTAGTGTGCACTTGTAGTCTGCACATATACGTATGTCCCCATTAGCCTTTAGAGGCGTTACTATGGGGGTTTCCCATGGACTAGAATCTACAGGTTCTAAAATGCCTTGTTGGAGCAGTTTGTCCAGTTCAGCATCAATCTTACCCTTGAGGACAAAAGGTACCCTCCTAGGCTTAACCCTGATGGGTGTTATGTTTGAGTCTAGCTGTAGAGACACTGGAGGCCCCTTGTAGGATCCAAGCTCAGAACCGAACACATCTGCAAATTCCTTGCAGACTTCTGCCAGGCTACACGTTTGCAAATGCTGCAGCCCAGTAACCTGGATTCCCAGGGCCTCGATCCAATCGAGTCCAATAAGACTCGTGCGTTCACCCCCAACAACCAACACATCTAAGGGACCTTCAAAATCCTTGTACTGTACCTTAAGGGTGGCCTCCCCCTTAACACACACCTTCTGAAAGTCTGTGAGTATTACATTGGATGGCCTGAGTTTAACTCGGAGGCCACTGCTACTGCAAATTTTCCTGAATGTGAATGAGGGAAATTATGGAGAGAGCGGACCCAGTGTCCAACTCCATGGATAAAGGAACCCCTTGCAACCTTACTTTAAGGGACAGTGTCTTCTTTAGGGGTTTATGTGTGCCTGTCCTTAAAATACTTCTGCGCGATGTGCAGAAACCCACCCTATTTTGGCTGGGGACCCTGGTACTTTTCAGACGCAATTCTTCACGAGGTTGAACCTTCTGGCGACCCAAACAGACGGATGCAATGTGGCCTTGCTTGCTGCGTGCTCTGCAACTGGTGGAACGGAACCTGCAATCAGCTCGTTTGTAGCGTCCTCCGCACCCGAAGCATTGAAGAGCTGTTGGGGTCTTTTCCGTACGTTCCTTCTGCCTTCTTCCAGCTGCTTGGTAAAGCTTATCCACCTCTTCTTTAGGATCTGCCTCCGAATCTTCTTGCACATCTTCCTGGTGAATGGTGACTGTCTCTGGAGAGCCTCTGGTGGGCCGCAGATTCTTTACCGCCCCGCCTGCTGCTTCCTCTGCTGTAACCTCTCGCAGAGCATCTTGGAAAGAAACATCTTCTGCTGTAAGTCTCTGTTCCTTAAACCGCATACAAAACGATCGCGCAGCCTTTCTTAACAAGTCTTTAAATTCACACGGTCTGGCTGCCCGCCTCAAGGCTGCAATAAAGTCCTTAGCAGATTCACCCGCCTTCTGGTCTCGTTGTTCAAACGTGTGCCTCCAAGCCATGACGGACAACCTGGGCTGGAAATGCTCTTTCAGAAGTTTCTTTAAATCAGTATACGTTACTGACTCCAGAGAGGCGGGAGCCACCAGATTTTCTGCTATCTCAAAGGCTTCCTGCCCACAGACACACAACAGGGTTGCAGCCTTCAGACCATCTTCTCTGATCTGGTTGACCCTGAAATAATTCTCCACCCTCGCAACGTAGGATTCCCATCTCTCCGGGTGCGAGACATCGAACTCGGATAAACAGGCGATCTTCGCCATCCTAAGTTGCACTTCACCACTCGCTTCTCTTAGGGAAGGGGTCTTTCAGCCAAACTCACCCTCCAGTGATGCTGTACTGGCAGGCTGGATGCTGATTTTAACGCCGTCTTCCCTCTTCAGAACTTCTTTGGGTGAGTCTTTACAGCTTCCTCCTGTTTAGGTTGTAAAGGATCCCACCTTTGTCGCCAGTGTTAAGTCCTTCCAGTAACTGCGAATGATGAAGACACATCTTGTACAGAATAACTCTTTATTCCCAATTCAGCCAAAACACCAACAACGAGCAGAGGCACGCAGGCCTCCTGTTATACGCCCAGATCCCTGGACACAATGGCAACAAAACAGGCACTTTTCCCGCCTTGCGCATGTGCACGAAGCCGGCACCGCTCAGTCTGGTCCCGGGCAGCTTTTGCAATCCCCGGGACCACTGCAACGTCCTGAGTCTGCATTTGCAGGCTCAGGACACAACAATGACGTTCATCCCTAAATCCAAGGAACAAATTTCAGTAGCGTGTGTTAACCCAGGCAAATAAATAACTTATGGCTGAGTGCAAAGCTGGGACTTAATCAATTTGGAAAGAGAGTGTTTTGTTCCGTAAACTTGCACACGTCAAATAAAGAGCAGAAGCTGTATTTGCCCAATGTGTTCAATGTGGTTAGTGTTAATCTGTGTTGTTATTGTTGTGACATATTGTGCTATGCAACTCAGCCTATTTAGTAGACGACACCAAGCTGGCAGGAATAGCCAACACTCCAGAAGTTACAGGCTTAGGATACAGGAGGATCTGGACAGATTTGAACACTGGAAGCTATCTAACAAAATGAAATTCAGTGGTGAAAAAAGCAAGGTTCTACATTTAGGCAAGAAAAACCAAATGTACAGTATAGCATAGGGGGTAACTTGCTCAATAGTAGCAACTTTGAGAAGGATCTCGGAGTCCTAGTGGACAATCCCTTAAATAAGAGCCAGCCGTGTGCTGCAGCTGCCAAAAAGGCCAACACAGTGCTGGGCTGCATGAACAGAGGGATAGAACCAAGATCACGTGAAGTGTTAATACCACTTTACAAGGCCTGGATGAGGCCACACTTGGAATCCTGCATCCAGTTTTGGTCACCACAATGTAAAAAAGATGTTGAGACTCTAGAAAGAGTGCAGAGAAGAGCAATAAAGATGATTAGGGGACCGGAGGCTAAAACATACAAGGAACGGTTGCTGGAATTGGGTATGTCTAGTTTAACGAAGAGAAGGATGAGGGGAGACAGGATAGCAGTCTTCCAATATCTCAGGGGCTGCCCCAAAGAAGAGGGAGTCAAGCTATTCTCCAAAGCCCCTGAAGGCAGGACAAGAAGCAATGGGAGGAAACTAACCAAGGAGAGAAGCAACCTAGAACTAAAGAAAAACTTCCTGACAGTGAGAACAATTAACCAGTGGAACCACCTGCCTCCAGAAGCGGTGAATGCTCCAACACTGGAAGTTTTTAAGAAGAGACTGGATAGCCGTTTGTCTGAAATGGTATAGGGTTACCTGCCTGAGCAGGGGGTTGGACTAGATGACCTCCAAGGTCCCTTCCAACTCTGTTATTCTATTCTATTCTATTCTATTCTATTCTATTCTATTCTATTCTATTCTATTCTATTCTGTTCTATTCTGATTCAGTCTCTTGCTTGAATCCAATACATGAGTTAATATAAATGAGATAATAGTTTAGGGTAGTGGTTAAGGTGCTGGCTTAGAAACCAGGAGTCATTGAGTTCTAGTCCCGTGTTAGGCATGAAAGGCGGCTGAGTGACTTTGTGCCAATCACCAGGAAACGGTGAGTTCTAGTCCTGCTTTAGCCACAAAGCCAACTGGGGAGCTTCGGTCAGTCCTGGTCTCAGCCTTACCCACCTCACCTCACCTTGTTGTGGGGAAAATAGGAGGAATTTAACAGGTTGAATTATTTATACAATAGTAAAGGTGGGATGAAATCTAACTTTTAAAAATAAATAATGCAACAGCCGAATTAAAGGGGTTGTCGATAGCTGGATTCTTTACTGGATTCTGACCTCAAACTATCCCACCCTATTTTAGGCTACCGCAGTGTTTCTCCACCTTGCCAAGTTGAAGATCGGTGGACTTCCACTCCCAGAATTCCCCAGCCAGCCACGCAGGCATTCTGGGAGTGGAAGTCCACAGATCTTCAACTTGGCAAGGTGGAGAAACGCTGGACTGGTCTCTCCTATCATCTGCAATCCAGCCAGGGGCTAAACGGCCCGTTAGCTTTCTTCTAATGTCGTTTTGGAAATCCAATTTCATGGCTGCTCCTGGGCCAGCAGCGATAATTCCACCGATGGCCCCTTCAGGTCCAGAGCAGCTGGAGAACTATCCGCTGGAGAGACCTCATCTTGCCTGACTGCACAATCACACCTGCGCCAGTGACGTTCCTGCCGGCCTTCCTTTCTGCAGGCCCACCTGCAATTGGCAACCTTGGTGTCCGAGACCCAAGATGGTATTTGCAGACAAGGAGTTGGCAGTGCCTACTGGGCATGTGTTCAAGCAAGGGAAGGGGGGGCAAATCCTTAGGAAATGCAACTAGGTTTCATCATCAGTGCCAGGAGGGTGTGGGGTTTGTGGAGAGGAGGAGGAGGAGGAGGAGGAGGAGGAGAGAAAGTTATGCTAGCAGGAGGAGGAGGAAGAGAAGAAGAAGAAGAAGAAGAAGAAGAAGAAGAAGAAGAAGAAGAAGAAGAAGAAGAAGAAGAAGAGGAGGAGGAAGAAGAGGAGGAGGAGGAGAAGAAGAGGAGGAGGAGAAGAAGAAGAAGAAGAAGAAGAAGAAGAAGAAGAAGAAGAAGAAGAAGAAGAGGAGGAGAAGAAGAAGAGGAGGAGGAGAAGAAGAAGAAGAAGAAGAGGAAAGGAGGAGAAGGAGAAGAAGAAGAAGAAGAAGAAGAAGAAGAAGAAGAAGAAGAGGAGGAGGAGGAGGAGGAGAAGGAGAGGAGGAGGAGGAGAAGAAGAAGAAGAAGAAGAAGAGGAAGAGGAGGAGGAGGAGGAGGAGAAGAAGAAGAAGAAGAGGAGGAAGAGGAGGAGGAGAAGAAGAAGAAGAAGAAGAAGAAGAAGAAGAAGAAGAGGAGGAGGAGAAGGAGGAGGAGGAGGAGGAGGAGAAGAAGAAGAAGAAGAGGAAGAGGAGGAGGAGGAGAAGAAGAAGAAGAAGAAGAAGAAGAAGAGGAGGAGGAGGAGAAGGAGAAGAAGAAGAAGAAGAAGAAGAAGAGGAGGAGGAGGAGGAGGAGGAGGAGGAGGAGGAGACAGGCTTGGGGCTTGTGAGCTGCGCTCTGCCCCTGGGCCTTTGATTGGGACTGTATGTCGTATGAGTGGGTATAGTTTCATTGTTTTTTATATTGTATATTATTATTTTAACTAATTTATATTTTGTACTTGTGTTATTTGCTGTGAGCCGCCCTGAGTCTGAGGAGAAGGGCGGCATATAAGTCAAAATAAAGTAAAGTAAAGTAAAGGAGGAGGAGGAGGAGGAGGAGGAGGAGGAGGAGGAGGAGGAGGAGGAGGAGGAGGAAGTTATGCTAGCAGGAGGAGGAAGAGAAGAAGAAGAGGAAAGGAGGAGGAGGAGCAGGAGGAGGAGGAGGAGGAGGAGGAGGACTGTGGCATCCTTGGTGCTCTCTGAGCTTGGTGATTTTCTTGCAGAATCTTCATGACCCAACTAGGGAACATCATCAGTACTAGAAGGGAGGGGGGTTTGCTCTCAATTTATATCCTAATGGTTTGCCCTCTCAGTATCGGTGGGAGTGTCCTTGGTGGCTCTTTGACTAGCTTTTGTTTACTGTTTGTTTGTCTGAGTTGGTAATTCCTTGATTGGGGTATCGTTTCCTGTTTGGCGTTAACCTCTGGGTGTTGACTGCTAACCAGTATTGCGGCAGTTTTAACTTTTCCATTGGCTCTTTTGAGTGGCGTGTACACGTCGTTTCTCTCTTTGTGCCTGTCGATGGCTGACTTGCCGGAGTGCCAGGCCCCCACCTATCCTCTGGTGCTTTTGGAATTCGCTTTGTCTAGATTGCATACCGTTTCCCACTTGATGTCCTTCCTCTCCAAGCACTCCTGCGCCTCTAGAGAGCCCAGGGCACAACCTCCACCAGAGATGGCGTCTATGTGAACATTAAACCGGAGACAAGCTTGGGGATCGGCTCAGCTCCCTCCCCACCCCGCCTCCCGCAACCCTGACAGGACTGAGATCATGGCAGACAGAGGGCTGTCACGACTTAATTTATGGCCGAAATGGCTTCTAGGAAGGGAAGCCGATGGTTCACTAGCAAACTGTCAGCTCAGATTCATTGTCAAACGAAGCGCGAGCCGGAAGCCGTTTCATCAACAAAAGAAGTTCTGTTCATTAGACGTGCCGTATTAAGAGCCACAGAGGCTGTTGGGAACCTCCCGTGGAACATCCAGCTGCTTTGGAAACATTTTATTCTCCAAAGCACCTGAAGGCAGGACAAGAAGCAACGGATGGAAACTCATCAAGGAGAGAAGCAACCTGGAACTAAGGAGAAACTTCCTGACAGTTAGAACAATTAACCAGTGGAACCACCTGCCTCCAGAAACTGTGAATGCTCCAACACTGGAAGTTTTTAAGAAGAGACTGGACAGCCATTTATCTGACATGGTATAGGGCCGTGGTGGCAAACCTATGGCACGCGTGCCACAGGTGGCACTCAGAGCCCTCTCTGTGGGCACGCGCACTGTCGCCCCAGTCCTAGGCCTTCAGCTGGGTTTTATAAAACCTTTTTGCTTTAGGTGGCCACTGCCGTGTGCAAAAAAAAAAAAAAGGTTCAATCAGTCAATTTCAACTTCTCGCAGGGAAAAAAAAGATCTCGCCAAGTTGGAATTGTTTGATTGAACTTTTTATTTATTTATTTATTTTTATTAAAGTTTTTATTGAATACAAAAAAGAAAAGGATTAAAAACATTGAACGTGGTAAATCGTCTTTGGCTGACATCTCAGTCCCTATTGTACATTAATTGTATATAACTTATCGATGTACAAACTATACATTTCTGATCTCTTATTTTAACTTATCTCTTTATTTGTGACCTCCATTTTTCCCCCCCTCCATCTATAACATTTATTCCATATCCGATAAAATTCTGTGTCTTCCTGTTTTTTTTAATCTTTTAGTTAACCTATCTAGTTCTGCGCAAAACGTAATTTTCTTTATTAGTTCTTCCTCACTCGGTGCTTCCATTGCTTTCCATTTTTGAGCAAATAGTATCCTTGCCGCCGTAGCCACGTGAATAATTAAATATGGGTCCTCTTTATGTACATTTTTCTCTAGTATTCCTAATAGTAATGCCTCAGGTTTGTATAGAATGTTTTGCCTAGTCATTTCTTCTGCCCATTCCCAGACCAAACGCCAATACACCTGTGCTTCTCTACATGTCCACCATATATGAAAAAAGGTGCCCTTTTCTTTTTTACATTTCCAACACGTAGAAGAATATCCGTTCTACATTTTGGCTCATCTGGCCGGAGGGAGATGCCATCTGTAAACCATCTTATACAGGTGTTCTTTATATGATGTCGCCACTATGATTTTGTTATTTGGCTCCCATACTTGCTGCCATTGATCCATATTTATACTATATCCTAAATCTATTGCCCACGTCACCATTGTTTCTTTAACCTGTTCCTCATATAGTTTATGTTTGATTGAACTGCCGTTACCACTGCAGCAACGCCCACCCAATGGGCCACACCTACCCGGCACCCAACGATGCCTAAGTGGGTTTTGGGTTGCAGTTTGGGCACTCGGTCTCTTAAAAGGTTCACCATCACTGGTATAGAGTTTCCTGCCTGAGCAGGGGGTTGGACTAGATGACCACCAAGGTCCCTTCCAACTTATTATTATTATCATCCATGATCCAGAATTCAACCCTAAGGAAATCATAGCGCTGCAGAGTTGCAAGCCATCTTCGAGAAGAGTTCAATTGAGGGTTTGCTTAAGCTTGGCAATTCTGGGATGGATAAGCATCAACTCGCAGAATTCCCAGACAACATGGGTGGACTGTAACTCCCAGAAACCCCCATCCAGCATGGGGTGCACTTTAATAACTCCCAGAATCCCTTGTCCAGCATGGGATGGACTTTGGCTCCCAGAATCCCCCATCCAGCATGGGGTGAACTTCAATGCCCAGTTTTATTTCTGTAACCTGCCGAGAGTCCACGAAAGCAAATTGGGCAGCCATGTACATTTTTTTAATAAAGTAAAAATAAATCCCTTTTGATGTGCTGTCCTTTCTTACTTACTATGAGGTTGAGACTCTAGAAAAGGTGCAGAGAAGAGCCAGAAAGATGATGAGGGGACTGGAGGATTAAAACAAACAAAGGACGTTGCAGGAACTGGGTAGGTTCTAGTTCAGGGGTCTTCAAACGTGGCCCTTTTATGACGTGTGGACTTCCACTCCCAGAATTCCTCAGCCAAGCTGAGGAATTCTGGGAGTGGAAGTCCACACGTCATAAAAGGGCCACGTTTGAAGACCCCTGGTCTAGTTTAATGAAAAGAAGGACTAGGGGCTGACATGATAGCAGCCTTCCAATAGTTGAGGGGCAATCAATCTATTCTCCAAAGCGCCCGAAAGCCGGACAAGAAGCCATGGATGGAAACTCATCAAGGAGAAAAGCAACCTAGAACTGTGGAGAAACTTCCTGACAGTGAGAACAATTAACCAGTGGAACTACCTGCCTCCAGAAATCGTGGGTACTCCATCACTGGAGGCTTTTAAGAAGAGACTGGACAGCCATTTGTCGGGGATGCAATAAGCTCTCTTGCTTGGGCAGCGGGCTGGACTAGAAGACCTCCAAGGTCCCTCTGTTATTTTGTTGTCCTGTTAAGCTCTCCTAACAGAAGCGGGGGGAGGGAGAAGGGGCTGGACTAGAAGACCTCCACGGTCCCTTCCAACTCTGTTGTTCTGTTTGTTTGTTTGTTTAATACTAATGAGAAATGTGGCTTTTTTTTTCTTTTTTTGCTAATTCTGGGGCAAGGATCGCTCTGGCTTCGCTTTGGTCTGATCTCTTCTGAAAGCTTTCACTTCATCGGCCGCGGCGTAGCCGTGGCTTTGACAGAAAGCCCCTCCCAAGGAAGGCAGGTGTCACAGCTTTGTCACCCCGGGAGGGACCCAGAAGTGGTTTTTGATGGATCCCAGGACGCCAGCAACAGGCCCAGGCGAACAGATGGTGGCAAAGGCGGGTGCAAGCAAGCTGGCGTTTCGGTCACATGCGCCTCGTGCGATGTGGGGGGGCCACGGTGCACGATCTGCTCTCGGGAAGCTGTCCAGGGCCTGTAACGACGTTTATGGATCAACTGTTTCTTTTTTTTTCATTTTGGTATTGCTCAAAAAGGAAAAAGGGAAACCAGAAGAAGGAAACGAAAAGGCAAAGATCATTATAAGGCCAACGGAGGTGGAAACGACGCCTAAAAAGTGTTTTTTAAAAGTATAATAATAATCAAGTTGGAAGGGACCTTGGAGGTCCTCTAGTCCAACCCCCTGCTCAGGCAGGAAACCCTATACTATTTCAGACAAATGGCTCTCCAGTCTCTTCTTAAAAACTTCCAGTGTTGGAGCATTTACCGCTTCGGGAGGCAAGGGGTTCCACTGGTTAATTGTTCTATCCGTCAGGAAATTTCTCCTTAGTTCCAGGTTGCTTCTCTCCTGGATGAATTTCCATCCGTTGTTTCTTGTCCTGCCTTCAGGCACTTTGGAGAATAGCTTGACTGCCTCTTCTTTGGGGCAGACCCTGAGACACTGGAAGGCTGCTATCCTGTCCCCCCTCATCCTTCTCTTCATTAAACTAGACATACCCAATTCCATCAAACTTTCCTTATATGTTTTAGCCTCCAGTCCCCTGATCGTCTTTGTTGCTCTTCTCTGCACTCTTTCCAGAGTCTCCACATCGTTTTACATCACGGTGACCAAAACTGGATGCAGTGAAAAGAATATGACAGAAAAAAAAAGTATAGCAATTAATGACTTGCCTCCAGAAGTTGTCGTGGTCCAACCCTGGAGGTTTTGGAGGAACGATGGGACAATCGTTCGTCCGGCCTTGTGTAAGGGCAGGGGGTTGGACTAGATGACCTCCGAGGTCCCTTCCAGCCCTAGGATTCGACGATTCCTTTTTCGGTTCCCGTTCGGTATCCAGCTCAGCCCCCTGTTTTTTTGCAGGCGCTTCCGACGTGGCGAGCCCGAAACAGCCGCCTCTCCGCACAGCTTAAGATCAGCGGCCAGATGCATCACGAGAAATAAAGATCCTTCTTTTGCCTACATATGAGGCCTTAGGAAAGACGCCTTCCTGAATTTGGAAACCGGCGCCGGATCCTAATCAGAGACAGTCTGTCTCGTTCGGATGAGAGGCCGTCCCTGGAGACCCAGAGCTGCACCTGGAAAGCCGAGGCGAGGGCAGACGGCCGTGATTGGAATTGCAATTCTGCCTGAGCGGTTGTCTTTTTCTTCATATTTATTCTCTCTCTCCTCTCTCTTTAATTCTTCTTCTTCTCCTCCTTCTCCTTCTCCTTCTCTGTCTTCTCCTTTTCCATCTTCTCCTCCTCCTCCCTTTCCTCCTCTGCCTCATCCTTCTTCTTCTCCTCCTCCTCTTCTCCTCCTCCTTCGCGTCCTCCTCCTTCTTCTTCCTCTTCTCCGCTTCCTCTCCTGCTCCTCCGCTTCCTCCTCCTCCTCCTTCTTCTTCTCCTCCTCCTCCGCTTCTCCTCTTCTTCTTCTCCTCCTCCTCCTTCTTCTTCCTCTTCCTCTCCTCCTCCTCCTCCTCTTCCTCTTCCTCCTCCTCCTCCTCCTCCTTCTCCTTCTTCTCCTCTTCCTCCTTCTCCTTCTCCTTTTTCTTCTTCCTCCTCCTCCTCCTCCTCCTCCTCCTCCTCTTCTTCTTCTTCTTCTTCTTCTCTTCTTCTTCTTCTTCTTCTTCTCCTCCTTCTCCTCCTTCTCCTTCTCCTTCTTCTTCTCTCCTTCTTCTTCACAGTTCAGGTTTTGTGACAATGGGCAGTGTACAAAAAAAAAAGACTTCACCATAATTAGTGCAGAGTGCAGAGAAGAGCCACAAAGATGATACTTCTTTCAGCGCAGTTGTGACTTCGATCGCAGAATGAATGTCAACGCTGCCACAAATTGAAAAGAAGCCCTTTTTACTTCGTTTTCAGTTGCCACATATTTAGAAAGGGAGGAGGAGAACGTAGTTTTAAGTTAGCCAAACAATTCTTAGCTGTGGGAACCAAGGTCACTAATTGATTACATTTTGACTGGCTAAAGATTGGGGAGGAGAGCATGCGTTGGTGAATGTGATTTATGACAAATAATAATAATAATAATAATAATAATAATAATAATAATAATAATAATAATAATAATAATAATAATAATAATAATAATGTGCAACATAACACCCCAGACTTAACAATTGTTGATAAGAAAGACAAAAAAGTCTGGAGAGTGGACATGGCAGTACCTGGAGACAGCAGAATAGAGGAAAAAGAACTGGAGAAGATCACAAAATACAAAGACCTACAAATAGAAATAGAAAGACTGTGGCAAAGGCAAGCAAGGGTGGCACCAATAGTGATAGGCGCCTGGGGTGCAATCCCAAAACCAACTGGAGCACCACTTGGACACCATCATCGGCATTGACAAATTCGCCATTAGTCAATTGCAAAAGGCAGCCTTACTAGGAACTGCTTCCATCCTGCGACGAGATCTGTAATACCATCAAACATTCACATCTGCCCATCCCAGGTCCTGGGTAGGACTCGATACGTAGACAAAAATGCCAAATCCAGTCTGAACATCCGGCTGATTGTGCGATTAATAATAATAAATAAATAATAATAATAATAATAATAATAATAATAATAATAATAATAATAATAATAATAAAGTTGGAAGGGACTTTGAAGGTCATCTAGTCCAACTTCCTGATCAGGCAGGAAACCCTATAGGCCTATACCATTTCAGACAAATGGCTATCCAGTCTTTTCTTTAAAATTTCCAGTGTTGGAGCATTCACCGCTTCTGGAGGCAGGTAGTTCCACTGGTTAATTGTCCTCACTGTCAGGAAGTTTCTCCTTAGTTCCAGGTTGCTTCTCTCCTTGATCAGTTTTCCACCCGTTGCTTCTTGTCCTGCCTTCTTTGGAGAATAGCTTGACTCCCTCTTCTTTGGGGCAGCCCCTGAGATATTGGAAGGTTGCTATCCTGTCCCCCCTCGTCCTTCTCTTCATTAAACTGGACATCCCCAATTCCAGCCGCCGTTCCTTATATGTTTTAGCCTCCAGTCCCCTGATCTCTTTGTTGCTCTTCTCTGCCCTCTTCTAGGGTACAATTAGGGGGGGGGATAGTAACTTTGCAACTTAGTAAGCAGGGGGAAGGGAATTTAGTCTTGAGTTCACCTTTGTTCATGCCGATATGTTCGTAGCCAAATAAAAAATTTTTTTAAGGAAAATTTATCTGATTGAAAGTCTTTTCATTGGTCTCACCCGTCAGAACCATGACACTGAACTGTATCCATACCTGTATGTTGAATTCAGCCATGTGGTTGGTGCGTCAGGGCAACTCAGGCAATGGGGCTAATGAGTGTAAAAACCGTGGTTAAATGTACATTGCAGACCCAAGGAGCTTGGGGGGGGAGGAAGAATCCAATAGCTATTGGAAAAAAATGTCCTTTTTTCCATAGCCCCATGCATTTGCAACTGACATGGCCCTTCAGGAACACTGGAAACACACGTATAAATAATAAATGCACACACACATAAGAACAGGATGAAAAGCAGATGCGAACAGTATTAGCACACCGTTATTAAATAATAATAATAATAATAATACCCATAGGCTTCCTGTAAAAAAAATAAAGATGTGAATGGGTTGGAAAACCAATCAGAAGAATGCTTTGGGCCTCTCGGGATCCCGCCATTCATTCAAGTAGCCGTGGATGAGGATCAGACTGAACACCGAAGCCAGAATGCTGCATTCACACAACATGCTGATTGCTGACAGAGTGAGAGCACCAAGGACCCCACAGTCCTCCTTCTCCTCCTCCTCCTCCTCTCCACAAATCCCTCCTCCCTTCTAAACACTGATAATGCTACCTAGTTGGGTAATGAAACGTCTGTGAGAAAACAAGCAATATCAGAGGGCCCCAGGGGACTGGAGACTAAAGCATATAAGGAACGGTTGCTGGAATTGGGGATGTCTAGTTTAATGAAGAGAAGGACCAGGGGGGACATGATGGCAGCCTTCCAGTATCTCAGGGGCTGCCCCAAAGAGAGGGAGTCAAGCTCTTCTCCAAAGCGCCTGAAGGCAGGACGAGAAGCCACGGATGGAAACCAAACGAGGAGAGAAGCAACCTGGAACTAAGGAGAAACTTCCTGACAGTAAGAACAATTAACCAGTGGAACCACCTGCCTCCAGAAGCAGTGAATGCGCCAACACTGGAAGTTTTTAAGAAGAGACTGGACAGCCATGTGCTGAAATGGTATAGGCCTATAGGGTTTCCTGCCTGAGCAGGGGGTTGGACTAGATGACCTCCAAAGTCTCTTCCAACTTTATTATTATTATCATCATAATATTATTATTATTGTTGTTGTTATTGTTGTTATTGTTGTTATTATTGTTGTTATTGTTATTGTTATTATTATTATTATATTATTATTATTATTATTATGATTATTATTATTATTGATCATTGCACAGTCAGCCAGATGTTCGGACTGGATTTGGCATTTTTGTCTACCTATCGAGTCCTTACCAATCCCAAAACAACTGAAGCACCACTTGAACACCATCATCGGCATTGACAAATTCGCCATTAGTCAATTGCAAAAGGCAGCCTGACTAGGAACCGCTTCCATCCTGCGACGAGATCTGTAACACCATCAAACATCTACATCTGCCCATCCCAGGTCCTTGGGAAGGACTCAATAGGTAGACAAAAATGCAAATCCAGTCTGAATATCTGGCTGACTGTGCGATGATCAATAATAATAATAATAATAATAATAATAATAATAATAATAATAATAATAATACAGTTGGAAATGACCTTGGAGGTCATCTAGTCAACCCCCTACTCAAGCAGAAACCTATACCATTTCAGAGAAATGACTGTCCAGTCTCTTCTTAAAAACTTCCAGTGTTGGAACACAACTTCTGGAGGCAGGTTGTTCCACTGATTAATTGTTCTAACTGTCAGGAAATTTCTCCTTAGTTCCAGGTTTCTTCTCTCCTTGATTGGTTTCCATCCGTTGCTTCCTGGCCTGCCCTCAGATACTTTGGAGAGTAGCTTGACTCCCTCTTCTTTGGGCGGATACTGGAAGACTGCTATCATGTCTCCACTATTTCTTCTTTTCTTTAGACTAGCCAATCCAAGTCCCGCAGCTGTTCTTCGTATGTTTTAGTCTCCAGGCCTTGGATCATCTTAGTTGCTCTTCTCTGATTTTTTCCAAAATGTCTCAACATCTTTTTTGTGATAGGGTGGCCAAATTAGCTGCAGGATTCCAGGTGTGGCCTGACTAGGGTTTTATAAAGCTAATACTTTGCGTGATCTTGATTCTATGCTCTGTTTATACAACCAAGGATTGTATTAGCTCTTTTGGCTGCTGCTGCACACGGCTGGCTCAGGGTCAAGAAGTCTTAAAGAGACCAATGTTGGACATCCCTGGTCTTGCTTGAGCAAGGGTTGGACTAGAAGACCTTCAGGATCCCTCCCAACTCTTTTATCTGAATTTAGTCTGTATCTGCTTCCAGTTTTATCTAATCGCCTTCAATGTCACCTTTTTAAGGTGGATGTTGCACGGTGAGGATGAGTCAGCTCTGCAGGAAAAATTGCTCTGTTAATGGGGATCTAAATATTTCAGCAGATGCATTTGGGGGAAATTGTCAACAGGAAACAAAGAGGTAGTCCAAAAACTTTCCAATTCCTCATTGTGTGCTCAGCCAGAGGCCGCCTTGCCAGTTCCTTCCATGGGAGATTCTACTCCTGGTTTTCCTTCCAACATTAAATTCAGCAATTGATGAACTAAATCAGGGGTAGACACCCAAAACACTCAAAGAGCCACTTGGACCCGTTTCCCACCAAAAACAAAACACCGGGAGCCGCAAAACCCTTTTGATATCTAAAATGAAGAAACACTGCACAGAGCCTTTTTTACCTTATTATAGGTGTTGTGTGTCTGTGTTGTGTGTTGTATATGTATGTATGTATACATACACAGGTAAAAAAAGGATACATGCAGTGTTATCTTCATTTTAGATGTCAAAAGGGTCTCTCTCTGTCTCTCTCTCTCCCTCCCTCTCTCTCTATCTGCCCTTGGTCTGCCAGTCCTCTTCCCCCTTCTTTCTTTCTTTCTTTCTTTCTTTCTTTCTCTTCTTTCTTTCTTTCTTTCTTTCTTTCTTTCTTTCTTTCTTTCTTTCTTTCTTTCTTTCTTTCTCTCTCTCTCTCTCTCTCTCTCCCTCCTTCCCTCCCTCTCTTTCTCCCTCTCTCTCTCTTTCTCTCTTTCTCTCTCCCCCCCTCTCTCCCTTTCTCCAATCTTCTGCTCACCTGACAAGCTGACTTCAAGCTGTTCTCCAACAAGCTCAGGGGTAGGCAACCTGGCTCTTTTATGACTCATGGACTTCAACTCCCAGAATTCCTGAGTCAGCATAGCTGGGCTAGCTAGCTCTCTCCTGCCCTTCCTGCTTCCTGCAGAGATGCAGCAAAGGGAGGAGCTCCGCCCAATAAGCTTTTAGCTCCTTGGAGAACACTGTGAGTTCACTCTCTTTACACACACACACACACACACACACACAGAGAGAGAGAGAGAGAGAGAGAGAGAGAGAGAGAGAGAGAGAGAGAGAGAGAGAGAGAGATGAGAGAGAGAGAGAGAGAGAGAGAGAGAGAGAGGAGAGAGAGAGAGAAGCACAATTGCCTCTCTGTCTCTCTGCAAATGGCAGAGGAGGCTGGGAGCCACAGGGGAAGGCTCAAAGAGCCGCATGCAGCTCCGGAGCCGCAGGTTGCCGACCTGTGAACTAAATACACTGATCTTGAAATTTATTTGGCAAGGGGGAAAAAAAAGCCAGAATTAGATTGAAAATCCTACAAGAAAATGGAGGATTTGGCTTGCCAGATTGGGCCCTGTACTATCAAGCATCTGCACTCACATGGATAAAAGAATGGATAACCCTTAGACCAGCGGTTCTCAACCTTTTTCAGGCTGAGACCCCACTTGCGCCGCCCATGTGGGGCGCGACCCCGACCCGTGTCGCGCATGCACGGCGCACGCGTGACGGCCCGAACCACGCATGCGCAGCGCGACGGCCTGATCCGCGCACACACAGCGTGCGCACGACGGCCCGAATCGCACATGCGCGGTGCGACGGGCCGAACGGGGAAAAAATGGTGGACTGCGGTGTCCGGCGACCCCCGCGAAACGGTCGTTCGACCCCAAATGGGGTCGCGACCCACAGGTTGAGAACCGCTGCCTTAGACATAAAAGATTACTATATCTAGAAGGGCAGGACCTGCACCTTGGATGGCATGCCTTTCTATGGTACGAGAAGAATAAAATAGATAGATACTTTCAAAACCACTATATAAGAAACACACTTCTTCCAGAATGGGAAAAGGTAAAAGCGAAAATTTACATGAAAATACCTGGATGGCTTTCAACAATGGAAGCGTTTGTTCACCCAAACCTAATTAGAACTATGAGCAAATTGTGACTGATAAAGACATTTGGAATATTGAAGGAAAACTAAAATCTAGACAAGAACTAGAAGAACAGGGTTTTGATCTATCGTGGTGGCCACACCTGCAAATTCAAACTGAGATATGAAAAAGATGCTAAAACATCTGGATTCTATAAAAAGCATGCCTGGCTGAGGTATTCTGGGAGTTGAAGTCCACAAGTCATAAAAGGGCCCAGTTTGAAGAGCCCTGCTCTAAAATAACACAGGCAGTACCTTACAAAGAAAAACCTATCTAAAATGTTTTATCGATGGCACCTACCCCCTTGTAATGTCTTTAAAAATATGCCTAGCAATTGTTGGAAATGTAGATAAAAGCCAGGCACATATTATGCATCCATAATATCCATCCATAATATGCATACTATAATATGCATAATATGCAAAACTGCATCCAGTTTTGGTCACCACGATATAAAAAAGACGTTAAGACTCTAGAAAGAGTACAGAGAAGAGCAACAAAGATGATCAGGGGACTGGAGGCTAAAACATACAAGGAACAGTTGCTGGAATTGGGTGTGTCTAGTTTAATGAAGAGAAGGATGAGGGGGGACATGATAGCAGTCTTCCAGTATCTCAGGGGCTGCCCCAAAGAAGAGGGAGTCAAGCTCTTCTCTAGAGCACTTGAAGGCCGGACAAGAAGCAACGGGTGGAAACTGATCAAGGAGAGAAGCAACCTGGAACTAAGGAGAAACTTCCTGACAGTGAGAACAATTAACCAGTGGAACCACCTGCCTCCAGAAGTGGTGAATGCTCCAACACTGGAAGTTTTTAAGAAGAGACTGGACAGCCATTTGTCCGAAGTGGTCTAGGGTTTCCTGCCTGAGCAGGGGGTTGGACTAGATGACCTCCAAGATCCCTTCCAACTTTACTATTATTATTATTATTATTATTATTATTATTATCATCATCATCATCATCATCTTTGATAGACTTGCCCTAAGGCTAAAAGATTTTGATCAAAAATACATATAGTTAGAGAAAATGATAAAAAAGAAACATGTAGATTTTAAGCCAGAATTATTTCTGTTTGGTATAATTCCAGGAAATTGTGAGAAAGAATGTGTATATTTAATGTTACATGTATTATTGGCGGCAAGAATCGTATCTGCTCAACTTTGGAAAGATGAAGAATTACCAGTGGAGGAAGCGAGAATTAAGGAAATTTTGGACTGTGCAGAAGTGGACAGACTGGCACTGCAAATGAAAGAGAAAGAAGATTCAGATTACTTTAGCACATGGGATACATTTTATCAATGGCTAGAAAAAACGAGGCAGGAATTCTGGGAGTTGAAGTCCACCAGACATAAAAGGGTCCTAGTTCCCTCAGGCTGGCTGAGGAATTCTGGGAGTTGAAGTCCACCAGACATAAAAGGGTCAGAGTTCCCTCACCCTGGCTGAGGAATTCCGGGAGTTGAAGTCCACCAGTCATAAAAGGGTCCTAGTTCCCTCAGGCTGGCTGAGGAATTCTGGGAGTTGAAGTCCACCAGTCATAAAAGAGTCCGAGTTCCCTCACGTTGGCTGAGGAATTCTGGGAGTTGAAGTCCACGAGTCATAAAAAAGTCCTAGTTCCCTCACGCTGGCTGAGGAATTCTGGGAGTTGAAGTCCACCAGTCATAAAAGGGTCCTAGTTCCCTCACGTTGGCTGAGGAATTCTGGGAGTTGAAGTGCACGAGTCATAAAAAAGTCCTAGTTCCCTCACGCTGGCTGAGGAATTCTGGGAGTTGAAGTCCACCAGTCATAAAAGGGCCAAGTCTGAAGAGCCCTGGCGTAGAGTAACAGCTGGAGAGTCCAGCTCCAGGAACTAGCAACCAGCAGTTTTGCAGCTGTTGTTAAAGAGGATGCGATATACTGACTGCCTGGCTTGAAGTCCACAACGTTCAGGGTGCTACAGAAAATCACGAAGGCCGTCCGTCCCCCCCCCCGTCTCCAGCCATTTAAAGCGAGACTTGTGGCACCACCACACAAACTCATCTCTTTCATCTGCTAACGTCTCAGGGAGAAGAAGGTCGTTCTGCACAAGGGAGCCAGAGGTTCTGCTCCTTGCCCCACAGACGTCCCTGGGGGAAGGTCTGGGACAAGCGGCCACAAGGACGGCGTCACTGCACAAATCACTCTGGCTGGGAGTGAAGGTGAAGGTGGCTGTGACAGTCTCCTTCCTGTGGCCCCCGTCAGGCCCAGCAGCTCTTGATTTGCTCTGGAGTGTAATCTCTTTCTTTCTTTCTTTCTTTCTTTCCTTCCATCCCTTCCTTCCCTTCTCCTCTTTCCTTCCTCCCTCTCTCCTTTCCTTTTCTTTCTCTCTTCCTTCCTTCCCCTCCCCTCCCCTCCTTCCTTTCCTTCCTTCCTTCTTTCTTTCTTTCTTTCTTTCTTTCTTCTTTCTTTCCTTCCTTCCATCCCTTTCTTCCCTTCCCTTCTCCTCCTTCCTCCCTCTCTCCTTTCCTTTTCTTTCTCTCTTCCCTCCCCTCCCCTCCCTCCCTCCCTTCCTTTTTCGTTCTTTCTTCTTTCTTTCCTTCCTTCCTTCCTTCTTTCCCTTCCCTTCCCATTCTCCTCCCTCCCTTTCTCCCTCCCTCTGTTCCCTTCCTTCCCTTCCCTTCTCCTCCCTCCCTCCCTCCCTCCCTCCCTTTTTCTCTTTCTTTCTCTTTCTCCCTCCCCCCTTCCTTCCTTCCTCCCTATCTCTGTCCCCTTTTCTTTCTTTCTTTCTTTCTTTCTTTCTTTCTTCCTTTCTTTCTTCCTTTCTCTTTCTTTCTCTTTCTTTCTCTTTTACTTCTTTCCTCTTTCTTTCCTTTCTTCCTCCCTCCCTCCTTCTTTCTTTCTTTCTTTCTCTTCCTTCTTCCCTCCATTCCTCTCTCTCGCCTTTTTCTTTCTTTCTTTCTTTTCTTTCTTTCTTTCTTTCTTTCTTTCTTTCTTTCTTTCTTTCTTCCTTCCTTCCTTCCATCCCTTCCTTCCCTTCCCTTCCCCTCCTTCCTCCCTCTCTCCTTTCCTTTTCTTTCTCTCTTCCCTCCCTTCCTTTTTCTTTCTTCTTTCTTTCTTTCCTTCCTTTCTTCCTTGATTCTTTCCCTTCCCTTCCCTTCTCCTCCCTCCCTCCCCTCCCCTCCCTCCCTTTTTCTCTTTCTTTCTCTTCCTCCCTCCTCTCCCCTCCCCTTCCTTCCTTCCTTCCTCCCTCTCTCCATCCCTCTTTCTTTCTTTCTTTCTTTCTTTCTTTCTTTCCTTCTTTCCCTTCCCTTTCCTTTCCCTTTTCCTCCCTCCCTTTCCTTTTTCTTTCTCTCTTCCTTCCCCTCCCCTCCCTCCCTCCCTCCCTTTTTCTTTCTTCTTTCTTCTTTCTTTCTTTCTTTTCTCCCTCCCTCCCTCCCTTCCCTTCCTTCCCTTTTCTCTTTCTTTCTCTTCCTTCCCTCCCCTCCCCTCCCTCCCTCCCTCCCTCCCTTCCTTCCTTCCTTCCACCCTCTCTCTCTCTCTCATTTCTCTTTCTTTCTTTCTTTCTTTCTTTCTTTCTTTCTTTCTTTCTTTCTTTCTTTCTTTCTTTCTTTCTTCCTTCTATTCCCTCCCTCCCTCACGGTCTCCTGGTAATTGGCTCAGTCACCCAGCCGGCATTCATGCCTAAGGCAGGATTACAGCTCACCAGCTGGGTGACTTTGGGCCAGTCCCCGGGAGACCGTGAGTTCTAGTCCTGCCCGAGGCATGAAAGCCGGCTGGGTGACTTTGGGCCAGCCACTTTCGGTCTCCCAGCCCAACCTGCCTTGTAGGGTTGTTGTGGGGAAAACAGGAGGAGGAAGCTATGCGGGAGACATTCACCCGCCTGGAAAAAATAATGAAGGAGGGAGATAAATAAAGAAATCATAATCAATAAAGATTGGACAGCCCATCTCTCTCCGGGATTGAATACGGATTCCTGCCTCAGGCAGGGGGTTGGGCTAGATCAGGGCTTTTCAACCAGTGGGACGGGTACCCCCTGGGGTCCATGGGCACCTGGCAGGTGGGACGCGGCCATCCGAGAAAAGGGGTAGCGGGGGAGGGGAATGAGCTGAACCGGTGGCAGCACCGCACAAGCCTGAGCGAGAGACGGCTGGAGCTGCAGGGCTGTCAGGGCTCAGCAGAAGCGCCAGGATCAGTGCCGCTTTCCAGCCGATCGGCGCTTCTTCGGGGCTGTCAGGGCTCAGCGGAAGTGCCAGGATCAGTGCCAGGCTCCAGCTGGAGCTCGGCGCTGATCCTGGTGCTTCTGCTGAGCCCAGAAGAAGCACCAATCAGCTGGAAAGCAGCGCTGATCCTGGTGCTTCTGCTGAGCCCAGAAGAAGCGCCAATCAGCTGGAAAGCAGCGCTGATCCTGGTGCTTCTGCTGAGCCCAGAAGAAGCGCCGATCAGCTGGAATGTTGCAGCCTCTCCAGGGTCTTGTGATTTACATACAGATGCTTGGCAACCGATTCATATTTATGACGGTCACAGTGTCCCAGGGTCATGTAAAGGGACCAAAACCTGCTGCAACCACCCAGCAGACAGAGGGAATAAAGACCAAACACCCCTCCCACCCCACCCCTGCTGCCAATCCCCAACAGAAATGGTCACAACAATGAAAACCTCGGACAGGAGGAAGAGTGCTGCCGGGCGGGCAGGCAGGTGTCTTGCTTGACTGTGGCTTGGGGGGGCACTTTTTTCAGGGCCATTGTAACTTCAAACAGTCACTAAGCGAACTGTTGTAAGTTGAGGACTACCTGTACTTCATCACTTTTTTTCCTTTTTTGGAGGGGGGGTCATCATGTTTTTGACCCCTTGCTAGGCGACTGGCAATCCTCGGATGTTGCCCTACCCTGAAAGTGGTACAATGGGTGAAAAGGTTGAAAAGCCCTGGACTAGATGATCTCCAGGCTCCCTTCCAGCCCTGTGATTTGAGGAGTCTCTCCTTTTGTGCACTGCTTCTGTTCTGTGTCGTAGGACTTAAGGCTGCAGAGGAAGCCAAGGAAACCTGTCCGTGTCTCGGGGTTCACTTCTTTCTCCCCCCCCACCCCCGCTTTTACCGCAATGCCAGCCCTTCTCTTCTCTGCCAGTCAGTCTCCCCCACTGCTTGGCACGGGCTCCTCCATTTCGCGGGGCTGCCCCTTGGCCCCAGGAAGCCGCTCAGGATGAGTCAGAGACATCCACCCGCCTTGCAGCGTCTGACCCCAGAATTTCTCCCGAGGCCTTCGCACAGAAGGAAAACAAGCAATATCCATATTTATTTTAACTATTTTATGTAAGTTTTTTTTTAAATGCTTTGTTTTGTCTTGGAAAAAGTTGCAAACGAGTGTATTCAGTTGAGTGGTATTTAATTTGATTTTCTGTTTATATTTATAATTATAAAACTAATAAAATATTTTTAAAAAATGGGAGATTTCGGCACTGGTGCTGCCCCCCCCTTCCCTCTGGCTCTCCCCTCCCTCCCTGGCTGAGTGGGCAGGAGAACAAAAGCTCTCAAACGGTGACCTTAGCCAAACCCCGCAGCTTCCAGGAGAGACGGACAAATAACATTGGCCAGGAAGATGCTGGCAGTCTTCCAATATTGGAGGGGCTGCCACAAAGAATGGGGAGGGGGGGAGGTTTCCACCTCTTCTCCAAAGCCCCTAAAAGCCGGACAAGACGCCACGGATAGAAACCCAACCGAGGAGAGAAGCAAACCTGGAAATAAGGAGAAATTTCCTGACAGTCAGACACAATGAAGCCTTGCCTCCAGAAGTTGTGAATGCTACAATACTGGAAGTCTGAACAGGGTTCCAGAAAATGTGGCAGACCGCCGGAAGCATTTGCGCTTCGGATGGAGATGCAGACAATGCAGACTCGTCCCCATCGTCCTGCGCCCATCTTCATCCGCGAAGAGACCCAGGGCAGAAGACATCCTGCAGCCAAGAAGGCTCCACCCTTGTTTGCACCACTCAGGTGACCCTGAGGACACAGGTGAACGTCCAGGTGGCCTCAAGGACCCTCTAAAACAGGCATGTCAAACACAAGGCCAGGGGGGCCCGGATGCAGCCCACGACGTGGTTTCATGTGGCCCGCAAAGCCATCCTGGAAACAGTGAGGGAATGGCCCCCACTGCCTTGACCCCAGCCCAGGCCGGCTGGGAGCCAATGTACAATTGTGTGGTGGCCATCTATGCTGAAATGCATTCAGTCTTAGCTCCACAAGGCCGTCTGGAAACAGCGAGGGACCGACCCCTGCCGTGTGGGCCTCGCCCCCAGGGTGCATACTGGGGAGGGGTCTCCCTTTGTGAGGAATGAAGAAATGGACCCTGCCTTGGCGCTTGCCCCGGTCCCACCCTCTTCTGCCAGAGACCCTCAGATCTGTCCCACTCCTGCCCTGGCCCCCACGGGCACCCTTGACGCGAACGATGTAGAGTTGGCCATGCCCACCCAGTAGGCCACACCCACTCCATCCATGCCCACCCAGTAGGCCGCACCCACCCAGCTCCCCAAGGGCAACCGCAATTTATTATTTATTTATTTATTTATTTATTACTTAGATTTCTATGCCGCCCTATTTCAAGAACTATGCGGCCCTCAATGAAATTGAGTTTGACCCCCCTGCTCTCAAAGGAGGCAAAGGACCGGCTGTCTGCAAGGGGTATAAATCCTTCCCTTTCCCCCACCATTCAGTCAGAACCTGAAGAAGCTTCTTTGGATGAGAAGCGAAACGTCTTCAAAGGAAAAGCAAGGCGGTCCAGGCCCCCCCCCCGAAAAAAGCCCCTTTGGGGTCACTGAAAACACACACACACACACACACACCCGTCTTCATCCACCCCGTTCAAAACCCCTTTCCAATTTGAAGGTAAAACTCGCACGCGTGAAAATATTTATTCTCCCACCCGTCTCCCCAGGAAGGGTGGCTCACCGCTTATAAAACAAACAGAAAAAAACCGTTCAAACATTAGTCCCGGTCTTACAACAGTTCAAAATGACAACGCGTTCCAAAAAAAAAAAAAAAGCGACGTAGGACTAGGTTTTTTTTTGATGACCGGTGCAGCACCCCTCCAAGGTCAGGTGATCAGAATTCAGACACTAGACAACTGACTCATATTTATGACGGGTCACGTGAAAGCCTTTTGCAACCTCCGGACAAGGCAAGTCAATGGGGGAAGCCATTGACTTTACGACTGTTTGACTAACTTACCAAGGCTTTGCAAGGCCTTGGTAAGGCCACACTTGGAATCCTGCATCCGGTTTTGGTCACCGCGATGTAAAAAAGATGCTGAGACTCTGGAAAGAGTGCAGAGAAGAGCAACGAAGATGATCAGGGGACTGGAGGCTAAAGCATATAAGGAACGGCTGCTGGAATTGGGTCTGTCTAGTTTAATGAAGAGAAGGACGAGGGGGGACAGGATAGCAGTCTTCCAATATCTCAGGGGCTGCCCCAAAGAAGAGGGAGTCAAGCTATTCTTCAAAGCACTTGAACGCAGGACAAGAAGCAACGGATGGAAACTCACCAAGGAGAGAAGCAACCTAGAACTAAGGAGGAATTTCCTGTTAGAACAATTAGCCAGTGGAACTACCTGCCTCCAGAAGTTCTGAATGCTCCAACACTGGAAGTTTTTAAGAAGAGACTGGACAGCCATTTGTCCGAAATGCTTTAGGGCAGCAGTTCTCAACCTGTGGGTCGCGACCCCATTTGGGATCGAACGACCATTTCACGGGGGTCGCCAAACAACGCAGTCCGCCATTTTTTCCCCCTTTTCCTTAGCTGTGCTACTCCCTCTTATTCTATTGGCTTTTGAAAGCCAATAGAATACCGGTAGACTCTCTTGACTAGAGTCTAATTCTATTGGCTTTCAAAAGCCAATAGGAATTGTCCAGGCTGTCTCCGCCCTGCTGAGCCCGCCAAAAGTCCCAGTCTGCAAACGGGGCTGCAAGTTGTCTGCAGCGAAGGCGAGCTGTGTAGAAGTTTCCACCCCTCCCTGCTGAGCAACTACTAAAACTGTAAGTAAAAGAGGGCCAGGGGTGGGAGGTGGGAGGCCGGCGGGCGCAGGGAGGGTTTTTGGCACGCGTGGGGCCCGGTGGGTGGCTTACCTCCCTTGGGCTGGGCCAGCTGGTGGCCCAGCCCGTGGTCACCCTGCGCCATCGCTGCCGCAGCCGCCCAGGAGCACCTGGGCCTGCCTGCCACCGCCCCAAACGGGTGGCAGCGAAGGCAAGGCTGGCGGGGCAGCGGCAGGTGCGGGGAAGGTTTTTGGCATGTGTGGGGCCCGGCGGGTTTTTTACCTCCCTTGGGCTGGGCCAGCTGGTGGCCCAGCCCGTGGTCGCCCTGCGCCGTCGCTGCTGCGGCCGCCCAGGAGCGCCTGGGCCTGCCTGCCACCACCCCAAACGGGCGGCAGTGAAGGCAAAGCTAGCAGGGCAGCGGTGGGCACAGGGAGGGTTTTTGGCACGCGTGGGGCCCGGCGGGTGTCTTACCTCCCTTGGGCTGGGCCAGCTGGTAGCCCAGCCCGTGGTCGCCCTGCACCGTCGCCGCCGCGGCCGCCCAGGAGCAGCTGAGCACCTGGGCTTGCCTGCTGCTGCCCCGAACGGGCGGCGGTCTACGCCTCGGCCGGCGCAGGGGGCGGCACCACGCATGCGCGGCGCAGGTCGGGGTCGCGGCCTGAAAAAGGTTGAGAACCGCTGCTTTAGGGTTTCCTGCCTGAGCAGGGGGTTGGACTCGATGTCCTCCAAGGTCCCTTCCAACTTTATTATTATTATTAAGATTCACTGTGGCAAGGAACGTTGTAAAATGGGGCAAAACTCACTTAACAACTGTGGCCCTCTGTGTATTTTAAGTGGAGGACTACCTGTACACCAATTAGGAGTTTGAAAACAGGCTAAAGGTTCTGCAGTTTTTAGTTAGGTTTTGTTTGTTTCTTTCTTTCTTCGCAAGTTGGGCAACGGGTGACTTCAGGAAGTGAGACAGACTCAGCCCAACTTGCTAACAAGTTGGCTTTTCAGCTATATCCATGCAGGTGCTCGGGTTATCTTCCTTCCCTCCCTCTCTCCATCTTGCAGAGGGCGATCAATGTTTCTAGTCCCTTATCTGCTCCCATCACAGGCCGGAAGTCCATGAATTCCTTCTTCGATGGATCATAGATGGAGGGAAGAGTCCTGGTTTGGTGCAGAAACGATGGCTTCTTCCAGCAATCTCCCTGGTTCTGTTGGCGTTCGGGCTCCTGATCGGAAGGAGCCCCCCCCCCCCGCAAAGTGTCTTTCTCCCGTTCTGTCTGGGATCCGCCTTTCAGAGTGATCTATTGCCACGGAAAGACAATTATTCTCCTGATCCTGGTGGTCCCAGAGACGTTGTCTTTATCCCTCATAGTCTGACTTACATTTGTCACTGACCCGACCACACACACACACACACACACACACACACACACAACCCCGGCCTGCGATTTAAGTGCTTCTATCCCTCTCCATCCTTATCTTCTCTGGAGCCCAGAAAAGCAGAAGCCATTTACCACCTTGATTTCTCCCTTGTCAACTGCGCATTCACCCATCATGTCAGTGGACGATGGCTTTTGTGTTCATATTTAAGAATAGCCCCAAGTTTGTTTGTTTGTTTGTTTCCTTCCTTCCCCAAGTTCAACCTTCTTTCCCCTTTCCTCCCCCCACCCCTCCCTCCTTCCCTGCCTCCCTCTCTTCCTCAACATCAACCTTTCTTCTTTCCTTTCTCCCCCTTTCCTTCTCCTCCCTCCCTCCCTCCTTTCCTTCCTTCCTTCCTTCCCTTTTCCTTCCCCTCCTCCCTTTCCTTTCTTCCCCAAGATCAACCTTCCTTTTCTTCTTTCCCCTCTCCTTCCCCCTCTCCCTTCCTCTCTCTCTCTCCCCCTCCCTCTCTTCCTTGCTTCCTCAAGATCAACTGTTCTTTCTTTCTTTCCTTTCTTTCTTTTTCCCTTTCTCTTCCTTCCTTCCCCTTTCCTTCCCATCCCTCCCCTCTTCCCTTTCCCCTTTCTTCTTTCCCCCTCTCCCTTCCTCTCTCTCCCTCCCTCCCTCCCTCTCTTCCTTGCTTCCTCAAGATCAACTGTTCTTTCTTTCTTTCTTTCTTTCTTTTTCCCTTTCTCTTCCTTCCTTCCCCTTTCCTTCCCATCCCTCCCTCCTTCTCGTTCTCCTTTCCTTTCCCCCTCTCCCTTCCTCTCTTTCCCTCCCTCCCTCCCTCTCTTCCTTGCTTCCTCAAGATCAACTGTTCTTTCTTTCTTTCCTTCTTTCTTTTTCCCTTTCTCTTCCTTCCTTCCCCTTTCCTTCCCATCCCTCCCCTCTTCCCTTTCCCCTTTCTTCTTTCCCCCTCTCCCTTCCTCTCTCTCCCTCCCTCCCTCTCTTCCTTGCTTCCTCAAGATCAACTGTTCTTTCTTTCTTTCTTTCTTTCTTTTTCCCTTTTCCTTCCTTCCCCTTTCCTTCCCATCCCTCCCTCCTTCTCGTTCTCCTTTCCTTTCCCCCTCTCACTTCCTCTTTCCCTCCCTCCCTTCCTTCCTTCCTCCCTTCCTTCCTCAAGATCAACTGTTCTTTCTTTCCTTTTCTTTCTTTCTTTTTCTTTTTCTTCCTTCCTTCCTTCCCCTTTCCTTCCCATCCTTCCCTCCTTCCTTTTCCCCTTTCCTTCCTCCCTTCCCTTCTTCCTTTCTTTTATTTCCCTTTCCTTCTTTTTTTCCTTTCTTAATATGTTTTTTTTCTTAACAAATCCAGCCTCTAGCTGAATATTTCAAAACCTCCCATTTGCATTCCTGCTCTGTGCCATTCCTCACATATATAAGGTATATATATGTTCACTCTGGTGATCGAAATAGCTACGGCGATCACACGCACGGCGCTCCCTTTCTCAATTTAAACCATTCTGATCCCCCCCCCGCTCACTTCTTAGTAGAACGTCTACTAGCCCTTGTAAAGATCTCTCCCACAAAACCCCCCAGCACTTCGACACACCCCCTGAGCTGACACACCCGATTCCATCACAGAGCCGCACAATACCAGGCCTTGTGGCGGTGCGAGAGCTTTTCTGCGCCGGCACAATGCAAAGCTCTCGTAGAACACACACACACAAAAAAAGTCACCGCACACAACACCCGAATGGCAAGATCACCATGGAAATTGCAGCCATAATCACTTATCTAGTTCCAGGCTGTTCACCGTGAAACCTGACTAGCCGGAGCAGACCGTAAATTTGGGGGTCCTGAATTCTTTGGCCAATGTAGACTTCCAAAGATGATTAGGAAACTGGACGCTACTTTTTCTAATCCCCCCACACACACCCCCACACCCCAACTCTGAAAGGCACAGCTAATTTTCTGCTTCGGTGGTGAATTTGGGAGAAAAATCTCTCTTTCAACAGAGGAGAAATTGGGAGACAATCGAAAGGATTTCTCTCTAGAATCTCTGGAGCATCCAGCATCGCCTTTCCTGGCCAGATCTAAGGTTGATGCTTGCCAGAGGAAGGGAGGGGGGGCAAAATATCATACTAGAAATGCCAAATGGAAAGCAGGAGCAGAAGAGATACTTTCCCCCCCCCCCGCCCGTCCCACCAGGGATACGAGGGCCCCGTGGGGGGTTTTCTTACCTTGCAACAGGACCTGTGACTTCCAGTCTGGTGCTGGCCTTTGCAGGAGAAGCCGCAGGATTGTCTTGAGTGGTTGCTTTACCGGCAGCCCCCCCGCAGCCCCCCAGCCCCCAGATACAAACACACCCTCATAACCAGCCTTAATTTATTTACAGGGACAGGCCTTGCCGCTTCTGGCCCCAGAGATGACCTTGACCATTTGTGACTGGATTCACTCCAGGCTGAATTTCCTTGGCACGCGATCACGCTGCGGGGGAGGGGGGCGAGTGTTTGTGTGTGTTTGTGTGTGTGCATTGCAGGACTTTTCCGGAGGTTCGGGAACGAGACCAGGACTCAGCCCTCCTTTTTTCCCACGGGGCCCCTCTGCAGAACCCCTTCTCCATTGATCTGGGCTTTGATGTCCTATAACCTTGGTGGGCCTCTGCCCCTCTCAACGGGCTGCTGACACCGACAGCCTGGACCGGGCCGAAGCGGAGTAAGACGGCCAGCCCATCCTCGGTCGCGGGTGTGTGTGTGTGGGGGGAGCATCACGCACCCGGGCGAGCGGAGGGCTGATTGGGGGGGAGGAGGGAGCCCCACCCAGCCTTTGAGGCGGGGCAGCGGCGGGAGGGGAAAGGAGGGGAGGGGCGTGCCAGGGAGGGGGCGCGGCCCGGAGGACCCTCCCGCGAGGAGGCCTGGAGGGCTCGCTCTCCGGCTGCAGCCCCCCCTCCACGCCTGCTGGGGGCGGCGCCGCGGAGGGGGCGGGGTGGGCGCTGCCCGGCCTGGCCGCTCCCCTCCTCCTCCTCCTCCTTCTCCTCCTCCTCTTCCTCCTCCTTCTCCGCCGCCGCTCGGGGCTCCCCCCGCGCCCGTCCCTCTCTGCCTGGTCCGCCCGGAAGTCTGGGGCTGTGCCTGCCTTCTCCCTCCCCCTCCCCGCCAACATGGCCGCGAAGTCGGATGGCCAGGCGGCCGCCGCGCCCCGCTGCTCCTCGCCCGCGCCGCTCCTGCGCCGGGAGGGCTCCGAGGCCGGCAGCCTGCCGCGGGGGGCGCGACGGGGCCCGGGCAGCCCCGCCGCCGCCGCCTCTTTCTGCTCCTCCGCCCCCCATCCTCCTCTTCCTCCTCCTCCTCCTCCTCTTCCACCCACCGCGCTGCCCGTCCCGGTGCCCGGGCCGAGGGGCCGCTCCTACAGCCGGTGGGACTGCTGCTGGGTGCTGGGCGCGCTGCTGGTCTTCTTCTCGGACGGCGCCAGCGACCTGTGGCTGGCCGCCGACTACTACATGAAGGGCCGCTACTTGTGGTTCGGGCTGACGCTGCTCTTCGTGCTGCTCCCCTCGCTGGTGGTGCAGCTGCTCAGCTTCAGGTGGTTCGTCTACGACTTCGCCGCCGCGCCCGCCACCGCCGCCGCCGCCGCCTTCAGCACCAGGGACAGCGCCGCCGCCGCCTTCAGCACCAGGGACAGCGCCGCCGCCGCCTTCAGCACCAAGGACAGCGCCGCCGCCGCCGCGCCCCGCCTGGGCTGCTGCCGCCTTTGCGTCTGGATCCTGCAGGCCCTCATTCACCTGCTCCAGCTCGGCCAGGTCTGGAGGTAGGCCAGACGCCGCGCCCCATGGGTTAGGGGTCCCCTGGCGGAGGGGCCTCCGGGCGGAGGGGGAGAGCCGGCCGCACGTGGCCCCCGGGGCCTGGGGATTTTGGGGGGGTCTTGCTTAATGACCGCACAATTCACTTAACCACCTTAGCAAAAAAAAGGGGGGGGCTCTAAGACTGAGTGTGTCTCTCTTTATGACTGGGAAGGGAGGAGAGGGGGGGAGCCAGGCGCCCGTGGCCAGGTCCTGGAGCTGGGGGTTATCTGTGTGCCCGGCCACCCGTCGTGGCTCCTGGCCTTCCTGACTTGCTTAAGGATCGCCCCGTCTCACTGAAGCACCTGAGCAAAAAAAAGGGGCTGTAAAATTGAGCGGGACTCTCTTTACGACCGGGAGGCAGAGGAGGAGAGCGTGGGCACACGTGGTCCGGGCCTGGGGTGGGAGGGTCGCTTAATGACCGCGCGATTGACTTAACAATCTGAGTGGAAAAAATGGCTCTAAAATTGAGCGAGACTCCCTTGACGACCGGGAGGGGTGGGGGGGGGGGAAGAGCCGGGCGCGTGTGGCTAGGTCCTGGGGTGGGAAGGTCGCTTAATGACCGCATGATTCACTTAACAACCTGAGTGAAAAAAATGGCTCTAAAATTGAGTGAGATTCCCTTTATGACAGGAAGTGGGGAAGAGCCGGGCGCACGTGGCTAGGTCCTGGGGTTTGGGGGGTCGCTTAATGACTGCATGATCCACTTATCAACCTGAGCAAAAAATGGCTCTAAAATTGAGTGAGATTCCCTTTATGACAGGAAGTGGGGAAGAGCCGGGCGCACGTGGCTAGGTCCTGGGGTTTGGGGGGTCGCTTAATGACTGCATGATCCACTTATCAACCTGAGCAAAAAAAGGCTCTAAAATTGAGCGAGACTCCCTTGACGACCGGGAGGGGTGGGGGGGAAGAGCCGGGCGCGTGTGGCTAGGTCCTGGGGTGGGAAGGTCGCTTAATGACCGCATGATTCACTTAACAACCTGAGTGAAAAAAATGGCTCTAAAATTGAGTGAGATTCCCTTTATGACAGGAAGTGGGGAAGAGCCGGGCGCACGTGGCTAGGTCCTGGGGTTTAGGGGGTCGCTTAATGACTGCATGATCCACTTATCAACCTGAGCAAAAAAAGGCTCTAAAATTGAGCGTGACTCTCTTTATGACTGGGAAGGGAGGAGGGGGAGAGCCAGGCGCCCGTGGCCAGGTCCTGGAGTTGTGGGGGGGGTGGTTATCTGTGTGCCCGGCCACCCAGCGTCACTCCTGGCCTTTCTGACTTCTGCAGTGTCCCCAGACGACGTGATTCCCCGGGAGAAGCAAAGTCAGTGGGGGAAGCCACGTTCGCTTAATGACTGCACGATCCACTTAAGAACTTTAGAAAAAAGGGCTGTAAAATTGAGTGTGACTCTCTTTACCACCGGGAAGCGGGGAAGATCTGGGCGCACAAGGTCAGGTCCTGGATTTTTTGGGGGGGGGGAGTGTTACCGTATCCACATCCCTGGGGCCTCCAGCATCGCTCCTCGCCTTTCTGACTTTTGCAGGGCCTCTGGTTTCTTTCTGGGGGGGGAGCTCCCGATGAGCTAAGTCACTGGGAGAAGCCAGGTTCCGTTAAATGACCGCCCAATTCACTTGACCACCGACGCAAAAATGATCCTAAAACTAAGTCTGGCTCCCTTGATGACTGCATCGCTTAGCGACAGATGATCCAGTCCATTCGGCACTCTACCTAGTTCCAAATACAGCACGGGGGGGAGCCGGACCCCCACCCTGATTGGGGTGGGCCTGTCCCCTGCTCCTGATTGGGGTGATTGATCCGAAGACCCTCAGCGTGCTGAGGAGTGAAGGGGGGAGGGGAACCATGCAAAAGCTTGGCACTTTCCTTGTGCCTTTTTGGAAGGGCAATAGGCAGACATCTGGCCAGGATGGGGAGGGTCCCTGGCCTGCTTCCCAGTTGCTGCTAGGCAGCTTGGAGGAGAGAGAGAGAGAGAGAGAGAGAGAGCTCTGGAGAGCCATTGACCCCTGAGCCCACTGCCTGGCTAATGGCTGAGCAGGGCCCTTGGGACCCCCGTCCCCGAGGCTGAAACGGTGAGCGACGCATCGGAGTTATTTATTTATTTATTTATTTATTTATTTATTTATTTATTTATTTATTTATTTATTCGGATTTGTATGCCGCTCCTCTCCGAAGACTCGGAGCGGCTTACAACATATATATGTAAACAATTGAACAAATCCGAACAACATTAAAAATACAAACCCCATACATACTCATCAATCACACCACAATCAACAATCATCCCCAGGCCTGCCGGCAGAGGTAGGTTTTTAAATTCTTTCGGAAGGCCAGGAGCGTGGGAGAAACGCGGACTTCAGGAGGTAGTTGGTTCCAGAGGGCGGGCGCCGCAACAGAGAAGGCCCTCCCCCTAGGGCCCGCCAGATGACATTGTTTCGTTGACGGGACCTGGAGGAGGCCGACCCTGTGCGCTCTCACCGGTCGTAGAGAAGTATGTGGCAGAAGGCGGTCCCGTAAGTATCCTGGTCCCATGCCATGAAGGGCTTTATAGGTAATAACCAACACCTTGAATTGGGCTCGGAGACCAATAGGCAACCAATGCAGCGTGCGGAGAGTTGATGAAATGTGGGCACAACGAGGAAGACCCACAACTGCTCGCGCAGCTGCATTTTGCACTAATTGTAGTCTCCAAACACTCTTCAAGGGTAGCCCCATGTAGAGAAAAACTGCCCCATTGCCCTGCTCTCGCCTCCTCCTGGAAATTGGCCTTTGGTTCCTACTCAACTCCCAGAAGAGGCTCTGAAGGATGCCAAGATGCCAAGAAGGCTCCACTCTGCCGCGTGGAGATGCAGCCGCCTTAAAAGGCTGCGGAGGGCAGCTACCTCCCTACCCGCTTTGGGTTCCAGACCATCTCTTGAATTATTTTCCCAAGGCTGCAGAGCTCCAGGTACAGGCACCCCCCGCCCTCTAGCTTTTCCCAGTGGGGGCCCTTCAGATGCGACTCATAGGTTCCCATAACCAATACAGCCCCACTGACTGAGTGGGGCAGGCCTCAAATTACAGGTCAGCACAGCATTGCCTGCTCCTTTCTCTTGATGTACCTTCTGCAGCCAGGACAGCTCAGGGAGAGAGCATCTGTCTATCTCTATCTCTATATCTCTCTATACCTCCCTCCCTCTATCTATCTATCTATCTATCTATCTATCTATCTATCTATCTATCTATCTATCTATCTATCTATCATCTATCATCTATTGTCTATCAATATATATCTCTCTATCTATCTATCATATATCTATCATATCTATATCTATCATATCTATATCTATCATCTATCTATCTATCTATCTATCTATGTATGTATCATCTGTCTGTCTGTCTGTCTGTCTATCTATCTATCATCTATCTCTATCTATCTATCTATCATCTATCTCTATCTATCTATCTATCTATCTATCTATCTATCTATCTATCTATCTATCTATCTATCTATCTATCTATCTCTCATCTCTTATCACCTATCTATCTATCTACCTACCTACCTACTTACCAACCGATCTGTCTGTCTGTCTGTCATCTATATCTACATCATATCGTATCTATCATATCTATATTTATCATCTATTATCTATCTATGTATATGTATCTATCTATCATCTATATTTATCTTTCTATCATATATCTATCATCTATCTATATTTATCTATCATCTATTTTTATTCTATCTATATTATCTATCTATGTCATCTATATATCATATCATATCATATCATATCTATCTATCTATCTATCTATCTATCTATCTATCTATCTATCTATCTATCTATCTATCTATCTATCTATCTATCTATCTATCTATCTATGCTTTTTTTGAAAAAAAAAAAAAGGTGCCGGAACTCACACGTCACATGTCACACAATCCGCCTTGCCTACTCTACAAGGTTCCATCCAAAACAGGTGCCGGAACCCCGTTCTATGACAAAAAAAGCCCTCTATCTATCTATCTATCTATCTATCTATCTATCTATCTATCTATCTATCTATCTATCTATCTATCTCTATCTATCTATCTCTATCTATCTCTATCTATCTCTATCTATCTCTCATTTCTTATCACCTGTCTATCTATCTATCTATCTATCTGTCTGTCTGTCTGTCTGTCTGTCTGTCTGTCTGTCTGTCTGTCTGTCTGTCTGCCTGCCTGCCTGCCTGTCTGTCTGTCTACCTACCTACCTACCTACCTACCTGTCTGTCTGTCTGTCTATCTATCCATCTATTCATCTATCCTATCAAAGGGTAACTCTCCAGTATCCCAGCTGGGTTGACAGCCCCTTGATTGGAAAAGGGGTCACCGCCCATATGCTCCCCTAGCCAAGGCCTGCGTCTCCACCTCCCCGCCCCCTCTGTTCCTTTCCTTTCTCCCTCTACCTTTTATCCAACTCCCCAGTCCCCCTACTCCCCCACAAGGCAATGAAACCCGAGGAGAGGCCATGGTTGGGGACAGAGCGCAGGAGAGGGGCTCAAACCCTCCCAAGTCCCTCTCTACAGCTTCAGCCTTCCAGGCTATTAGAGTAGATGTGCTCCCTCTGGGTTGTCTGAATTGCTCCATCCCTAAACAACCCAGCCTTTTCTTTCCACTCGCATTGCCTCCCTTGAGGGCTGTGATGGATCGGAAATGGATCCTGCTGCAGCATTTTTTTGAAGCTGGGCAGAAGACAAGAGTGAAAGATGCTAAGGTCCTATAAAGAGTGCAGAGAAGAGTAATCAAGATGACCAAGGGCCTGCGGGCAAAATCCTGTGATGAACGACTAAGCCTATGTTTTTAGCCTCATGCAGAGAAGGACGAGGGGGGACATGATAGCAGTTTTCCAGTATCTCAGGGGCTGCCCCAAAGAAGAGGGAGTCAAGCTATTCTCCAGAGTCCCTGAAGGCAGGACAAGAAGCAACGGATGGAAACTCATCAAGGAGAGAAGCAACCTGGAACTAAGGAGAAACTTCCTGACGGTGAGAACAATTAACCAGTGGAACCACCTGCCTCCAGAATCAGTGAATGCTCCAACACTGGAAGCTTTTAAGAAGAGACTGGACAGCCATTTGTCTGAAATGGTAGATGGGTTCCTGCCTGAGCAGGGGGTTGGACTAGATGACCAAGGTCCCTTTTGAGTCTGTTATTCTATTCTATTCTATTCTATTCTATTCTATTCTATTCTATTCTATTCTATTCTATTCTATTCTATTCTATTCTATTCTACTCTACTCTACTCTACTCTACTCTACTCTACTCTACTCTACTCTACTCCATTCTCACCCCCTGCTCAAGCAGGAGACCCTATACCATTTCAGAAACTAGCTGTCCAGTCTCTTCTTAAAAACCTCCAGTGATGGAGCACCCACAACGTCTGGTGGCAAGCAGTTCCACTGGCAAATTGTTCTCACTCTTAGGAAATTTCTCCTTAATTACCGGTTGCTTCTTGATGCCCTCTGAATTTCCGAAACCCTTCCTCTTTGCGGATCGACCTGCTGCAGTGCCGAGTTTTGTTATCCAGTGAGTTTTGCCCCGCTTTATAACCTGTCTTGCAACCGTTCTTAAGTGAATCACTGCAGTTTGTTAAGTTAGTAACACGGTTGTTAAACGAATCTGGCTTTCCCCCCTCCCCATGGACTTTGCTTGTCGGAAGGTCACCAAAAAGGATCTCATGACCCCAGGAAACTGGAACCAAATAGGAGTCTCTACATGGGGCAACCTTTGAAGAATGTCCGGAGACTGCAGGAGGTTCAGAATGCGGCCGCGCGAGCCGTCTTGGGTCTCCAAAGACATGCTCATGTCACCCCAGCCCTCCATGAGCTGCACTGGCTGCCAATTGGTCTCCGAACACAATTCAGTGTTGGTTATGACCTATAAAGCCCTCTATGGCAATGGACCAGGATACTTGCGGGACCGTCTTCTGCCTCATGAATCCCAGCGACCGGTTAGGGCGCATAGGGTTGGCCTCCTACGTCTGGCGGGACCTAGGGCAAGGGCCTTCTCTGTTGCTGCCCCAGCCCTCTGGAACCAACTTCCCTCAGAGGTTCGTACTGCTCCTTCCCTCCTAGCTTTCCGAAAACTCTTGAAAACACATCTATGCAGACAGGCTTGGGGCGTGTGAGCTGCGCTCTGCCCCTGGGCCTTTGATTGTGACTGTATGTTGTATGAATGAGTATAGTTTTATAGTTTTATATTGTAGTATTATTTTATATAACTTATATATTTTGTACTTGTATTTCTGTTGTGAGCCGCCCTGAGTCTGGGGAGAAGGGCGGCCTATAAGTCAAAATAAAAATAAAAGATAAAGATAAAGTTGCCAAGAGTCCGAATTTTGGTCACGTGACAATTGGGATGCTGCAACGGTTGTGTGTGACAAATTTTTTCAGTGTCGTCGTGACTTTGAACCGTCACTAAACGAACAGTTGCAAGTCAAGGACTACCTGTATTTCGAATGGGAGGAAATACGGTGTCTCTTGCACCCCACAGATGGGCTGCTTCAATAATAATAATAATAATAATAATAATAATAATAATAATAATAATAATAATAATAATAATAATAATAATAATAATAATAATAATAATAATAATATTTATTTATTTATTATTTGTTTCGATTTCTATGCCGCCCTATTCTGAAAACTCAGGGCGGCTTACAACATAATCAGTTGTAATAATAATAATAATAATAATAATAATAATAATAATAATAATAATAATAATAATAATAATAATAAAGTTGGAAGGGACCTTAGAGGTCATCTAGTCCAACCCCCTGCTTAGGCAGGAAACCCTATACCATTTCAGACCGAGATTACCTTCAGGTATAATAATAATAATAATAATAATAATAATAATAATAATAATAATAATAATAATAATAATAATAATAATAATAATAATAATAATAATAATAATAATAATAATAATAATGTTGGAAGGGACCTTGGAGGTCATCTAGTCCAACCCCTGCTCAGGCAGGAAACCCTATGCCATTTCAGACAAATGGCTGTCCAGTCTCTTCTTAAAAACCTCCAGTGTTGGAGCATTCACCGCTTCTGGTGGCAGGTGGTTCCACTGGTTAATTGTTCTCACTGTCAGGAAGTTTCTCTTTAATTCCAGGTTGCTTCTCTCCTTGGTCAGTTTCCATCCGTTGCTTCTTGTCCTGCCTTCAGGCGCTTTGGACAATAGCTTGACTCCCTCTTCTTTGGGGCAGCCCCTCAGATACTGGAACCCTGCTATCATGTCCCCCCTTGTCCTTCTCTTCATACGTCCCATCATCCCCTCCCCAAAATCAGATTTATCTCAGGCCTGCTAGCATTTCACAAGGCATTAAAAGTCCGGTTTTGCCATCCAGCCTGGGGCTTGGATAGCACAAGAAGTCTGGCTTTTGCTTGTGGTTGTGTTAAACGTGTGTTATTGGCTGCTGTGCTCTTTGAGCTGCTTTTCGCGGGCTTTATTTTGTGGCGAAGCGTTACAGGTAGTCCTCGACGTACGACCAAAACGGAGCCCCAAATTTCCATCCCGCTAAGCGAGACCTTCGTTAAGTGAGTCTCACCCCATTTTAGGATCTTTCCTTCCCACAATTTTTAAGTGAATCCCTGCAGTTGTTTAGTCGGTCTCCCGGTCGTTAAGTGAAACAGGCTTCCTGCACTGACTTTGCTTGTCAGAAGGTCGCAAAAGGGAATCACGTGTCCCTGGGAGGCTGCGACTGTCATAAGTAGGAGAGTGGCCAAGCATCCGAATTTTGGTCACGTGACACTAGGGAGGCTGCAACGGTCGTAAGTGTGAAAAACGGCTGGCTCAGGAATTCTGGGAGTTGAAGTCCAGGAGTCATGAGGGGGGCCATAGCTCCCCATGCTGGCTCAGGAATTCTGGGAGTTGAAGTCCGCGAGTCATAAAGGGGGTCATAGTTCCTCATGTTGGCTCAGGAATTCTGGGAGTTGAAGTTCACCAGTCATGAGGGGGCCATAGTTCCCCCATGCTGGCTCAGGAATTCTGGGAGTTGAAGTCCACCAGTCATGAAGGGGCCATAGTTCCCCCATTCAGGCTCAGGAATTCTGGGAGTTGAAGTCCACCAGTCATGAAGGGGCCATAGTTCCCCCATGCTGGCTCAGGAATTCTGGGAGTTGAAGTTCACCAGTCATGAGGGGGCCATAGTTCCCCTATTCAGGCTCAGGAATTCTGGGAGTTGAAGTCCACCAGTCATGAGGGGCCATAGTTCCCCCATGCTGGCTCAGGAATTCTGGGAGTTGAAGTCCACCAGTCATGAGGGGGCCATAGTTCCCCCATTCAGGCTCAGGAATTCTGGGAGTTGAAGTCCACCAGTCATGAGGGGGCCATAGTTCCCCTATTCAGGCTCAGGAATTCTGGTAGTTGAAGTCCACCAGTCATGAGGGGCCATAGTTCCCCCATGCTGGCTCAGGAATTCTGGGAGTTGAAGTCCACCAGTCATGAGGGGGCCATAGTTCCCCCATGCTGGCTCAGGAATTCTGGGAGTTGAAGTCCAGGAGTCATGAGGGGGGCCATAGCTCCCCATGCTGGCTCAGGAATTCTGGGAGTTGAAGTCCGCGAGTCATAAAGGGGGCCATAGTTCCTCATGTTGGCGCAGGAATTCTGGGAGTTGAAGTCCACCAGTCATGAGGGGGCCAAAGTTTCCCCATGCTGGCTCAGGAATTCTGGGAGTTGAAGTCCACGAGTCATGAGGGGGCCATAGTTCCCCCATGCTGGCTGAGGACTTCTGGGAGTTGAAGTCCACCAGTCATGAAGGGGCCATAGTTCCCCCATTCAGGCTCAGGAATTCTGGGAGTTGAAGTCCATGAGTCATGAAGGGGGCATAGTTCCCCCATGCTGGCTGAGGACTTCTGGGAGTTGAAGTCCACCAGTCATGAAGGGGCCATAGTTCCCCCATTCAGGCTCAGGAATTCTGGGAGTTGAAGTCCACCAGTCATGAGGGGCCATAGTTCCCCCATGCTGGCTCAGGAATTCTGGGAGTTGAAGTCCACCAGTCATAAAAGAGCCAAGGTTGCCTACCCCTGGTTTATGAAGAAGGTTAATAAGGAGCATCTGTAGCTGGGCGCAAGCTGGGCCTGGCTGACCTCCAGGCAGCAACTGAAATAGGGAAATACATTGTTTTTCAACACATCTGTTTGAGAATTCAGGAGAACCGACCAAGTTGCACTTGATGTACAGGGCAGAGAGACCCAACTTGAAAATGGGTGGACTTCAACTCCCAGAATTCACCAGCCAGCAAAGTTTAATTCTGGGAGGTTAAGTCCACCCACCTTAAAGCCTACTGGCTGGGGAATTCTGGGAGTGGAAGTCCATCCATCTTAAAGCATACTGCTGATGATAGTGGTGGTGATGGTGGTGATGATGATGATAATGATAATAATAATAATAATAAAGTTGGAAGGAACCTTGGAGGTCATCTAGTCCAACCCCCTGCTCAGGCAGGAAACTCTATACCATTTCAGACAGGTGGCTGTTCCGTCTCTTCTTAAAAACTTCCAGTGTTGGAGTAACGTGAAAGTCGGCAAACTGCAGCTCCATCGCCCTTCGGCTGCGTTCACACAATGCCTGAAATTCCGGTTGAGCGGGTTCTGTCCCAACCAAGTGTATAACAGCAAAATATAATCTTCTGGGTCACACAGCATGTGGAAACTGTTGACTTCCCCCCCCTCCACATCCTGGGCTGAAGTGTTGTGTGAACGCAGCCGAAACCTTTGAAAATATCTGCAGACTTTGCAAGACAGGGGAAACGGTGGATGGCTGGCTTTCTTCCAGACTTGAAGAGACTCAGCACGGAGAGGTCAGAGGCGCTGGGGGAAGGGATGGATTTTTTAAATGGGTTTTGGAAAAATTCCCAGCTTCCCAAAAGCTCCGGCGTTTTGCTGAGGCCGTGAATTGCTTTCAGAAGCGCTGAATGGAAAGAGCCAAGAAAGCCGCCCATTTCTCAACCCTTCCTTGAGAGAGAGACGTGGGGCTCAGCTGCTGCTTCTCGAAATGGAAAATAATATTATATTACCGGGTAATGAATGGAGCTGGGAGGGGGAGAAACATCCCTTCCCTCTCGTCATTTTTCGATATTAAAAAAAAACGATGTCGAGACACTTGGAAAAAGTGCAGAGAAGAGCAGCAAAGATGATCAGGGGACAGGAGGCTAAAAGTATATGAAGAACGGTTGCTGGAATTGGGGATGTCTAGTTTAGTGCAGAGCAGGACCAGGAGTGACATGATAGCAGTGTTCCAATGTCTTAGGGACTGCCCCAAAGAAGAGGGAGTCAAGCTATTCTCCAAAGCACCAGAAGGCCAGACAAGAAGCAACGGATGGAAGCTAATCAAGGAGAGAAGCAACCTAGAACTAAGGAGATTCTTCCTGACAGTAAGAACAATTAACCAGTGGAACAGCTTTGCCTTCAGATGTTGTCAATACTCCATCACTGGAGGCTTTTAAGATTAGACATTCACTTGTCTGAGATGGTATAGGTTCTCCTGTTTGAGCGGGGGGCTGGACTAGAAGACCTTCAAGGTCCCTTCCAGCTTCTATTCTATTCTATTCTATTCCATTCCATTCCATTCCATTCCATTCCATTCCATTCCATTCCATTCCATTCCATTCCATTCCATTCCGTTCCAATCAAGGAGAGAAGCAACCTGGAATTAAGGAGAAATTTCCTCACGGTGGGAACAATTAACCAGTGGAATGATAAAATGCCAAAGAGGGACGGCCAAGGTTTTGATTTTGGTGCTTTCCAGGGAGAAGGAAAAAGTTGGGGACTCAGCTGAACCCAGCCAGCAACCTTGGCCGATGCCCCCTTTGCATCACCCAAATTCTGGTAGCATAAATGGCACGGAATATGCACATCGCATCTTTATGGGCGCCAAATGTAGCTGCGTCTATTTTCTCCACTCCCTGAATTAAGCTTGATTGCCAAGGAGCCCAAAAGTGTCAAGTGCTTTAATATCCGGAATTTCCAACAAGCTTTGCGTATTTCAAGAAGACGCAGCTGCATAAATATTTCCCCCCTCCAGTTGTGACGATCTAGATTTCATGAAAAGCCTGATTTTTTTTAACAATGCACAGTTTTTTAAAATATATATATATATATATATATATACTATTTTTGCTCTGCTTTTGCTTCTCTTTCTCGCCTTAAACTAGCAGCCTCCTGGATTCTCCATCCTGGGAATTTGGAAATGGACTTACAGGCATTTTCTGCCCGTGTTCCGCTGATACGGAGACCCAGATTCTGGTTGCTGTTTTTTTTTGCTGGGCACAAACAGGGAGTCCCGGACGTACGACAGGGACTGTTCAAAGTTACCCCGGCATTGAAAAAATTGTCTTACGACCTTTTTTTCCACGCTTACCACCATTGTAGCCTCCTGTGGTCAAAATGGCAGGTCATGGGATCGAAATTT